>JAVLUX010000008.1:2655000-2727500 GCA_032164185.1 Moxostoma hubbsi | reverse complement strand
CTTAGCAACCAAATTGGCCCGGTTGCTAGGGAGTGTAGAGTCACGTGGGGTAACCTCCTCGTGGTTGCTATAATGTGGTTCTCACGTGGCGAGTTGTGCCTGGAATAGCGTGAAGCCTCCACACGCGCTACGTCTCCACGGCAACGCGCTCAACGAGTCACGTGATAAGACATGCGGATTGACGGTCTCAGATGCGGAGGCAACTAAGATTCATCCTCCGCCACCCGGATTGAGGCGAGTCACTACGCCACCACGAGGACTTGGAGCGCTTTGGGAATTGGGCGTTCCGAATTGAGGAGAAAAAGGGGAGAAAGTCTAAAAAAATTGTAAATAAAAAAAATGGATGCTTTTGTTCTCTTAAACACATGAAATTGAAACGCTGCTTTATTTAAAAATCGTTTTTGCGATATTTTTATTTATTTATTTATTTTTATTCAATTAGTAACGGAGATGGAAACATGGCAAACATTTTAAAATTGAAAATGTAAAACATTTGCACTAGGTGTACAACTATATTTTTTTCTTTACACCGCATCTTAAAAAACATGGAGCTCATAGCGCAAGACACTGAAAAAAAACCAGATGCAAAATAACGGCCAAAGATATCCATCTGGTGTCTTTACATAGACAAACTATTTAAAAATCGTGCAGACAGAACGCAAGAATGCCATGTGTGAACAGCCCCTTAAACGTATAGTTCTCTCATCATTTACATTTCAGTCTGTTCTCACCCAAAAATGATTAGATCGCTTCAGAAGACCACCGGTGTCTTATGGATTACTTTTATGCTGCCTTTATGTGCTTTTTGGAGCTTCAAAGTTTCACTTGCATTGTATGGACAAACAGACATCATCTCTCCATAAAATGATCTTCGTATGTGCTTTGCGGAAGAAAGAAAAGTCATATCAGTTTAAGATGACATAAGTGTTCAATTGCACATCTGTAATACTGAGCGTTAAGTTTTGCTGTGACTAACCGCAGCAGAACTAGAGTTTGTGGACATACACAGTAACGTTATATCTGTGCTGCGGCTGAATTCTGATGAAAAATATTTCTTCAGCGAGCGACGGTTTTGAGCCACAAATGCTGAATGAGTCAGAGACGAGTCAAAACACACACATCAGTCCCACCCAGCCTAACACAGACAGACACAGGGCAGGGCCTATCTGGCTTTGATATGCACCAAAAAATGCGACCGCAACCAGTCACAAAGGATAAAACGTTCAAGCAACTTTTGTTATTTTCAGAGTTCCTGTCTGTGAGTGAGACGCGGCTGTCCTGACATTACTGACGTGAGGAAGACTGATCACAACAACAATGTGCATTTTCTTTAGTTTGAGACCGTCTGAATCCTTGATGGATCAAAAGCGTTTCCGGTCGCTGCTCGGACGTTCCCAAACAAAAGGACATGAGTGAGATCACACGGGGGGGAGGGGAACGGCCTCATGGCCGCAGATTTCAGTAACCGTTGACGTTAACCCCCCTCAGTAACAACATATTTGCAATGTAAATATACATTCTTAGGCCAGCGTTATGGCAGAAACCGGACAAAAATGGTCCACTGTCCAAAAACTATTATTCCTATCCGTTACAAAACATATAGCAACACACGTCAAGCCAACATAATTAAATCAGCCTTTTGAGGTTTATTAATCACATTGGGAGATTTAGCTTATCTGGAGGTGTGAAACTACCATCAAAAACATGCAGAAACTGAAAGGATTTCACTGCGCTAAATTAAAAACTTGATTTAAATGGGGAAAAAACAACAAGAGAAATATATAGAAATATAGCAGCAAGCAGCGATACCGGGGTCAAGCCAATTATCGGCACCATGAGCAGAAAAGAATATTTGTGACATGTTTTTGGCTAGAGTCCGATGAACAGTGTATGAGGAGTCAATCATAAATAAACAATTATTTTAAAAATAACTAAAAATAACTAGTTCTTAGAATTTTTGTCCAGTATGTGGCGCTGTTCTGAAACTGCTGAGGTAGCATCTGGGCGTGATGGTCATCATGCAGGAAAGCGTTCAAGATTTATATGCCAAAAACAAACATTTTTGTCTATCTCCTGACCAATAGGGGGCAGTGCGCCAAAACGCTGCAGGTGGCCTCATGGCTTAATGGTGATGACACATACCAAGTTTCGTCCCAATCCATCAAAGCGTTGCGGAGATATAGCCTCAAGTTACATTTTGCACGTTCGTTGGCGAATTCGTTGAAGCGCCATTAGAAAACGGTGTGGTTTATCGAAATTCTGTGAAACTATTTTTGTTGTGAGTGCCTCTAGATGATGCAGGCCAATTTTCGTACAAATCGGACAAACCATCTAGGAGGAGTTCGAAAAAGTAGGTTTTCAACACATTTAAAAATGGCGTACAGGAAGTTTGCTCGATCGTGACATAATTGGCATCGTTGGAATTGGAATCTATCAAGACCAGATTCATGACAGTAAGCAAAGGGAGTCAATAGCTATTAGCATTTTTAGAAATAGCATTATAATTTTTGACCACAAGGTGGCACTGTCCCAAAACTTTTCAGTCACTTCAGAGCATGTTGGCAAATACACATCCTGAGTTTCGTAACGATACGCCAAGTCGTTCGTAAAATACAGCATTATATGCCTGAATTCAAAATGGCCGACATTTTTCATATCGCTGGACTCGCTATACCCCACTGAATCTAATGAGACCAATTTGATGATTTTTTTGACAAACAGAAGTTATGAGCAAAAAGGCACTTTTTCCGAAACTGAGCAGGTACCCTCGAGTCATGGTGCCTATGATAAATAATAAGTTTGGTATGAATACGCTAAAGCGTTACGTAGATATACCCTCATGTCCATCTTGGCGTGCTCTTTGTCCAATTCCAATTATTATTGGACTCGCTATAACCCACTGAATCTAATGAGACCAATTTAATGATTTTTTTTGAAAAAAACTGTTCAGTAGTTATAAGCAAAACAACATTTAATATCTCGTCACCAGTAGGGGACAGTGCGCCAAAACACAGTAGGTAAACTCAGGGCCTAATGGTGATGGCACGTACCAAGTTTCGTCCTCGACCAATTCGTTGAAGCGCCCTTCGAAAACGGTACGATATATCAAAATTCTGTGACTAACATTTTGCCATGAGTGGCTCTAGATGATGCAGACCAATTTCTGTGCAAATCAGACAACGTCCTAGGACGAGTTTGAAAAAGTATGTTTTTCAGAAAATGCAAAATGGCGGAAGATGGAAAATTAGGTCATAGGGTGCAATCGAATCGTCTTGAGCCAAGAAATCAGAGGAAAAAAATATTTAGTTTCTAGGACTCACGGTTCAAAAGTTATTAACATAAAAGTGAGTGCTAATTTGGGCAGTTGGTGGCGCTAGAGGGTTTGAGGTAGAGACGCCAAATTTGCTGTGGTAACAGATCGGATTGTCCTCTATCTGTGTGCCAAATTTTATAACTTTCCCTCAAGCGGTTCTATGGGCGGCCATAGACTCAAGCGCGGAATAATAATAATAATAATAGTAACAGTAACGAAAATAATAATATAACAGTAACAATATATATAGTTCTATTTGTTAACAATAGTTCATGCATGAGGTATCTTGAACAAACAAGTCACAATATACTACAGCATTTATTCATCTCATAGTGCATTAACTAATCTTAACAAATACAACTTTTGATTTTTAAAATGTTTTATATACCACTATGATAAATAAATGCTAATCATTTTGTCGTGAGCACCTCTAGATGATGCAAGCCAATTTTCGTGCAAATCAGTCAAACGGCCGAAAAAGTTGGTTTTCAGAAAATTCAAAATGGCCGACGTCCAAAATGGCCAAATTTTTTATATAAATGCTGTAAAAGTATTGTTCATTGTTAGGTCATGTTTAACTAATGTTGTTAACTAATTTAACATAACAAACAGAACCTCATTGTAAAATATAATATTCAACTTATTTCATTTGATAAGTTTTTATGAATTAATTTGTTTAGACACAAAATGACGAAATTGAACTAAACTGTTGAATACGGAATTCCGAAAAAACTAAAATCAAACGAAAAACACTTTCTGGCTAATATACTCCCTATTATTTATATCCTTATAATAGAGATGCCATAGAGATTCACTCTCTTGAACACATGCAGCAGCGCAAGGTTTATCGCACATGACTCAACACACACACACACACACACACACACACGCAAAACTGACAGGAAGTTGTCTCTCCGCTTGACGCCTGTTGTGTGAGAAACAATAAAACTAAATGCAGCTCATTAGCTTTTAGAAGCACACATGCAGCAGAGCGGTGCCAAACAGATGAACAACGCTAATCCCACAATCATCCCGTTTCAGCTTTGTTGTTGTCCAGATGCACCTTTGACCTCTTAAAGGCCTTTCCATGCGGTGACAAAAACGATGAACTGCATGAAAGAAAGACGCCGTGAAAAGAGAGAACTTATCATAGAGTGTGAAGAAAGTATAGTTTCATTTATAGTTTTAGAATAATTTGATAACGGCACAAAAATAACCCCACTGACAGCAATGCCCTTGCAACCAACTTAGCAACGTCCGGTCACCCCCCCACCCCCCCCCCAACAAAACCTCTCATCACTGTGGTTAGTTTTGCACATGCAAACAGCACTTAATGCATGAATACAAGAAAAAACAGGCAGTTCAGAGGGAGACGGCCCAGAATGATTTCAGCTGGTTTTGTGACTCAATAATGAAAACATGTACGTGTCTGGAGAGGAAGTCAATGTTCCGTCGGCAACACGTCAACGCTGCCAGTAAATGCAGTCAAAGTCAAATGTGGTTCTGTGAGTTTAACGCCCCAGTACGGATGACACACTGATTGAACCCTGACCGCACACAGCACACAAAAACCCCCGCAAAAGTCTGTGTCACACTTACAATGGAAGTCAATGGGGTCCATTTTTTAAACTTTAAAATCCTCACTTTTTCAAAAGTACAGAATCAAACCTATTGTACATACAGCACACGTGAAGCACTTTTCCTTTTGGAGTCTTTCCTTACATTGCGGGCACAGAGCTAGGGGCTGCATGTGTCCAAAATGAGTAAAATCGCAGAAGAGTGCTTGTTGTGTAGCCAAAACCCCAAAAAGAACCAGAAAATTAATTTGAGATTTGGTACGTAACGCTGGATTTTTTTTTTGTTCTAAACAAGCCCGAAATACACTGGGGACTCTTATTATGAAATGTCTGGTATTCCAGCTCACACAAAGACACACAAAGGAAATAAAACATGCACTCTTACAATCATCCACAATGCATTGCAAAAGAATCACTATAAAATAAGGATTGTCAATAAATACTGTATGAGCAGATATTTAGTGTACATCATCATCATTCATTCATAGTAGATCAACAGTGACCACAATTGTCATGAATGTCCTTTTTATTACATTTGTTTTAACCCTTGTGTGACCTTCGGGACATTTTTGTCTTTCATTTTTGTTTTTTTCGATCATTTTGTCTGTGTTAATGCCAACGGCATACATTTTGCCAAAGGGGTGTATTTCTGGGGGGAATTTTGATATTTCGACCCCAGTTCCTATAATACATCTATAACACATCTATAACACACTGCGTACACAAAATAGTTTCAAAAATGTCCCCATTGAAACCCATTAAAACTGCAATATTTGATCCAAGTGCCATTAAAGCATAAAATCATGAATTATATGATATTACACTTTCATTCTGGAGCCTAATATTTTCCACCAGATGGCGCCATTTATCTCATGTTTATCCTGTGGAGCAAATACAAGCGTTTCCCCAATTCTCTGTTTCCTGTATTATAGAGACCTGCAGGACAATTAAATAAATGATGCAACTAAAATTGTGTGCATGCGTGCAAAAAACAACAGTGGCATAACGTAAACAAACTGGCATTTAAAGGGTTAAAATCCTGAAAATGAATGAATATTTGGTAGTTATGATCAGAACTGATGTTGGTTAAAAAATCTAAAATCACATTAATATCTAATATTTTTATGGCAGTTTTTTTGACGTGGACATATTTGTCCTCTAAGGTCCTGAGTGTTTTTTTTAATCTGACACTGTACAAAAAAATAATAATGCATCAAAATCAGTGTTGTTACTAATCATTGACATATCCCAGACTGTGACACAAAATGCATAACAAAACGCCATCAAATTGAATTGTGAACTGTCCTTTTCTGCATATCGCGGCGCCGTTTTTTGGTCCATTTTGCATAACACGGAGGCTCGTTTTAGCTTATCGAGGCCCGTTTCAGTTCTCCGCACGTTTCACCCAATGGCCAGTCCGCCCCTGATTGGCCACAAATTGCGTCGGCCCACCGGGAAAATGAATGTAACACATTTGAGTAAAAACAGAAAAATATCTGAGCTCAGAAGGTCCTTATAATGCAAGTGGATGGTGATCAGACTTATAAAGGTCCAAAAATGTGAAAAAATTAGTCATCCATACGACTCCAGCAGTTAAATCAATGTCTCCTAAACTGACACGATCGCTTTGGAGCGAAAAGATACATATTTAAGTACTTAAGTCATGCTTCCGGTCGGCATTATTTAACACACGAGAACTGACACATGTGCGTCACAGCCGGAAGATCAGCGCTGTTTACAAGTGAGAAAGAGGAACGCTGTACAGGCGTTTTGTTGGTTTTGGTTTAGATCTGTGTTTATCTGTTTGTTTACTCACAATGGTGCATTTGTGCACTTCTCTCAACTGAGAAGAGAATGTCAGATTGCCTCTGTATCCATGGTAACTCGAAAACATTGCACGAGAGATCGTGTGAACCCAGCCCTCTCCTGAAGTGTTGCATGATAGTTAAAAATACTTACATATTGATATTTTTCACCAAAAGTGATCATGTTGCTTTAGAAGACATTAATTGAACCGCTAGTGTCGAATGGATGATGTTTATGCAGACTGTCTGTGATTTTTGGAGCTTCAAAAGTCTGATCACCATCCACTTGCATTATAAGGACCGTCTGAGCTGAGATATTTTTCTGTTTTTACTCAAACGTGTTCTGGTGACGAAAGAAAGTCACACACACCTGGGATATCATGAGGGGGAGTAAATAATGGGAGAATTTTCATTTTTGGGTGCACTGTCCCTTTAAGAATACATTAAAAACACTTTATATTATATAAGCTACTGTACACTTTGCTTGTTATGATTTCTATGCTAATTATTCACCCACATGGGAAAAAATGTAATCGTTTATTTTGGGTGAGGCAAGTCCTTTATTTCTAAACTTGTTTTTCCAGACCAGGTCCATTTTTTTCTTGAGAGATCTGGAAACACTGCACCTGGTATATCACTCAACCTTAGCACAGAGCGCTGTCGTTTTAAAAAGAACGTTATTATCCGCTCTTTACTTTCGTTCAAACCAGTTACCGATGTTTACAGACGGCTCTTGGCCCTTTTAATATGGCAGATGCGCTGACGTATCGCCATCCATAGGAACAGCTGCTCGTGAGGCAACTACGAATGTATATCCATGTTTGCGACACTGCTTACATCAGGTGTGGACCACCTTCAGAAACTACAATGACGATTCAGCCAGATACGATTAGATGATAAACGATGCCGAAATGACCACTTCTGTTAATCCGCCAATCAGACACAGCTGTCGACCAACGCTGACAATCTCAAAATGGCAAAATATCAGTCTAGAGAAAACACACTGATGGTTTAAACGGAGCTACAGACCCAAAGACAGTAACTGTGTGCTTTTAGAAAGAAAGCTGATAGGTATTCTGACCACAGATCAGTTTACATGCATCCACTGCCATCATGGCACCTCATAAAAACCACATACACACACACACACACACACACACACACACACACACACACACACACACACACACACACACACCTCCCCCAGAGCGTGTGAACACACAACATGTTACAGAGAAATTCAGCAGCTTCTCTCGGCTTACTGCACCACTGATAGAAACACACACACACACACACACACACACACACACATTCATCAGTCTGGACTGAAAAAACACAATCATAGTTTTCCTTTGAGTCACAGAAGTGTGATTAAAGACTGTCAGAGATCTGACCAGAAGAGACTCGGCTGCTCGCAGGCCTACTAGTTAGTTACGGTGAAGAGAGAGAGAGAGAGAGAGAGAGAGAGAGAGAGAGAGAGAGATTCTGGGTGAAAAAGAGGAATGTGCAAATATAGCTGCAAGATTTGTAGTATCCTGTAGAAACCTGCGGGACAACCAGAACTCAAATCAATAACAACACATGATGTATTGATGACCCCTGACCCCAATCCCCCCCCCTGTTACTGACCCTATATAATGTTGCATGTTATTTCTTTATAGTTATTATTGTTGTCATGTCTTAGTTTAGTTCCTGTTCTGTTTTTCTATGTAACTGCTTTGGCAATACAAAATGTCTTTGTCATGCCAATAAAGCTCGTTAAATTGAAATTGAAATTGAGAGAGTGAGAGAGAGTGAGAGAGAGAGAGTGAGCGAGAGACACACAGAGAGAGAGAGACACAGAGAGAGACACTACGTACAGAACAGATTAGCTACTAATGTACTGCTTATAGTGTGACAATTAACCCCGCTCTTCCGGCTTGTGAGACCGAAATCTCATATCATGATAGGAGTCATTTTACATCATGGTAACAGTAACAATTTAGATCTTCTTGCTGAATAATGCATCATCAAGTATATATATATATTTGACCATGAAGTAATTCCTTTTCTTCTTCACAGGACGCATAACACAATCTTCAGGAATAGAAGAAGCAGTGGCGGATTTAGGCATGAGCGACATGGGCAGTCACCCAGGGTGGCACGAGGTGGTGGTGGTGGCGGCGCCAACCCCCCCCGGTCAACAACTTTGTGGGCGCGTTGAAGCGGGATTCACTCAGGGCACCAAACAAGCTAGAACCGCTACCGAGTAGAAGTAGTCTGCTAGCATTCAATACGTAGCTACGGTGTTGTATAATTAGCATTTTCTTTTTCCTTTATGTGTAACGTCTAATATATAATATTATCCATTTCAGATATTTTTCAAATATAAACTCATTGCATATTTCGTTTCTTGTGTACTTTTTTTGCACTGGACTGTTCGATGAGTGCCGTAAACCATAAAACGATCTCAAAAATGATGACTTAAACAAATAATACACATGGACGGATTAACGACCGGGCCAATGAGTGCCCAGGAGCCCTTGACTACCCGGTGGAGGGGAGGGGGGGGGGGGCCTGGGCTTTAAGGTTGCGTGATCTAGTTTGGTGATCCCCCTCCCGCCCCGCTTGAAATCCCTTTTGGGCATGAATAACAAACAGCCTACCACCCCGCTCAACAACTTTGGGTGGAGGGGGGGCCCTTGGAGATAATTGGCCCCAGGGCCTTTGCAAGTCATAATCCGTCCCTGATAATAAACAAGTTTAATAGAAGAATTAATCCAAGTCTTTTACCTTTTTCTGTCTTTAAACCATCCAAAAACTGTTGGAGGGCATGATGAAAATGTATACAATCGCATTTCCCAAGCGTCGTCATGCCAACGAAGTTGTAAAATCGGCTATAACTTTACACGAAAAACGTTAGTAAGTGATGTCATCGCAATAAAATCATGTTAGCACATATTGTTTACGTCTTGTGTCTATATTCTTTTGAAACGGTGAGTATTTTTACCCCACCTCAGTTGAGGTGGTTTGGGCATCTGGTAAGGATGCCCCCTGGGCGCCTCCCTAGGGAGGTGTTTCAGCCACATCCAGCTGGGAGGAGGCCTCGGGGAAGACCCAGGACTAGGTGGAGAGATTACATCTCCACACTGGCCTGGGAACGCCTCGGGGTCCCCCAGTCAGAGCTGGTTAATGTGGCTCGGGATAGGGAAGTTTGGGACCCCCTGCTGGAGCTGCTGCCCCCACGACCCGAATTCGGATAAGCGGTTGAAGATGGATGGATGGATAGATGACTTCCATTGTAAATGTCTCACCAGAACACCGATTTTTATTTATTTTTATTTTAAATTTTTTATGGTAATCAACAAAGAGAGAGAGGATTGAATTAAACAAACCCCCACAAATCCACAAAAAAGGTGCGTTTACTGTAAAAATCTCCTTTACACAAACCATGAGTGTGCAATGCATTTCACACACACACACACACACACACACACACACACACACACACACACACACACACACAGTGACCATTTAAAACAAACACTTTATTTTTAAATCACTTCCCATGAGGTTTGTGCGAATGTTGCCTGATAATCAAGAAGTGAAACTTCCGTCAGCGCCGTATGATTTTAAGGTAGCATTAAGGTCACGGTCTCAGACCCGTTGCCGAGCAACGACATACTGTATGCAAACATTCAGACACCAGCATAGCAGCATATGAAGAGTATCTGAGTACATTTGATTCATTTTGTAGAATAAATACACATAAATGACATGATAATGCTTGTGTGTTCATGTTGACTGAACGGGAATCAGCTTTAAAGTGGGTGGAGCTTCAGGTCACACCTACCGATGACAGTAAGAAGGCGTTTACCAGCTGGTACAAAGTTTGACTGGAAGTTTGCCCAGGTGAGCGGTTAAGAGCCTCTAAAACGATCTCAAACACACCTTCGATCTCACCCGTTCGTTCTTCAATTTGCTGACTTTACATAGACTTTTGACTATCGACATGGTTCATATCACGGCTTATTCTGGTCAATAACAGTACACTTAGGAAGAGACTGTCTAACTGACATGTAAAATGAGTTTTTGTTGTTTTGAAATGGCGTTGAGGAGGCGGTTTATCTGAAACGGCCTCAGACAGGACGCCCACTGTCCGTGCACCAACCATCTAATGGAAAACGCTTTCTCACGTCGGTCTGACTGGTTTTGATGGAACTTCCGTGAGAAGAAGGTCACGGGACTTTTACCCTACACAAACCTCAGTAAAGCACTCGGGGAACTACTATCATCTGAGCTGAAATGTGTCTTTACACAGGCAGAAAACAGAGAACATGTCGTTTTAAAAATCATAGCTGATATTCAGAAATACGCTGAGAGTCAAACGACATGTTGTTGGTTATAAGCAAGCACTGACTGGCATCCTCAATAGAGACAGACATTTTGAAAAATGCAAACTTAAAATTTTTTTTACTGATAATGTGTTTATGTGAACTTGATCATCCGGTTTTGTTCACATAAACTCCAACGCATGCTGTCATTAAAATACTTTACTTTTCACTGGCATTGCAACTTTGATAACAGAGTCAGAAACATGTAACACTTCACAATAAGGTTCCATTCGTTAACATTATTTAATGCATTAAGTATCATGAATAAATAATTAACAATATATTTTTACAGCATGCATTTATGTTAATGTTAGTTATTAAAAATACAATTGTTCATTGCTAGTTCATGTTAGTTCACAGTGCATTAACTAATGTTAGTATATGTTGAAACATATATTAAATTAACTAATGGAACCTTATTATAAAAGTGTTACCCAGAAACTAATGGGGGCAAAAAAACGACACCGAAATGAACAAAGAATAAAATGACCCCCAAAATTCAAAATGTGAGGGGCAAAAAAGGGCCCCTATAAAGTATTTTGCTGTATCATTTGTTGGATTTTATTCTAGGTTTAGATATCATACTGTACTATCATACAAAATAAGCGTGAATTGACCCTGATTTAATTCTATAGGTAACAACCTAAATACTCAGATTGAGTATTTTAAATTTACTGATCAATTCCGTCCATTTCAAATCAATTCCAGGAGGCAAATAATGCCCCTTTTATTTTTTTATAAATAATAATAATAATAATAATAATAATAATAATAATAATACTAATACTAATAATAATAAAAGTTAACTTCCGACACTAGCTAATTATACAAGTTGTAATTTTTTTATAATTATTATTATTATTACTACATTAAAATTCACGAGTGGTGTAAGGCGTTTAAAGCCCACTGTACATAAATCATTATTTATATATTTGTTTCTATTTAATAAACAACACCAGTTTAAAGTTAACAGAAACGTCCATCACACACTGTAACGGCCAATCAGAGACGCTACAATGTATCTTCTGGAAGTTCTGATACACTGTAACACTTTCTGTTTGTTACCTGTAATAATACACATCACTCTTCCCAGCGCTCAGCCCGGACTTCCGGATCACTTCTTCCTTCTTCCAGCCGGGTGGAAGCGCCGGGCAATCCGTCCTCTTCCGCTCCATGATCATTGAGTGATCGATCAGCTCGATCGGAAGTGTTAATTTCCGCTGTCCGCGCGCTAGTGGAGTTAGCACTGGAGTGCTACTTCAACCAGATGACAATCTCCCGGTTAAAGCCGTTAAAACTGTCGCCGAACGCGCCGGTTCTGTTCGGTGACGCGGTTCAGTCGTGATCCGCGATCATAATCTGCGTGTGATCCGCGTGTAATCGCGGCTGTGACGCGCTCAAATTACAGGACTTCCCACACACGCCCCGCCCTCTTGATGCCTCTTAACCCCGCCTCTCTGGAGACATTTTAGCCCCGCCCCTACAGTAACACTGTCAACCCGGTAGAGCGGGGCTAGTTGTCACACTTTGTACTCCAATGAGTTCATTTCTGTATAGGCACAAACTTTAAGGTCCTGGCTACAAAAAAAGGCTCCTGAAAGTTCCATCCGTTAATGTCCAGGAACAAAGATGACACGCTTTAACTTGATTATTATGGGACAAAAAAAAAAAAAAAAAAAACTAAATTAGCCTCAGTTTCCCCTTTTTTCAAAATGGGATCCTGGACGCCCTGGTATGGAGTTATACTCGTGCCACAATTCTGGGTGATATGTGGTGAGGGCTTGTGCTGAGGTAGTATGCCATACGGATCCGGTGGCACTGAGTTACCGAGAGATACGGTGCCAGTGCCAGTAGGGCACTGAGTATGCTTCAACAGGCTGGCACGTATGGTTGAGGTATTATGACATATAGAAACCTGGTTGCAAGTAATTCGTGGAGGAAGGATGCCTGGATGGTCAGACAAGGATGAGAGGCGTTAGAGGGTGTCCAGCTGTGGGGGGGGTGGCAGGGAGACATCCCTGACCACTGCCCCACCACCAGGAGATATTCCAGGGTTATTGGTGGAGGTGCGGCAGGTAATAATGCCCAGCAGGTTATTACAGCTACCTGTGCATCTGTTCATCTGTTTTATATTAAAAATATTCCAAATAAATCATTTGAAAAAACTTTCACACTTTCTAGAATAGTTTTGCAATTGTGTTGTATCTTTCCAGGGAGTTTCTATTCAAAAACTTTAAAGGAATATTCGGGGTTCATTCAACACAAGATAAGTCCACCCACTCCTCTTTCTTATATATCTATTAATCAAAAACTGTGTGTCAAAATGAACGGTTTTCATTTCTGCTCTAAAGTGACGTCACGTTAGCGCAGGCCACGCCCACGACTGGTGACGGACTCCACCCTGTTATCATAGCTCCTCCCCTGAGTGATCTACACACAGTCCGCCATTTTTCCATGTAAATAAACATGATAAATCAATAGATACAGTGTAGATATGGTCTCTTGAGGGGAACTGACTTCAAACATCCACTAAATGTCCCATGACAAAGTCAATGATCAAAAAATCCTCAGAAAAGTGACCTTTGATTATAAGAGAGGCTTGCTTTTGCACATGTCAGACTTCTGTATCCAAATACTCGGGGGCTGCTGTGTTTTACTCAGATTTAGCTCGTCTGAAACTACTAAACTTACCCAGAACTTGTGAATTGGAGTGAATCACATGCTTTTCCAGCAGAAGCATATGTTTACGACTAATGTGGACACAGATTGGTCCCTCCATATTCACTCATATGCTTTATTGAAGCAGTAATGTGTGTTTTAATGTTGTGTGCAGTGATTTTACTAGTCACTCATGATGTGAAACGACTTGTGCAAAGATGCAAAGGCCTTAAAAGGCATTTCTCTAACCATCACTACTCCAAAATTAAGATATTTATTTAATGCACTTTTAAATCATCATAAGAAATGTTCCCTTTAAAGCCAATAAAGATTCAATGAAACATGCATCCTGATATGCCATTTAGGTTTTATTCCTCCAGGGGGCACTCACTGGCTTAAAAAGCCAAATCCAATCCTGAGCCCCTTTCAAGACAGGGTTTGTCTTGTTAGAGACAGTTGTATAATCTTCCTTCCATTAAAACGACTTGTACCCAGGGCTGGACTGGTAATCTGGCATACCGGGCATTTTTCTGGTGGGCCAACGCCCGTTGGGGCTGATCAGGGGCGGACTGGCCATCGGGAGAACCGTGTGGGCCAATGGGTCAGCCGCAAGAGACTACATATTGGCAGTGCCAAAAATATCAAATAGTGGTCTCTGGATATTGATTGCAAAAGCTTCAGCTTACATCTATATATTTTTTTATTCAAAGTATTTTTATTTATTTATTTATTTATTTATTGCAGAACAATACACATACAAACCAAATACATCCATGTAATAGGAGGGGTTACAATGAAGACTTATTTAACTTATTTGTTCATTTGCTTAACTTATTTGCTAATTAATTAGTATATATAGATTTTCTTATTAATACATTTAAGACACTCAATAAACAAAAATATCATGTATATGAAATATAACAAAGAAAATCACATTTTTCACAATAAAATTCACAGATACAATTTTGGACTCAAAATAAATAAACACGTTTCCGCAGTTTATATAATTTCTTCAGTACAATGGCGATTGGTCTAGAGCGTCTGACGTCAGTGGGTTGAACTTCCGGCCCGGAGTGTTGACGCAATTAACTGTAAGTTTAAGAGTTCAGAAGCAGCAGTGGCTTTAAATTCACTCCACAGACGCGTTCATGAGAAGCACAAGGTAATGCTCTATAATATTATAGACTTATATATTATTAAAGGCGCTCCCGCTGTTTGTTAAAGGATATTTTTCGTTTAAACATGATGTAAGTTATCTAAGTAGCTAAACAGCTAGCATGTACAACAATAACAACAACAACCCAGTGAGTTGCAGTGAGTATTTAACTGTGTTTGCTGTTTGGCATTAATCGTGTTTGTAATTTAGACGAGTGAGGCCTATATAGTTGCATATATTCCTTATATGTTTGTGTGTTTATTGTAATGTTTGTTGTACTGTACCGAGTTTATCTATCTGTATGTTTATTCGTCTGTCTGTCTGGCTGTCTGTCTATCTATATGGCTGGCTGTCTGTCTGTTTGTCTATGTCTGTCTGGCTGTTTGTCTATATGTCTGTCTGTCTCTGTCCGTCTGTCTATATGTATATATGTCTGTCTTTTTGAATATCTATCTATCTGTCCATCTGTCTGTCTCTCTCTCTGTCGGTCTGTCTATATATCTGTCTGTCTATATATCTGTCTCTCTCTGTCTGTCTATCTATATATCTGTCTCTCGCTGTCTGTCTGTCTGTCTATATATCTGTCTCTCGCTGTCTGTCTGTCTGCCTATATATCTGTCTGTCTGTCTGTCTATATATCTGTCTCTCTCGCTGTCTGTCTGTTTATCTGTCTCTCTGTCTGTATATCTGTCTCTCTCTGTCTGTCTGTATATCTGTCTCTGTCTGTCTGTCTGTCTGTCTGTCTATATATCTGTCTCTCGCTGTCTGTCTGTCTGTCTATATATCTGTCTCTCGCTGTCTGTCTCTCTCTGTCTGTCTATATATCTGTCTCTCTCGCTGTCTGTCTATATATCTCTCTCTCTCGCTGTCTGTCTGTCTATATATCTCTCTCTCTCTCGCTGTCTGTCTGTCTATATATCTCTCTCTCTCTATATGTCTGTCTCTCTCTGTCTGTCTATCTATATATCTGTCTCTCGCTGTCTGTCTGTCTATATATCTGTCTCTCGCTGTCTGTCTGTCTGCCTATATATCTGTCTGTCTGTCTGTCTATATATCTGTCTCTCTCGCTGTCTGTCTGTATATCTGTCTCTCTCTGTCTGTCTGTCTGTCTGTATATCTGTCTCTGTCTGTCTGTATATCTGTCTCTGTCTGTCTGTCTGTCTGTCTGTCTGTCTATATATCTGTCTCTCGCTGTCTGTCTGTCTGTCTATATATCTGTCTCTCGCTGTCTGTCTCTCTCTGTCTGTCTATATATCTGTCTCTCTCTCTGTCTGTCTATATATCTGTCTCTCTCGCTGTCTGTCTATATATCTGTCTCTCTCGCTGTCTGTCTGTCTATATATCTCTCTCTCTCGCTGTCTGTCTGTCTATATATCTCTCTCTCTCGCTGTCTGTCTGTCTATATATCTCTCTCTCTCTCTCGCTGTCTGTCTGTCTATATATCTCTCTCTCGCTGTCTGTCTGTCTATATATCTCTCTCTCTCGCTGTCTGTCTATATATCTCTCTCTCTATATGTCTGTCTATGTCTGTCTGTTTATCTGTCTCTCTCTATATGTCTGTCTATGTCTGTCTGTTTATCTGTCTCTCTCTATATGTCTGTCTATGTCTGTCTGTCTTTAGATTCTGTTGTAGTAATATTCATCTTTCCCTCTCAATCATCAGTGTCTAAAGTCTTTGTTTTGATATATTTGTGCTCAGGTTGTATATTAAAGTTGTCGAGTTGAAGCATCATGGCCAGCGCAGCTGCCAACGAGAGTTCTTCTGCAACTAATGGACCGACGTCGGGAGAAAACGGCAGCACACAGGACAGCACTTTTGAATGCAACATCTGTCTGGACACATCCAAAGATGCCGTCATCAGTCTGTGTGGCCATCTCTTCTGGTGAGAGATCATATTGATGTGCATGACCCCCTTTATATGAGGGGAAAATATTAACCACTCAACTCTTTATCTTTCCATGTTTACCTGTGACATCACCGTCTAGTTGGCCGTGCTTGCATCAAGTAAGGATCAGTGATTTTTCTTTCTCTGTAAAAGCTGTAGTTTCACTTACTGTATGATTGAGTGACCGTAATGTACACTACGTCTAAACCGCCTGTTTGCATTTGCAGTGGTTAGAAACCAGGCCGAACAGACAGGTGTGTCCTGTGTGTAAAGCAGGCATCAGTCGGGATAAAGTGATCCCGCTGTATGGAAGAGGCAGTACAAGTCAGCAAGACCCAAGGTACATTTTACTGTCCAACCAATCACATGCTGTGTGGTAATATATTTCATTTGGATTCAAGCAAATGTTCTTTGTGTTGTTGTCTGGGTGGTAATTTTGCTGCACTGTTTAGACCACGATAGATACTTTTGCATTCATCAGCAGACAGGACGTTATTTACACGTCAGAGGAAATGAAGAAACATGGAGTAATGTGAAAAGACGGAGCAGGACGTGGCCCAAACAAATCAAATGTGTTTGTACTGTTCTCAGTCATGTGCTTCATAATGGGAAGCTGTTTTTGCACTGATTCATTTATTATTAATATTTCTGTCTTTCCATAATAATAATAATAATAATAATAATAATAATTATCTGTTATCATAATAATCTTATGCATCACATTACAAGTAGAAAGAGAGAATAATCAAATTAGATGAAGTGACATTAATTTCTAAAGTATTTAATTCACTGGATTATCCAATTTTATATTTGGGTCAATGATGTGATGCTCATTTTCTTGTCCGATCTATACAATTATTCAAAAGCACATCACAAAAAAAGGCATATTTTGTTCATGTGGTGTAACCCTGAGAAAATTATATTCTTGACTCTAAATTTTATTTTATTTTTTACAAATATCATGAATTAAGTAATTAAAATGTGATGTGATCGTCCTGAGTCATCCGCTTATCTGAAGTCGGATCGTGGGGGCAGCAGCTCCAGCAGGGGGTCCCAAACTTCCCTATCCCGAGCCACATTAACCAGCTCTGACTGGGGGACCCCGAGGCGTTCCCAGGCCAGTGTGGAGATGCAATCTCTCCACCTAGTCCTGGGTCTTCCCCGAGGCCTCCTCCCAGCTGGACGTGCCTGAAACACCTCCCTAGGGAGGCGCCCAGGGGGCATCCTTACCAGATGCCCAAACCACCTCAACTGACTCCTTTCGACGCAAAGGAGCAGCGGCTCTACTCCGAGCTCCTCACGGATGACTGAGCTCCTCACCCTATCTCTAAGGGAGAAGCCCGCCACCCTTCTGAGGAAGCCCATTTCGGCCGCTTGTACTCGTGACCTAGTTCTTTCGGTCATGACCCAGCCTTCATGACCATAGGTGAGGGTAGGAACAAAAATTGACCGGTAGATCGAGAGTTTTGCCTTCCGGCTCAACTCTTTTCGCGACAACGATGCGATAGAGCGAGTGCAATACTGCCCCCGATTCTCCGGCCAACCTCCCGTTCCATTGTCCCCTCACTCGTGAACAAGACCCCGAGGTACTTGAACTCCTTCACTTGGGACAATACCTCCTTCCCTACCCGGAGGACGCACTCCATCGGTGTCCTGCTGAGAACCATGGCCTCAGATTTAGAGGTGCTAATCCTCATCCCAGCCGCTTCACACTCGACTGCCAAACGATCCAGAGAGAGCTGAAGGTCACGGACCGATGGTGGCATGAAGACCACATCATCTGCATCATCTGATCGTCCTGAGTGAAAATGTAAAAAAAAATTACATAATTAAATTAAAAGCTGATATATCAACTGTTGGCATAAAATGAGCAGAATAATATTTTGATTTATTTCTTTAAATAATTTAGTATTTATATAAATAATAAAAAAAAATTTAAACTAAAAATGTGATTTAATATTGGAAGAACTTTTTTAGATCCTCATGACTGTGAGTAAAGCTAAATAAATCATTATTTTATCATGTTATCAAATATATGACATTTTTATGAAAAGGTGAACTTTGTTCAGGTCGTATGGAGTAACCCTGAGACAATTCATGATATTTGTAAAATATTTTTCACCTTAAAAATATGTTTGAATGATTATGTTGCGCACACACTCAAGTGCAGGGGAAGTAGAGTATTTTAGAAACTTTAACTTGGTCACCCCAACATGGACTCCGAGATGACATTTCTACGAATTGAATGTGTTTTAAACTAGATTTTTATCACCTCGGACAACCTAATTTGTCTGACCCATTGTAACCCATTTTTGTCATTGAACTTACAGCAAAATTGCTCTAGTGTAAAATACTGAACTAATATACTTTTTTGTCAGACCGTCCACCCCCTGCATCAATGAATATGTAGTGAATTTACTTTCCTTTGTGATTTCAGAGAGAGAACTCCTCCACGACCACAAGGACAACGGCCAGAACCAGAAAATCGTGGCGTGAGTACATTTTCTGTTTGAGCCTATTTCAATGAATCAATCTGGGACTGGGTAGCTCAGCGAGTATTGGACTACCACACCTGGAGTAGCGAGTTTGAGTCCAGGGCACGCTGAGTGACTCCAGTCAGGTCTCCTAAGCAACCAAATTGGCCCAGTTGCTAGGGAGGGTAGAGTCACATGGGGTAACCAAATTGGCCCGGTTGCTAGGGAGGGTAGAGTCACATGGGGTAACCAAATTGGCCCGGTTGCTAGGGAGGGTAGAGTCACATTGGGTAACCAAATTGGCCCGGTTGCTAGGGAGGGTAGAGTCACATGGGGTAACCAAATTGGCCCGGTTGCTAGGGAGGGTAGAGTCACATGGGGTAACCAAATTGGCCCGGTTGCTAGGGAGGGTAGAGTCACATGGGGTAACCAAATTGGCCCGGTTGCTAGGGAGGGTAGAGTCACATGGGGTAACCTCCTCGTGGTCGCTATAATGTGGTTCTCGGTGTGTGTGTGTGTGTGTGTGTGTGTGTGTGTGTGTGTGTGTGAGCCTCCTCATGCACTAAATCTCCATGGTAACGTGCTCAACAATTCACTATGCCACCACGAGGACTTGGAGCACATTGGGAATTGGCCAAATAGGGGAGATAAAACAAAGCAATCAATTGCATCTTTTAATGAATGTTTATCAGTGTAGGCTTTTCCGTTTTATCACTTGACCAGCTAACTCAAGGTGTATCTCCGCCAGCGCTCATGATCAAATCACTGGTGTTTTCAGATTATATTCCACTAAAGGTGGTAAATGTCCATTTGTAATGCTGTCTGTGTCATTGCACAAGACTTTTGTGATGAAACTATTACAGTGATGAAGGTGTTGCTGTAGTGCCAACCTGCAGTAATTCATTAGTCAAACGAGCCGTTCCGGTGGGGCTTATTAAGAGACATCTCTGAAGACCAAAGTTGGAAAGACACCGTGTTGCGCCCTCTCAGGTGATGACAACATCTGACGTTTAATGTTGCATCACATTTTGCTGTCTCGCTTGACTCTTAATGTCCTACTTGAAGCATTTATGGATAATATTTTTGTCCTATTACAGCAATAGCTTGTTTAAAAAAAATAAAGCTTTTGTTTTACGGTATAAAAAAAGATCATTTATTCACCTGCATGTCGTTTCAAACCCAAATGTTGATCAGAAAATGTGAATATTTCCCCCTATATTCAAAACAAGCAAGTACAACCCCCCCCCCCCCACCCCAACCCCATTGTTTATATATTGATCAATGGAAACATGGAAATGCTTCACATTGCTATTTCCAGTCATGCCAGTGTAGCTCCTATCTACTTGAATGGGGGAACACCGAGATCTCAAAAACGGTTGGACAAGATGAAAGAAACGATCAAAGAACATATTTCAAATCGCCAATAAAATTTGCTAATATTGGAATTATAAATTGTGCTTCTTTACCTCATATTACGCTAAAACACGCAGTTTCCCAGCTTGTGCTTCTAATTAGCGTGCACGTTAGTGAGTTGATTGACAGGCGATGTCTGTATCTAAAAGGTGATTGGCTCTTTTACCTGTAAGGCGGGACTTCCTTTCTACATCCGTTGACTGTTGGGCATTCCATTTTCTCCCATTCGTTTAAACTGGAGTGGCCCGTCTCTGCTAAATAGTCTCTGGTTTTAATAAACCTGTATGTATACAATTAATACCGTATATGTTGTATACAAGAAGTTATTATTAACAGTAATTCATTAACAGTATTTAAATAATTCACAAAATTACTAAAAGTCTAAATGTATTCAAATACACTGAAATAAGAATACTTTAAGATGAAAATGCCAATACTTTAATTTCTTAAGTGTAATAATTTGAATTATATTTAAAGAGTAGGCTACATGCACTTATTTGGAGTCCTGCACATGCATTTTGCGGTAATAATGTTAACGATTAACAGATTCATTGTTCGTTAATTTCCATGATGATCGATTAGGAAAATGTCAAATTGACATCCCTACCATACACTGTACCATACATAATTATATAAAGGAAAGCCGTTTAATACCTTTACATGACCAGATACGTTGTCGGCTAGTTAAACAGTCGTTTAAGAAGGTGCATATTGGGGGTCTGGGTATCTCAGCGAGTATTTGCGCTAACTGTCACACCTGGAGTTGCGAGTTCGAATCCACGGCGGCTGAGAGCACGGACAGCCAGGTCTCCTAAGCTACCAAATTGGCCCGGTTGCTAGGGTGGGTCTCCTAGTAACCAAACTGCCCTGGTTGCTAGGGAGGGTAGAGTCACATTGGGTAACCACCTCATGGTCACTATAATGTGGTTCTCGCTCTCGATGGGGCGTGTGGTGAGTTGTGCGTGGATGCCACGGAGAATAGCGTGAAGCCACCACATGCACCATGTCTCCGTGGTAACGCGCTCAACAAGCCACGTGATAAGATGTGTGGATTGGCGGTCTCGGATGCAGAGGCGACTGAGATTCGTCCTTTGTCGCCTGAAGCGAGTCGCTACGCCACCGCGAGTACTTGGAGCGCATTGGGGATGAAATAACAAAAAAGTAACGTGCATGTAAACGCACTCAATGACGACTTGATGCGTGGTCGCATTTACCTTTCCGCATGTAAAATACAGTCATTATTATATTTATTACACACATGCTTGTCACAATGAATGCGTGCAATCCTCATTTGATGTCCGTGACAGACGTCACTGCTTTCAGCTCACAGTGATTGGCTGGCACCCGCCATTTTTCATTCCTCATTTGAATAAAGCCAAGAAATCTCAACTTTGTCGCTCTCGGCTGCTCCCTGCGCTTGAGTCACTCTATTGTCAATCCTAAATCCACCTCAAGAGCGTGGCACTCGCTTCCCATAGAAATGCATTGAAAACACTCACTCACCACGCGCCAGTGGAAACGTACGGTAAATGTAACCGCACCTTAATGCCGCTTGAACTCGCCGTCATCAAATCCCATTGACGCGCCATCTTTAAAGTCCGTTTCAGCGCTTTGGCATACTTAAAGTTGGGTCTGTGCCTCACACAAATACTGTCAGAACACTTGTAATATAGCGCTCGTACAGTGCGGGGTGTAATCTGATTACATGTCTACATGTATGATTACATAATAATAGTATTCATTATTATAGGCTGTTATGGCGTAGATTATTACAAAAAGTTCAAAGAAAATGGCATAATCAAAATATAATGCATCATCATGTGAAGACGCGCTGGCCAACTCCATAAAGCAAGTCTTTCTACTTTTCCTTCAGGTTACCGTAAGTATCATCATAAGTGAAAAAGCGTGATCACGCATGATCATTATCGATCATCACTTTCATCCGGGTACTCGTGCCAATCCCTACCAGTGTTTTAGAAAGTAACATAAAAGTAAAGGAATTCATTTGCATTTTGAGTAACATAACCAAGACTGTCCACAAGTCATATGGACTACTTTTATCATACTTTTTTGTTGTACTGTTTTGTCAGTTTGGAGCCTGACTGAAGCAGTCCCTGTTCACTTTCATTACAGTTGAAGACAAAACTATTAGCTATGAAATATTTTGTTATTTTTCAAATAATTCCCAAGTGCTGTTTCATGGAGCAACGGTTTATTTCAACATAATATAATGGTTTATTTAGGCAACTTGGAGTGTTTATAATACAAATGGATACAGAATTAACCCTCTGATGTTAATGGTCAATAGTGTATCCTTTTTGCTTAATAACCGCCTTTTTAGACGTTTGTTGTAGTTCTCAACAAGTCGCCGCAGCCCATTCCTCCTCAGCAAATCTCTCAAGCTCCTCCAGAATGGTTGGTCTCCTTCAGTGTGGCCCACAGATTTTCCACGGGATTCAAGTCTGGGCTTTGTGCAGGCCAGTCAAGGACGTTCACTTTGCTCGTTTGGAGGTAGTTCTTCACCAGAAGTGAGGTGTGCTTTGGGTCGTTCTCATGCTGGAAGACGAAATGTCTACCCAACCAAGGTTGTCTTTCCAAATCTTCTCGTAGTCTTCCTTTTTCATGATTCCTTCGACCTTGATGAGATTCCCAGTTCCAGATGCACAGAAACATCCCCACAGCATTATACTCCCAGCGCCATGTTTCACTGTGGGAACGGTGTTCTTTGGGTTGAGCGCCTCTCCCGTCTTTCTCCAAACATATGCAACATCTCTATGCCAAAGAGCTCTAGTTTTGTCTGATACGACCAAAGGACACGTTTCCAGTATGCATAATTTTTCTCTAGGTTGTCCTTGGCTTCAATCTAGCTTGGAGGTGTCTCTTCTTCAGAAGTGAAGTTTTTCTTGGTCCGCAACCTCGCAGTCCATTCCCGTGCAGGGCTCTAATGACTGTCTTCATTGAGACATCAATCCCAGACTTGGCTAAATCATTCACTAGTGTCTTGGCAGTTGTTCTTAGGTCTTTAGAAAGCTCTCTCACCAGTTTTCTTTCCAAGACTTTTTAAATCTTTTGCTTCCTGCCTCTGCCAGTCTTGTTCTCCACTGTGTGGGTCTCTTCAATCTTGATAACACTTCTCACGGCAGTTCTTGACACCTGAAAACGCTTTGATAAACGTGTATATCCTTCTCCTGCTTTTTGAGCATTAACAGTTATTTTTCTCAAGTCTAAACAAATTTCTTTGGTCTTTGCCATGATGACAGTTTTACATTTCTTCACTAGTTGTTTTGCAAGATGCTAATCCTCAGATTGAAGTGCAACTTAAAGGCTTGGGGGATTAATTGGGTAAATTAAGGCAAGTCATTGATAACAGTGGTTGGTTCCATAGCCAATCAAACCGATAATTTCATAAGGGGGCTAATAATTTTGTCTTCAACTGTATATCGAAGAAAATTCACGTTTTGTGTTCATTGGAAGATGGAAAATCATTGAGGAAATGGTGCCATTTTGGGGTGAACTGTTCCTTTTGATAATTAAACAATCTATGATAGAAATGTCATTCAAATTGGTAGTAAAATGTCAATACTGTGCACAACATGCCTGTCCCTGTGTAAACTCTGGAGCATTTCTGCAGGGATTTCAGGGATTTGGCTTTGGAGATGGAGGATTCCAGATGTCTTTTGGGATTGGGGCTTTTCCCTTTGGGATCTTTGCCACAGCATTTAACATCAATGATGGGAGACCACCACCAGGTATGTGACAGTGTTAGTGTTCCAGAAATACTTGGACCTCCATGTGATTGCAAGATATTTCCAAAGAAACGCTCCTATGATTCTGATTCTTCTAAGAGAACTAATTCCTCAATTGTCGCCTTAAACAATTATTGGTAAAGTGTAAAGCTAGGCAGTATAGTGAAAATCAATTATACGTGTATTCTTACAAAACCTGTCAAGTAAATGTCTCCATTTACTCTGAAATAAAAACAAAACCGGAATAACATTTTGCATGATTGAAATGAAGCCTACTGTTCAAGCGATTTTAAGATTTCTTAGATTGTCACAATGCTTTCATGACAGTTCTGCACATTTTACCCCCCAATTCTCATTAACACAATGCAAACAAATGGTCATTATAATTTTCTCAAAGTAATGCAGAAAAAAAGATTTAAATTGTATTTATGCATCATAGTTGTACCCACTTTGGTACTGCCTTTCATTATTTATTTCTGATTTCAGTTTAGAAAATCATTGTACATATGCATCTATATTTTTATTGTAATAGAGTACAAACATGACTGCGTTACGATAATGAGAATCATCGTTGAAAACTGTTCGAATAGTAAAAGCATATTCACATATTGCGCTACTGAGAATTGGGTAAAAAGTGTCTTGAAAGTGTCAAAAAAATTGTAATGTCCTAAATGTAAGCTTTATTTTCTTCAAACTAAAATCGAATTTAATTTATTATTATTATTATTATTATTATTGATTTGGTGTTAAATATGACTTGGATGGTTTTGTGTCAGAAAAGGTTATTTTTCAGCCTTTTGATAATATTTGATATTTGTATCACGATTTTTATGTATATATTTATTTTTTTCAATTAGAGGAAGAATTTTCCACCAATCTAGTCTCACAGAACGAACGTTACTATCACTACATTTTTGAAATCTGAATTTTACGTGCCACGTTCGACGTTTAGCAGGAGTTTCCTGGAGAAACGCTAGAGGCACTACATCTTAAAACACGACTACATCGGCTGATTATGACTTTATAAACACTTGCTATAATGCATCATTTGAAAAACGATACATTTTAACGCTTGTGTTACAGACTCGCCTAAATTTACACACTTATTCCAATGTATAATGACGCACATTGATGTGGTTGCTTCAGAAAATGTGCTTCTCGTTTCTCATTTTGTTCACCTCTCATTTGCTCGAAGGACACTAATGGTGAGGTTTAGGTTAAAGATTTAGGCTAGGGAGGTATGTTTTACTCACTAAAACCTCCATCTAACATTCACCGTAACCTCGTTTGATTACGATGACATTTCACTCGGTTTTGGCGCCCCCCACTGGACATTTCATTGGGCGAGTGCAGCCAAACGTGTAATGAAGCACGTAGTTTTGTTATGCAAAAACGTTGCCATGTGTCGTGTTATTTTCATGAGATCAGGCTGATTTCAACCAAAGTTATTGCCAACTAGATTCAAAATGTCAAATGCAAGCGGTAAATCGCAATAAATTAGTCAAAAATAATCCAGGCGGAGTTTTATGTTGCCAACTGGCACCAGCAATGCCAAGGTCCTGGGATCATTTCTTCTGTATATCTATTCTTAAAAACAATCCCATGAAATTCCTGTGCTGACGTATTTCCTGTTGAATCCAGATTAGAGGGGCATTGATAAGAGACATTGATAAGTGTGTATATTTGATCAAAGTTACGCTAGTCAATTTTTTTGTACGCTAGCATATAGACAACCTATATATATTTGACATCTCACTGTGCCTTAGTAAAGAGATCAATGTTATAGTTGAGCCCTGGTTGCCCAAACATTTTAGAGTCCAAAATAGCATGGCGCTCGGGCTAGTGTTCTAGTCCTTTCGTAAAGAACCGCTGGGATGAGTATGATTTGACATTTCTCTCTGTATCCACAGCAGCCCCAGGCACCCCTCAGCAAATGGATGAGCAGTTCCTGTCCCGCCTCTTCCTGTTGGTGGCGCTCCTCATCATGTTCTGGCTGCTCATCGCTTAAACGATTATGAACTTATCTTATCAGGACACTATAATTATTTCTCTCAGCGGAATAACCGCTCAAGAGCCGCTAATAATAAACCTATAGATCGCAATAGTCCCATCAGGTTTCAGTAGAACACATGTGTTTTGATCTGTTTGAGAGCCCTGATGCGATGCTGATTAATCCGGGAAAAAAGGAACGTGTTAAACCACATGGGGTCTTTTTCTATGAAAGAGATGCAATGCTTGCATTGTGATCGCATGTCTGTGATACTGTGAAATGTGATTGTATGCAAGCAACATTTTTCTGCTTATGTCCAATTTTCTTCCCAGATGATTTTAAATAAAGGGTCTTATTTCTTTTTAGATTAAAATCGTTCTTTGGGTGCTCTAAAAAATTATCTTAATTATTAAAAACTATTGTAAAAATCTAAAATTGTGCTGGCTTATATTATCGTATAATAAAGTCGCTCGTATAATAAAAATGTATTTCTAAATAAATGTACTTAAATTAACAGTCATAGTATCATATTAACATTTTGAAAGCATTTTTGTTTGCAAGTGTAGGGCCTAAAAAGACATGTCACTCCTCCCAAAAATAGCCGAAAATAGTCATTTTATTGCAAGTGATGAGCGTGTACTAGTTTGCCTTTTTTATTGTAGTTTAGACCAACAAAGCTGTATTGAAAAAAGTATGTTTATTTTTATTTTTTTAATGAATATCTGATTCATCATGTGTGCATAAGAAAGGTCATCAAGCTTCATTCTGGCTTTGGCAAACATACTGCGCTTTTTTGCATCTTTAAATTTAAAACGTAAATATTTTATGGTGTTTTTCTTTAATCTTGCGCTGCAATTTGATGGAAATGTGTCATGCAGTTGATATGCATAAATCTTAAAAATAGGCTACAACATTACTTGAGTTTGTGCATTCACTGTTTTGCAGAAAGTGCTTTTATTTATGGCAATCCAAGAAAAGTATGTCAATGCATTGCACGACAGACATTTTAATGCAACAAATACATTTAAAATGGTGTTGCTTTACAAAACAAGGTCTTGAGCGCCGATTAAGAACCTACCGAAACCTTGACAAAATGCGAGGCTATTCATTGGAACACAAACTAGATTTATACATGATAGTCTTGGATGTTGCATTGAAACATATACTGAAATAAAGTGTTTCTTATAAAAGAGGCCAAGACAAAATCCAGCAGATTGTTATATTACACTGTACAGTCTTCTATTGATGTTTATTCATCTTTGAACTCTGCGTCAAACATAATCTGCTGGATTGTCATTTTAACTGCAGCTCTTTTCTGTGGTGTCAGTCTTTTGAGGGCCGGGACATAACTCAAGAGGAACAACTCGTCCTCATCAAGAGCTCTGTCGAGAACTGGTTTTTCACGATTCATCAGCACCTCTTTTTCCTCCGTTTTCCCATTGATGTTTGCGGATGAGACGGATGCCGCTGTTGCATTTGTCTGGATGGGGACGTGCGGTGAAGTTGAACATGAAGCCTGTGACACCTTCAGTCCTGGAGGCAGACTGGTGACGACCGCGAGCTGGGTCATCGGTTGGACCTGTTTGACGGGGGCGAGCTGAGTGACAATAGACAACGGCAGCTGTGACAAGGGATTTAATTGAGCTGCCATCTTTGCTTTGATCTGAGGAGACATCAGAGACTTGGACTCTGGAATATTCAGGAGAAATTCCTTCGAATCTGCCGTCTGTGTCTTGTCACGCTTTGATTTATCAACGCTAGACTCGGATGGCTTTGAATCACCTGCGCTGGACTCATCGAGCGACTCCTCCGGGGACTCCTGACCGCTTCCACCCACGTCCTCCAGGTCCTCCAGAGCATCTGATTCACTGTGACGCTTTCTCTTTCTGATATGAGCGTCCAGAAACGAGAGGGTTTCTCTGTGTGGCCAGTGATGCAAGCGACGCCCCCCTTCTTCCTTCTTCAGTTTGCAAAGTCTTCTCTCTCTGATGTACCTGTCCCTTATGCTCCTCCATCTTCTTTTGCATTCCACCACTACAGGGGGAAAAAATGGTACTTCAAATAACTGTTACTTTGATAAATATATGAATGATATATAATAAATGATTAAAAATATATAGATATGTATATATCTTCCCCAATTTTGGAATGCCCAATTCCTACTACTTAGTAGGTACTCGTGGTGGCGCGGTTACTTGTCCTCCGCCACCCGGATTGAGGAAAGTCTCAGTTGCCTCCACTTCTGAGAGCGTCAATCTGCGCATCTGATCATGTGACTCGTTGTGCATGACACCGCGGAGACTCACAGCATGTGGAGACTCATGCTACTATCCACGATCCACACACAACTCACCACACACCCCATTGAGAGAACCACTAATCACCACCACGAGGAGGTTACCCCATGTGACTCTACCCTCCCTAGCAACCGGGCCAATTTGGTTGCTTAGGAGACCCGGCTGGAGTCACTCAGTATGCCTAGGGCCTCTAAAGCCTATATATTTTAAACATCAGAAAGGCTGAATTTCATATTTTGGAGGCAGATAAATACAGCAATCTGACATATGGCCATAAATAAACAAAACCAAAAAAAAACATTGATTAAACTGTATATTGAGCATGTATTAAAATCCCACTGGTAATTTTGGGACAATACATTACATATATGAAATCGGCCAATTTGGTTTTATTTTGAAATATATGTGCCATATACAGCGCAAGTAGCTTATGTGCCTTATTTATCAGCATATATTTAGTATAAGTGTTTTTTTTTTTACATATATCGCCATATATCAGATTTATGTCCGTTTTCACAACAAACAACAAAGAAATAGACTCTGGGGCTGTTCACACATGACGCACTCTCCGTGCTTATAAAATCTGAAGTCAAACTTGACACGCTTCTAAAAATACAACACGACCGATTGAACGCGACGCAATAACCAAAGACGCCAGTATAACGCATGTGTGCGTAGACCAATAATTAAGAATAGCGCAGATGGAACGGAACCGTAACATTCCACGTACTCCACTATCGACGCGTCAAACCAAAACGCTTCAACTATGATACAAATCTGTATCGATTACAGCTCATGTATCGCCTAATAATAGCGTTCTAGTTTAAGTATAAATGGCGGGAAATATCCAGCTGAAAGCTTTTAATGAATCATAACAGGAACTGTTTTAAAAGTGAAAAAAGCTTCACATCTAAACACCATGCGCCAAAACGCGCGCGTAATGTTGACGCACTGACCCGAGAGACCAACAGACGCGGCGACGTCCCTCCACGCTTTCGCCCTCTTCTCAGAACTGCGATAATTTTGACACGAAACGTTGTAAAGTACCGGGTAAGTGTACACAATTTGGATTAATTTCTCCGTCGCGTCCATGGAGTTTGCGGAGTTACTGCTGAAACGCGTTGATCGCAACGTACACCCGAGATCGGCCAGTCGCGTCAGAAGTGCGCGACGCCTCTTGACTAGACGCGGAACGTCATGGCGGGATGCTAGACCAATGAGATTTCACGGTGGGCGGGACTATCCGTAGCGTGACGTCATAAACAGCTACCTCAAGCGTTGAGGCTAGTTGCTCAACAACGCTGTTGACACTGACAGACAAATATATATATAAATATGGTGGGAATTAAAAATAAAAGTTATTTTTTAAAGATATAGGCCTACCCAATAAAGAAAACGCTCCCCTAAGTGAACGGTTTCCTTTTGGCACATTTTGGGAACCGACGTTCTTTAAAGGTTTTATTTTTCTAACCATGAAACATATCCAGAACTTCGGCTTTACGTGACTAATAACAGAACTAATGCAGGACGTTGTGCTTTTTCTAGGTTTTATTTTTAATAATAATAATAATAATAAAGTAACTTTCCCAGCAATAACATGAATGCAGCTGTACATCATTTAATAAAAATAAGAAATTTAGTTCACAATGTATGACATTTGTATGTGTCTGCTAAATGAACGCGTTCCCTTATCTTTCTCATATCCGCACAAGCATCTCATCTTCTCCAGTCCTCCAAAGAAATGTGCATGCATGCATATTTTAAAGGTTAATGATCATACAGTGTACCAATTCACTTTTTGTACATGATAAATACTGCTCTGATTGTAAAAACTTTGTATTTAGAAAGATGCTGACCCTTAATAGCTTCAATGTAGTTATCTTGCTGTAACTACTTTTTTTTTTAAAGTCAATCAGCAACGTGGACAACCGAAGTACACTTTGGCCTTTATGGTCTCTTCTTTGTGAGGTTGGTATCTCCTTGTATCAAGATATTTCTGACTTGTACAGCGAGTACTCTGCACATGCGTCAAGTGCAGTCGAGACTGCAGATGTCAAGATTTATAGTGGAAAAAATAGTTATATTTTAGTCTGTTTTTACCAACAAAAAAAAAACGATCTGATTACTTCTGAGGACATGGATAAAACCACTGAAGCCTTATCGGTTACCTTTATTGTGCCTTTTGGGACCTAGAGGGTGTTGGACCCCATTGAATTGAATTGCATGCATATGCAACGGGTGCCAGCTGGTACGTGACGGCTAGCCTCGAGTTGCAATAGTGACTGATGCTAGAGGCTGTGGCCTTTTGCCTCCTTTCTTAGCGCCCCCACCTCCCATGCCAGTTCGAATCCTGTCGGAGCAGGTCGAGCAGGAGCGTTACAGTGGTGCCGTGACCCGGATGGGAGGTTTAGGGGCGAGTGTAATGGAGACGTCTGGTACGTGATGGCTAGCCTCAAGGTGCATTAGTGACTGATGCTAGAAGCTGTGGCCTTTAGCCTCCTTTCTTAGCGCCCCCACCTCCCATGCCAGTTCGAATCCTGTCGGCGCAGGTCAAGCAGGACTGGTTACAGTGGTGCCGTTACCCGGATGGGAGGTTTAGGGGCGAGTGTAATGGGAGACGTCTGGTACGTGATGGCTATGCGGTATGTCTCACTCTCCTGTCCTCAAGAGGCACACTAGCAACTGACACTAGAGGTTGTAGCCTTTAGCCTCAGTGTTAGCGCGCTCGCCTCCCATGCCAGCTGATGCCGGTTCAAATGTTGCTTGGAGTGGGTCGAGCAGGAACGGTTACACATATATAATAAAATCATATCTTTAAAAAAATATCTTAATATGTGTTCCACAGAAGAAAGTCATGAGAGTTTGAGACCGCACAATGGTGAGAGAATTCGTTTGTTTTTTTGGGGGGTGGGGGTCGAGACGACTGTTCCTTTAACCTATTGTTTATTCTCCTGCATTGATGTTTGCTTATGATATGGTATGAAGAGTGCAATAAACCTTTGTCAGTGAGGTGGCATTTTCCTGTAGTTCAATTGAGGGAATCAACACAATTTTGGGGAACTTTGCATTTTATTGTTAAATTACAGTAAACTAATACCCCATATTAATGAACCAAACTTGACATAAATACATTAAGTAGCAGTTTGCACCAAAACATTTAGTGTAATTTTACAAAACAGGTTCTTTTTGCACTAAAAAAAGAACTTACCACAACCTAGACAAAAGGTGAGGCAATTCATATTGAACACAAACTAGATTCATACTTGGTATTAGTTGTTTGTTTGCTTTTTTCATTGAAATATACAAAGAAATTAAAGCATATTTTAAACACATTTTTATCTCAACCTTACATTTAATCTACTGTCTTCATCTGAGAGCAAGACAAAAGCAAAATACACACTGTTTATTCATCTTTGAACTCCGCGTCAAACATAATCTGCTGGATTTTCATTTTAACTGCAGCTCTTTTCTGTGGTGTCAGTCTTTTGAGGGCCGGGACATAACTCAAGAGGAACAACTCGTCCTCGTCAAGAGCTCTGTCGAGAACTGGTTTTTCACGATTCATCAGCACCTCTTTTTCCTCCGTTTTCCCATTGATGTTTGCGGATGAGACGGATGCTGCTGTTGCATTTGTCTGGATGGGGACGTGCGGTGAAGTTGAACATGAAGCCTGTGACACCTTCAGTCCAGGAGGCAGACTGGTGACGACCGCGAGCTGGGTCATCGGTTGGACCTGTTTGACGGGGGCGAGCTGAGTGACAATAGACAACGGCAGCTGTGACAAGGGATTTAATTGAGCTGCCATGTTTGCTTTGATCTGAGGAGACATCAGAGACTTGGACTCTGGAATATTCAGGAGAAATTCCTTCGAATCTGCCGTCTGTGTCTTGTCACGCTTTGATTTATCAACGCTAGACTCGGATGGCTTTGAATCGCCTGCGCTGGACTCATCGAGCGACTCCTCCGGGGACTCCTGACCGCTTCCTCCCACGTCCTCCAGGTCCTCCAGAGCATCTGATTCACTGTGACGCTTTCTCTTTCTGATATGAGCGTCCAGAAACGAGAGGGTTTCTCTGTGTGGCCAGTGATGCAAGCGACGCCCCCCTTCTTCCTTCTTCAGTTTGCAAAGTCTTCTCTCTCTGATGTACCTGTCCCTGATGGTCTTCCATCTTCTTTTGCATTCCACCACTACAGGGGGAAAAAAGAACTTCAAATCAGTAACATAAAATAATAATAATAATAAACACATTGAAAGCCCCAACAGAATTTGCACATGCAGAACTTTCAACATCTGTTATTCAGTTTATTGGGCCCCACCCCATGCATGTTTGTTTATTAAATATTTGGCTAATTTCATGAGCCTTTCAGGTACCAATAATAACACATTTAGTATGTTTACACCCCCACCACATAACTCTGTGATTTATTTTTAATGTATTATTATATATAAATTTTTATAAGCACTAAAATTGCTAGGGAATCCACAAATAGCGTCTGGGCCTGCAAATGAGACCGGAAAGACAAACTGCAACACAGATGTTTCAATTTAGAAAGCAAATAATTAAAACCTTTAAATTAAAATATATCTGTAAAACAACTGTAAGAACTACATATCTTTATGTACCATAAATCTTTCATGTGTTATGGATTGCATGTGCACAAGACATTATATTTGAATAGTATCAAAACTATTATATAGCAAACAAAACAGAAAGCACTGTTCAGAGACGCATCAAACCAAAACGCTCCCATATGATCAACGAACTGTCCCGTTTACAATGCAGCGGAGCGTCGCGTCGTCTCCCAGTGCAGATGGTGTGTAACATCAAACCGAAATAATAAAGTAATTCATAATGAACTGAAACTGTTTTATAAATATATGTTAAAAAAAAGATTCACTCCGTGCGCCCAAACACGCGCGTAATGTTGACGCACTGACCAGGGAGACCAACTGACGCCGCGACGTCCCTCCACGCTTTTGCTCTCCTCTCAGAACTGCGATAATCGTGGAACGAAACGTTGTAAAGCACCGGGTAAGCGTATACGGTTTGAATTAATTTCTCAGTCGCGGCCATTGAGTTTACCGAGTTGCTGCTGAAACGCATTGAACGGAACATACTCCCGGAGTAACTCAGTCGCGTCAGAAGTGCGCGACGCCTCTTCACTAGAAGCGGAACGTCATGGCGGGATTTTAGACCAATGATATTTCACGGTGGGCGGGACTTCCCAGAGCGTCGCGTCGTGAATAGAAATCACAAACGTCAGTCAAAAGGTCGAGACGCTGGTTGTTTCTCCGCTCTTTCAGGTTGTTGAGGCTTGTCAGCACAAAAAAAAACGACCGTTTTTATCAATTAATACCGCAAGCGTTATAAGTCCTAAATTAGTTTTGGTATAAAACAAATACTAGTACAAATGTGAATTTAGTCAAAATAGCCATTTACAGCCTATGTATATGTATTGGATAATATTAGTAGATATTAGGTTATTTTAATAAACAGTATTGGATATTACATTGCCTGATTTTACATAATCTAACAAGATCATTTGTTTTTGATTAATTATTATTAATGTATTAATACATTTGTAGTTGAAATGTACAATGGGACTAAATGCACCCCTTAAAGTATTATTCCGAGTACAATACATGTTAAGCTCAATTTTTAATTCTTCTGTTAAAACTCATGTAGTATTTGAGTGGTGAAGTTGCTGAAATCACAATTGTTATATTTCAACAAAGTTGTAAAATTGCCTATAAATTTACACCGATATCCTTTTTCCGTAACCCCATTTACACCTGGTATTAAAGGAATAGTTCAACCAAAATGACAATTCTGTAATCATTTACTTGGAACATAATGTGTACATGTCACAAGTCATATCACAGTGCCAAATGTATCTCTCCAAGACCATACAACTAAAGCATTTATCTTCACTATCTGCAGTGCACAGGACATGCATTTACAAAACCAACTAATGTACGTTAAGGCATGGGTAAGATTATTGGCTTGTAATGCAGTAACATGACTGGACATTAGTACTCATAAACTAAGCTATCCCCTTTTCATGATGCACAACCAGACTACACCTCGAACCCTACTTCAAAGCTGATTGCAAAATTTGCTCGTGCCGCTTAATATAACCATAAAAACGTACATAAATGCATTAGGCATCAATTTGCACCAAGACATTTAATGTTGCAAATACAATTTCACTAGTGTCATTTTACAAAACAAGGTATTTTGCACCAATAAAGATTTAACCAAAACCTAGACATTGTAGCTATAAACATTTTCAGAAAAGGTGAAGCAAAATGAACAGATTCGTATGCAAGTTGTGGCATTGAAATGTCACGCCACTACACTTCTTTACCAGTTTCAAATTGACATTCATACAGCACAATTTAAATAATTTTATTCTAAACATGCATTTTTAGGGGGTTGAAATATTCAATGGATATGGGAAAATTTCCCAACCTCACACTTATTTTCCAGTCTTAATCTGAAAGTAAGATAAAGATACTCTCTTCAAATAAAAATCTATTTTACACCACTGTTCATGCATCTTTGAACTCTGCATCAAACATAATCTGCTGGATTTTCATTTTAACTGCAGCTCTTTTCTGTGGTGTCAGTCTTTTGAGGGCCGGGACATAACTCAAGAGAAACAACTCGTCCTCATCAAGAGTTCTGTCGAGAACTGGTTTTAAACTGATCTTCAGCACCTCTTTTTCCTCCATTTTCCCATTGATGTTTGCGGGTGCGACTGATGCTGTCAGCAGTGCTGGAGTTGCATTTGCGTCAATAGGGTCTTGCTCCTCAGGTGATTCTTGATCGCTTCCACCCACATCCTCCAGAGCATCTGCTTCACTGTGACGCTTTCTCTTTCTGATATGAGGATCCAGAAACGAGAGGGTTTCTCGGTGTGGCCAGTGATGCAAGCGATTACCCCCTTCTTCCTTCTTCAGTTTGCATTCCACCACTGCAGGGAAAAATGACAATTCTTCAAATAATAAAGAAAATAACTATAAATACCCTAATGAAAATTATCCACCGATGTACTAGTGTAATACTGTCGTAAACATGACTGTACCCAGAAAGCCCACATACATCTCCGAGATGTCCATTTGAGATCTATTCATCTAGAAAGCATCACGTTTTAATTAAAACCTCCTAAACATCTTTAAAAGATCAGATTTACAAGCATAACTCATAAGCATCTCAAAGACATCTGCTGAATGTCTTATTAACATCCGAGACATACTTATTGACATGATAGCACTCATACATCACCCAGACATCTATTTGATGCATGCTTGCATCTGGAAGACATATTGCTTATCCGTTTCCTCTCAGATGTCAATAAGACACTCAGCAGATGTCTTTGAGATGTTTATGATTTAGCATGTTTGTAAATCTGATCTTTTTAAGATGTATAGCAGATGTTAATTAGATTGTGTTGCTTTTCAGACCTTGGAGACGTGCGTGTACTATTTGGGATTGCAGATGAGCAAACCCCCCCCCCCCCCCAAAAAAAATGTCTTCCAGATCTGGGTGATGTATGTGTGCTTTCAGGGTATGGTAGTTACTATGTTTGGTTCACATTCCACAAATTAACCATGTATATACACTACCATGATAATGCAACAATATTTTTATTACACTTTAACCATAGTTAATTTTATTGCCGCTATTGTTTTCCTACATCTACTGGAGTAGATCAATGGTTAATTTTCTTGGGCATTAATCAGAAATGCAAAGATCTTCCAGTAAACCTTCGTTTTTGAAGGTGAATACAACATGCAAAATAATTCATGCCTCATAATTTCCAAAGCAGACCAAAACAAAATAAAGTCCAATGTACCGTGCGTACGACGCGTCAAACCAGAACGCTCAAATAATAATTAACAAACAAACAAATAATTAACAGTCTATTGGACAGCTTAGGTATTTATAATGGGATCGTTGTAGTTTATAATTAAAACAATAAGGGAAAATATATTCAAGAACTCAACATGCATTGTTAAATTGCATAAATAAAATGACGGACTGTCATCTTTGCGTCTAAATCAAAATTATTCAAGTGATATTCAAACGAAGCGTTCTAGTTTTGGCGCGTTGTGTAGCAATGCATATTAGCGTAACACCCAAAATAAACATCAAGAGAAACCAAGGGGGGTTATAAAGTAAAAGAGCTTCACACGCGCGTTACGCCGACGCACTGACCGGAGAGACCGATAGACGCGGCGACCTTCCTCCACGCTTTTGCTCTCCTCTCAGAACCGCGATAATCATGCAACGAAACGTTATAGAGCACCGGGTACGCGTATAAGTTCTCAGTCTCGGCCATTGAGTTTATTAGAGTTGCTGCCGAGACCCGTTGATCGGACCGTGCTTCCGGAATTGGTCATTCGCGTCACAAATGCGCGACTGACGCATCTCCGCTACAAGCAGAACATCATGGCGGGAAATTAGACCAATGAGATTTCACTGTTGGCGGGAGTTCATAGAACGTAAAAAGGCGCTTTATTCGCCGACGACGATTAGCGCAAAAAATGCTAAATATCATTTACTACCCCAGGCTTTATAAGCCATCAGAGGACCAACACACAGCTTTCAATTTTATAGTTAATGTTACTAACTGAAATGTCATTTTACTTTTGAAGAAGAGTAGAGTGTATCATCCTTTAATTTTTACTCATAAAAACTGACACAATCCAGTAAAACTTTGGGGTGTTGAATGATGAAACTATTATATTTTATCCTAATCAGACTCAACCTTCAACGGCGTTTATGGCTTGACGGTTGTGCTTTCTATTTATTTTATGTATTTATTTTTTCATCCCCAATTTGGAATGCCCATTTCCCAATGTGCGCTAAGTCTTCGTGTTGGCGTAGTGACTCGTCTCAATCCGGGTGGCGGAGGACGAATCTCACTTGCCTCCGCGTCCGAGACCATCAATCTGCGCATCTTATCACGTGGCTCGTTGAGCGCGTTACCATGGAGACATCCCAGGTAGCCATTCAGTCGGGTCAGTTGCGGCTGAGTGTTGGTTCACTCGGCTGTGTTCTTGCAGCGGCTCACCAAAAGTGAGCCAGTTCTGGCCCAGTAATGGTTGCCAGATTTGGCTAGGCTTTTGATGTGCGGATTTGGCCCAATTTGGGCTGAGACATGGCACATTTAGCCACATTCGGCACATAATTTGGGTAGTTAATTATTTAATTAAAGGGTTAGTTCACCCAAAAAATTTAAATTATCCCATAATTTACTCACCCTCAAGTCATCCTAGGTGTATATGACATTCTTCATTCATCCAAACACAATCAGAGTTATATTCAAAAATATCCGGCTCTTCCAAGCTTTATAATGGGAGTGAATGGTACCTTAGATTTTGAAGCGCAAAGAAGTGCATCCATCCATCATAGAAGTAATCCATACTGCTCCAGCAGTTAATAAAGGTCTGAAGCGATGCGTTTTTGTAAGAGAAATATCCATCTTTATAAACTATAATAACTGGCTTCCAGTAACTGCCGTCCATGCATTCACAGGCTTCCTCTATCCTCTGGACTTCCACGTTCGTCACTTCTCACCGGAGCTTACGCTACGCCTACGTCATACGCCGGAACTCTCTTGTGAACGCGCGGACGGCCTTTACCGGAAGCCAGTGATTATAGTTTATAAAGATGGATATTTTTCTTACAAAAACGCATCGCTTCACTTCAGAAGGCCTTTATAACCCCCTGGAGCCGTGGATGGATGTGCTTTTTTGGGCTTCAAAATCTAAGGTACCATTCACTCCCATTATAAAGCTTGTAGAGTTTGCTATGATAAAAATGCTGTTTAATAAGACAAGGTGGTGAAGAGATTGTTGCGACAGGTGGGATTCATTTTTTAAATTCCCACCACCCTATATCATCAAATGTGTGGCATTGCAATTTAGTAATACAATTTGTATATTGTGTATATCGATGTTTTGGATCAAATTGTATCTACAAATGTATGATAGCTACTATGAAATACCAATGGTTACTTGTAATAAGAGTAGAGTCCTAAGTCAGTCAGTCAGAATATTTACATTTTACCCTATAAAAATGAGGCTGTTACAGTTTTTGTTAATGAAAATACATTTACATCCTCCCAATCCGGTGCTACCAAATCAGGTGCTGGTACTGTACAAGAAACTGTCTGGAGAATAATGCCAAATCATTGTCATTGTTATAGGAAACACATTTACAAGTTCTTGCTGAGAGTTAGATGAGAAGATTGATAACTCTGTCATGTCTATATGCTAGATATGATGCTGGAACCAGGAGATGGTTAACTCAGTGCAGCGTAAAATAATAACACAGTTTTAAATAATAATAATAGAAACTATTTTGTAATGACAAATAACCAATAAAAGTATCAATAAAGAACCGTATAAGGCATATCAATAAAATAAAGATAAAATGCTAACAATATACACAGCGCTTTAATAAAGTCAAAGTATTTCTTAGCAGATTAATCGGTTAATCGATATAATAATCGGTAGAATACTTGATTATTAAAATAGCTGTTATCTATACCCATTTACATGACCATGCAGGGTGACCAAACTTTTGTTATGGGCCTTTTTTTTTTTTTCTTTTGAAACTATAAAATATGTCAATTGTATTCATTTAAAATTAAATCCACAATACAATAAAGTCTGCAAAAAGTGAAGGGGTCTGAATACTTTCTCAAATGACTATATAACCCGGTAAAGTCCTAGTTTATTCTATGTATGTTCCAAAATGTTGTTACCATTTACCAGAGTTCCCATTCAAGTCTTCATTCTGAGATTTCTGATATCTATCTGACTAACTAACCATATGTGTCATTGTCTGTGCCCCCTCTTAATCTGATATATGGCGACATATGTAAAAACACATATTCGAAATATATGCTAATATAAAAAAATGATCGCATAAGCTATACTTGCACTTTATATGGCACATATATTTCAAAATACAACAAAATTGTCCAATTTCATATATGTAATATATTTTCCACAAAATACTAGTGGAATTTGAATATGTACACATATGCTCAATTATGCAAAATTCACTTTTAAATGGTGTTTGAACACAAATGTGTTTTGGCAGTATGTGTACCCAACCACCTTGTAATAATAAAAAAATCCACCTAGTCCAATTATTGTTTTAATCCCCATTAATCATAATCACTGTCTCAGAACAAGCGTTTGCAGATTCCATAGAAAGTGACGTCACTTTGTACAGACCCCGCCCACGACTGTTGATGGACACTTCCGTTTTAGCATAGACCCGCCCTGAGCTAGTTGTAAACAGTCCGCCATTGTTTCGAAGCAGCTGTAAACAAGGATGTCTCCTAAGCGATTGAGGTGTTTTGTTGTTGGATGTAAGAATGAACATAGCAGTCTTCATTTACTCCCGACATCTGAGCCGCGGAAGACGCAGTGGATTCGTTTTGTTTTTAAAGGGAATGCGCCCTCCAATCTACCTAAATGCGTTCATGTTTGCGCTAATCATTTTACACCAGACTGCTTTGTAAACGAGGGTCAGTACAAAGCAGGTTTTGCTAAAAAGTTGTTCCTGAAGAATGGATCAGTACCAACTGTTCGGGATCCAGCTTCACCTCCAACAGTAAGAATAAATCTTTTTTTATGAATCTTTCCTAGTAATGTGCTAGTTAGCATGTTCCACGACGAGTGCGGCTAAAGTCAACACCGTCTCAGAGTTATGACGTCATTTGACGTGTCTCAATATAATTCATAACCGCACGTTTGTAATGAACAATGCATTAAGGTGATTGTCTGTTTCTTGTTACAATCTGTGTACGTTTTCGGTAAAGATAAAATAGTAAAAATGCAATGTTTATTTGTAAAGGTCTGCAAATCAACATATATTAGTAGCACGCGGGATGTTGGCAGCCAGACAGAATCACCACAGCTGCATAGTGTCGGTACACAACTGTCAATGAGGACGCTTCAATCACACCACAAGAGTACAGGTTTGTGTATGTTTAATCATGTTTATTTTGCACATTAGCTATAATGGATTTACTGTTGGCACTGTGTATAACGATGTGACATAACTACATTTTACATTCCAGGTGTCCAGAAAACGGTGTCCAATTTGGACTTTGGCACATCATCAGTTTCTCATGCAGCTGGTGCAACATTTATGTCTTCCACACTGAATAAGCCTCCATCAAAGAGACCTCGCATGGACCTTGAGGAAGAGGGAGATGATGATGATGCACTCCAGGGCTGTTCTTCTATATTAACAGCTAAAGAGTCAGATGTCACATTTGATCCTGCAGAGGCAGACGCATCTTTAACAGAGCCAACAGAGATTTCGTAAGTTTCTGTAGTGTGCAGATGGTTTTGCATTTAGAGATGCACCAATTGTGAAATTCTGGGCTGATACAGATGTTTTCGTTGTTATTTAATCCCCCTTTCTAGCTAGTGAAACAAAGAAATCTTCATTATTAAAATTATATCTGCTGTTATATTATGAAACAACATTTAATGTAACCTTCTTTCACATGACAAATATTATTTATTTTGTGAAAAATATCTTTTTCAAGAGCCTTTTTAGCCTGCTATACTTCTGCCTACTCAATGAGAAGCATTTTTTAGTACATAGATGACCTCAAGAGGTGCACTAGCGACGGCGCTAGCGGCTGTAGCTTTTAGCCTCCTCGTTAGTGCACCCGCCTCCCATGACGGAGACGTCGGTTCGAGTCCCTTTCGGAGCGGGGCGAGAAGGACTGGCAACAGTGGTGCCGTGACCCAGATGGGAGTGAGGTTTAGGGGGGTGAGTGTAATGGTGGCCAGCTGATAGATAGCTGTGCAGTGTGTAAACCTCACTCTCCTGACCTCAAGAGGTGCACTAGCGACTGACGCTATAGGCTGTAGCCTTTAGCCTCCTCGTTAGCACACCCGCCTCCCACGCCAGAGACACCGAGTCCCGTTCAGAGCAGGGGTGAGAAGGACCGGCAACACACAGCCCAACAAAAATGATTTTTGTGAAACATAAATGTTATTCAATTTAAATGTAAAAGTGATAATAAAAGATAAATAGGGCTCTTTCAGCTCTTGTGTTTTTCATACAGAATACAAAGTTCTTGTGTTTCCATTGAGCACAATCCTAAACATGGAGCTGAACATGGGCCTCTTCACAAAACAAAAATTGGCCTCTTAGGAAATACCTTCCCATACTTTTGCAAGCGAGCGCCCAGTGGCGCCTGCAGCTGTACGGACGTGCGCACTGTGCGTACCATGAGCGCCAGGGACGGATTATGACTTGCAAAGGCCCTGGGGCCAATTATCACCAAGGACCCCCCTCCACCCAAAAGTGGGGTGGGTCACCAAACTAGATTGCGCAGCCTTAAAGCCCAGGGCACCCCCGGGCAGTCAAGGGCCCCCTGGTAGTCAATAGCCTCTGGGCACTTGCCCCATTGGCCCGGTCGGTAATCCGTCCCTGATGAGCGCTCTGACTGACCTGAGAAATATTTACTTTCCGAATATTTCACCAATCATGAAATGTGCCCTGTATTTCTGTTGGCTCTTTAAAAGATCTAGCAATGTCCAATTTGTGAATGAATAATTAATTTGAGTTGGTTCTTTTCAGTTATTGGGCCAAACGGGCTTGCAAATTGGTCTGAATTGATTCGTGGTGGCGTAGTGGGCTAAAGCACATAACTGGTAATCAGAAGGTTGCTGGTTTGATCCCCACAGCCACCACCATTGTGTCCTTGAGTAAGGCACTTATCTCCAGGTTGCTCCGGGGGGATTGTCCCTGTAATAAGTGCACTGTAAGTCACTTTAGATAAATGCATAAATGTAAATGCAGTAAAACAGCATCTGGATATTTATGAATACATCTCTGGATACACCGTAAATTTACCTGCTGTCAGACTGAAACAACATGCTGTTTTTTTGAGCGGTAACTTTGAGAAACTTCAGCTAGTGCTGTGTCATGTGAACAAGGGGCTGTTCAAACGGAACATGTTTTTGTGTCCGCTCATGCTGTTTTTCAATCGTCTTCCATGTAAACATTCAGCATTTTTAGACGCCATGTCAAGTTAAAAAGTCTTCAATTGATAGAAACGCGCCTCGAGACTCTTGCGTTCTGCTCTATTCGTTGTGGTGCGTTTTGCCTTTTTAGTGCGAAAACGCATCTGTCTGAACGGTTACTGGAAGGAATGCTTTAGCCAATAGTTACATGAACGCTACTCGTACTCGAGAAAATAAATAAATGCTTATCTCACAGTCACCAGAATTGAACGCTTTGGTGTTTATAGTACCACCTGTTGGATCTTCTCCAAATCTGCAGCTGGGTAGTCAACTGTTGTCCAATTTGTCCGCAAATAACCAACACATATAAACAAATAAACATCGGTGAACGACATCGTATTTGCCGATAGGACAATGACAGTCAACAAGGCGAATATCGGCCGATACCGATGTTTGGCCGATAAATTGGTGCATCCCTATTTTGTATTATATTTCTTTTTGATATCGACCCTCATCTTTATTTTTGCTTATGTATCTATATTTTTCAGGGCTGAAGCATCCAAGCCGGTTCAAAAAATATGTAAATATATTGTGTATGAGAGCTGCCTTATGGAACTCTTTGAGGTTTGTCCGGTATGTCAACGAAGCTGTGATGTCCGTTCACAAAGGCTTGGAACGTTTCTGCATGTGGAACAACTTTGCCAACACTGTCATTTTCTACGCAAATGGGACAGTCAGCCAATTCTGGGAAGTACTCCAGCTGGCAACCTTCATCTTTCTGCTGCTGTGTATCTCTGTGGGGCTTCTTTCTACACAGTTGAAAAGGTACTTGCATATCAACTAATTCATCTCAATGCCGTCACAGAGACTTAATTTCTATAACCACAATGATTTGTACAGGTGTTAATTTAGATAATTGATGTATAACACCTTGTCTGTTCTGTCTGTCGTCAGATATTCGCAGCTATGCATCTACAAGTCTTCGGGTACGACACCTTTCGTCGCCACGCACGGATGTACATCGAGCCCGCCATTGTGTACAAATGGCAAAATTGGCAGGATGGGATGCTACATCAGATCAGTCAAAGGGAAAAAGTCATTGTTGTTGGCGATATGAGGGCTGACTCATCAGGTATGTAGTAGGAAAAGTTATGGTGCGTTCACATGCAACGCGATGCGAACGTTTCGCGTGGTGCGATTACATGCAAAGTCAATGCAAAGATGTGAATTCAAGCGAAAAATCCGCATTACTAGGGCTGGAAGGCAAAATATGCGCGTCGATTCGTCAGACCCAAAACAAAAGATGGTGGCGCTGGAGAGTATTAGCAACACGAGTGGCTCCTCAGACTATCAGAAGTGCAAGGCAGCACACACTCGTTCCTCTAAAGTACGGGAATTCTTTCATTTAAAAGGAAACAATTCCGTGATATGTCGTCTTTGCAAAATGGAGATGACCTTCCATTCTAGCACCACGGCAATGCAGTGAAGAGGCGCCACCCGGGAGCAGCTGCAGATGACAGAGCACCGTAAGTTTTTTTGCACTCGATGTTGGAGTAGGCTATAATACGTTGTCGAAACCTAAAGTTTTCGTTTATAGCTATTAATAATGCGCTTATAGCTATGAATGTCGTGAAAAATACATAGAGGACACGGACAATGCGCTGACAGACAGGACCAAGCAGGTAACATTTAATAAAGTCTCAACTTTCAAATTTGGTCAGTCAAAGAAAATTAAACCATAAATAGGCCGACTATTGTGTGGCTCTTTAATGTGTCGTGACAGACTGCCTCAGTTAAAGCTGCTCGTGAACAGATCATCTTTTCCTTGGTTAATTTATAGCATCAAATAGGCTAAACATGAATGTAGCCTACATCAGAAGGACTGACGTTTTAACCGCGGAAAGACGTCAGTACAGTAGCCTACAATCCATTATTCAAATTATAATCCACCAACGTTAATCTTCTCTCTCCTGACTACTTTGTCGGACAAAAATGGCATATTGTGTTTGATTGATCAGATCGCCTGTCAATCAAACTCCCGGCGAATTTTTTTTTTTCTTCTGATAATCGAATCGAAATCGAAACGGACTGAAAAAATGAATCGTTAGATTAATCGATGCATCGGAAAAATAATCGCTAGATTAATCGTTTAAAAAATAATCGTTTATCCCAGCCCTACGCATTACCCGTTGTCACGAATGCCTATCAGTATTGAGATTGTCCGGATGTCACTGACGTACTGACGTCGTAGCAGAAGAAATCTGGAAAAATGGATGACATTTTTTTTTAAGCGGTGAGTTGGACAACCTGGTATGTTCTAAATATGATTCCAGCGATTGGTTGTACTTTACTATGAACCAAGTCATAGAAGCCCCGCCTTCTGTCCTTTTCCGGAAGAGAAGCGGGAATACTCACAGGTTCGCGTTACTCGTGTGAACGCGAGTTTAAACACACATTTATAATCCAGCAAATTTTCTTTGCGTTGTATGTGAACGCACCATTATACTTAAGATTGCTTTTCACATCTGTTAAAGCAATGCACAGTGTCTAATATGGAATTATGTACCATTGTTTTTGAAGGACACTCTGCCAAATTTGGGAGCTATACAATGATGGACCTTGAGACAAACACCGTTGTTGATATACAACTGGTCCAGGTGAAACTTGAGTGAGAAGAAACATTTGTAATTATAAGGTTCACGTTTTGAGTTTGTGTGTTTTTTAAATTTTCATTGTACTACATTTCTTTGACAGAGTAACGAAGTGGGAGGAAGCTGTAACATGGAAAAGGAAGGTTTAAAGAGAAGCCTCGATTTGTTGGAAACGCGTCGTGTGACTCTACACTGCATTGTGACTGACCAGCATCCGCGAATACAAAAGTACCTCAGGGACCGTAATATCACCCAATTCTATGATTTCTGGCACATTCAGAAAAGTATTTAACCTTATCCTTCAAATCATATTTTTGACTTGGACAGAGTAATAATTTGGGAAATGCTGTACTAATGAAAATGTTCTATATTCACAATACCATTACATGTCTTCAGTGTTGTCATGCTTGTATTTATTGTCATTTCCAGGAGTTTCAAAACAGCTTGATAAAATTGCCAAGTTGAAGGGTTGTGAGAAACTACGCAAGTGGTTGCGTAGTATAAAAAATCACATATACTGGACCGCTGCGTCGTCAACCACAGGGCCAGAAAGAGTTGCAAAATGGACATCAATCCTGAATCATGTCCAGGATAAACACACTCATGAGGACCCAAATTTTCCTGCATGTCTACATGCACAAAGGCAAAGTATAGACAAGAGCAAATGGCTGACGGCTGGTATGTTGTCCGAAGAAACTTTGTGGTTACTTTCATATTAAATAATAAGAGCAAATCCGGTTATTAGAATAACAGCACATTTCCACATCTTTAGGAACTCTGCCATTTTACAAGTTGGAGAAAGTTCTCTCCAACAAGAGAATATTGAGGGATGTAGCAAAACTAAGTCCTCATCACCAGACTTCTTCTGTAGAGGCTTTCCACAGCATCATTTTACGGTTTGCTCCAAAAAACGCCGTCTTTCCGTTTCTTGGAATGTTGTGCAGGTAAAGTAATTGTTGTAAAATTAACCTCACGTTTGTATAGTTTTATCATGATATGTGAAATTGTATTCTTTGCTTGCAGACTGTACCTGGCTGCACTACATTTCAATGAAAACGCCGGTTGTCCGCCACTGTTCAAACTCACCTTTCCGAAGGCCAGGAAAGGAGAATTCACGGTCAAAGAAGTGAAGACTGAACCTACATTCAGTATGTGTAACCGGAGTTTATTTGCCAAATAAAATCTTACAAGTTTGGTTAAAACACTCAATATGTACAAATAAAAACTGTCATATTGCACAGGGTATGTGGATGACCTGCTGGACCTCATATTTGATGAAGTCTTTGTGGACCCGGCACCATATGTTGAGCAGATCATGAGGATCCCCATACCACCAGCCCTGTAGCCCTGTGTGCTGAGTACAAGCGGCCAGAGAAGGAGGTCATCCCTAGCCGGGTGACTTGATTTAATCTATAGGCGGTCTGAAGCCAACGTGAAGGCCCTGGGCATCGGGAAACTCCCGGGGAATCCTCAGCACAACACAGGCTGGAATTACAACGCATAATTTAACTTCAAGCTGTGGCATCCGTCTTCTAACCTTCATTACAGTAAACTGCGTTTGCTCCAGCTCATTTGCATTTAAAGACACACACAAAAACAGCTAGTTTTTCTATTCCCACCCAGGGCTGGACTGGTAATCTGGCATACCGGCATTTTCCTGGTGGCCGATGCAATTTGGGGCCGATCAGGGGAGGACTGGCCATCGAGAGAACCGAGCGGGCCGGTGGGTCGGCCGCGAAACGTGCAGAATGGGCCAGATTTAGCTAAAATGAGCCGCCGCAATATGCAGATAAGGACAGCGAATTTTGGGCCAGTTACCATGTAAAATCCCGGGCCGATTTCTCTTCCCAGTCCAGCCCTGTTCCCACCCAAAAAATGGCATTTTCAACATGGTATCATAATTGATCTGTGGGGTATTTTGAGCTGAAACTTCACAGACACATTCTTGGGACACCAAAGATTTAAATGGCATAATAATAATAATGTTTTTGTGTTTTATTTATGGTCTTTTTTTTTTTTTATCATTTATTATATATTTTTATCGAAGTAAGAGTTATTTTAAGTACTTTTTTTCCCCCTGTAGTAATGCAAAAGAAGATGGAGGAGTATAAGGGACAGGTACATCAGAGAGAGAAGACTTTGCAAACTGAAGAAGGAAGAAGGGGGGCGTCGCTTGCATCACTGGCCACACAGAGAAACCCTCTCGTTTCTGGACGCTCATATCAGAAAGAGAAAGCGTCACAGTGAATCAGATGCTCTGGAGGACCTGGAGGACGTGGGTGGAAGCGGTCAGGAGTCTGCTAAGGAGTCGCTCCAAATATTGGCAAATATGTCAGCTCAATTAAATCGCTGCCGTTGTCTATTGTCACTCAGCTCGCCCCCGTCAAACAGGTCCAACCAATGACCCAGCTCGCGGTCGTCACCAGTCTGCCTCCAGGACTGAAGATGTCACAGGAAGAGGTATTAGGGAGGCCAGTAGGGGGTGTTCAACCTGTGGTCTATGTTGGTCCTAATGCCCCAGTATAGTGACGGGGACACTATACTGTATAAAGGCACTGTCTTTCGGATGAGACATTAAACCGAGGTCCTGACTGTCTGTGATCATTAAAAATCCCCCCAATCGTGGCCTCCTAATAATCCCCATCCATTAATTGGCTGTATCACTCTACTCCCTCCTCTCCACCAATAGCAGGTGTGTGGTGAGCCTACTGGTGCACAATGGCTGCCGTCGCATCATCCAGGTGCACACTGCACACTGGTGGTGGTTGAGGAGAGTCCCACTATACTATGTAAAAGTGCTATATAATTGTGAGGATTTATTACTTTTATTATTGATAATAAAATGTGTTCAAAAGCACTTCGTTTCAGTATATACACTACCGTTCAAAAGTTTGGGGTCACTTGTCTGAAATGTTTCTCATGATCTTAAAAATCTTTTGATCTGAAGGTGTATGCTTAAAAGTTTGAAATTAACTTTGTAGACAAAATATTATTCTGCCAAAACATATACATTTATTTAATTACAAATCTAAAATTTCCTAAAAAAAAAAAAGTTTTTGAAATGGATGACTTGGATCAAAATATGAAGAAAAGAAGCCAATAAGTGCCCAACATAGATGGGAACTCCTTCAATACTGTTTAAAAAGCATCCCGGGGTGATTCCTCAAGAAGTTGGTTGAGAAAATGTCACGAGTACATGTCTGCAAAATCTAGGCAAAGGGTGACTACTTTGAAGATGCTAAAATATTACATAGTTTTGGATTTTTTGGTCACAAAATAATTCCCATATTTCCATTTCTGTTATTCCATAGTTTTGCTGACTACTATTATTCTAAAATGTGAAATAAATAAATAAATAAAGAATGAGTAAGTGACCCCAAACTTTTGAACGGTAGTGTATTTCAATGCAATGAAATAGGAACTGGTTTGTTTAATGCATTTTTGTCCATTTCTTTAGTTGCTTGTTTGTTTTGTGATCAAAGCATCATCGATTCATTGAAAAGAGACCCTTCTCCTATATACAATGAACTAAATGAAAACTAGTGATGAGTTTTACTATAAACGTAGTCATTAAGATTCAATGAAATGACACATATGGATGTATAGGAATGATGCAGTGACCAAAGAATAATATTTGTGCTTTTAGGTTATGTCTCTGCAGCTCTATCGATACCAATCATCACGACACCAAAAACCATAATCTTAACAATGTAAAGGCAATGAATATCAGTAAGCCAGACGGACTGTTTATTTGTATCTCGATTTGATCCTCCTTATCTGTGTGGCTTAAGACAGATTTTGAAAATCCATTAATTCCTTGATGATAAACGTGTATACGGACTTGTATGATCACAGAGGATTTATTGTGAATGAATAGCACATGTACAATAGCTTTGCCTTTTTGTGACTCTTTGTGAAAAATGACACACTGAATGACTGCATTGCAGTGATAAGAAGGAGTCAAGACACTGCCCAAGTATTTCCGTCTGCTATTCACGGCTTTGAGCATTAGGCATTTTAAATATTAAACCGGTTAAAGAAAAGCTTCAGGGAAATGCTATTTTGTTGTCATGACTTTGCTCTAAAAACCCTCCGAGACCCACACTTAAAGCAATTTAACCCTTAAATGCATGGGTGTTTCCCCAAATCTTATTACATACCTTGGGTCTTGGCACGTGCATCTGTGGTTTGCAGTACTTCCAGGTGGCTACAATGCATATTAGGTGAAACCAAAACATCTAAATCTTAACTATTACTCAGATGACTTCATTATCATTGAAATAATGGAGGGTCCACACCAATGGCAATACATATACTGTACATTTGATTGAATTACTAATTCACAGAATAGGTCAGGGGAAACTAGAGCATCACTAAAGGTGATTGCCTTAGCATGAGAAACAAGATGTTCAAGTGGACAAACAGGATGCAGCCATGTGTCGACGATCTCACTGAATCACGATGCCAAATACCTTGAAAACCCAATACAGTGTGCATCACTTTTTTCATGTGATGTTGTTTGAACGACAGTAGACCACCTGATCTTATAGTGACACTTATATTTACAATCCCACATAATAACTTATGGCACATTTCCAGCGCATGCACATTACAGTTCGACTCGACTCGCTTTACTTTTCTGAGCTTGCAGTTTAGTGCCGCCTCAACGTGGGTGGGATTATAGGCTGATCGTCATAGTTGCGCCGCCTCTACTGCTGTGACATCTTAAACACGACACAAACATTACTGACCATAAACAATAACACGAGCGCTAGCTGTTAGCTGCTAGCTCATTGTGCTGCATAAAGCACTTGTTGATGGTGATTTTACACAAGTGTAACAGTTAAATTGTCCTGGTTGTTTTAGAAGCTTCCAGTAGCTGCTCAACTAAATAAACTGAAGCTTTCAAGCGGAGTTTAGAGTTAACGTAACAAAACGTCCCATCATCCTCCATCGTGGACTCCAACAACCCCGTGACCGAGTCCAGGGCACTCTCGCTCCCATTGCTCGCCGGTCTAGAATGTGTCCATTTGTTGAACCACTTCCACTTTTCCTTGATGGTTCTGTCGTCACTTTTACATTTTTGTAACTTTTCCCTGCACTGTTGCTAGGTCCGGTGGTAGCCGTGTGCGGCCAACAGCTGAGACACTTCCTGAGAGACTTTTTAGTTTTGTGTCATTTCGTTCGTCGCTAACGTGAGGAACGTCTGCACTTCGTTTATTGACCACGGCGTGGTTTTGTGCACAGCCATTTCATTTCACAATTCGAAAGTCGCATGAACAAATGATACCGCTATCGCTGTTGCTAACTTTAAAACTAGTGGGTTGATGTCCCGTATTACAAATCCAGTGACGCCGGTAATGACGATTCTCCCTGACCAATCAGTGATCTGCAGGGTTTTGACGTCACATTTAGTATCGGCTCGGCTCGCTTGGAACCTCGACTGAGGTGGTACTAAAAAAGTATCAGGTACCAGGTACTATCCACAGAGGAAAACCCCCAAAAAGCGAGCAGAGTCGAGCCGTACCGTGCAGTGGAAAAGCCACATTGCAGAATATATAGTTTACTTCCATCTTCGTCAAATGTAAACCAAGTCAATCACTGAAACATCAGCGTCACCTTGAGAAAGAAATAGCACGAACACTGGCGGCCAAAAGTTTGGAATAATGTACAGCTCTTATGGAAAGAAATTGGTACTTTTATTCAACAAAGTGGCATTCAGCTGATCACAATGTATCAGTCAGGACATTAATAACGTGAAAAAATATTTTCAGAGCTTCTTAAACTACTTCAAAGGGTTTTCATCAAAAAAATCCTCCATGTGCAGCAATGACAGTTTTACAGATCCTTGTTATTCTAGCGGTCAGTTTGTCCAGATACTCAGGTGACCTTTCACCCCACACTTCCTGTTGCATTTGACCTTTCACCCCACACTTCCTGTAGCATTTGACCTTTCACCCCACACTTCCTGTAGCACTTGCCATAGATGTGTCTGTCTTGTCGGGCACTTCTCACGCACCGTACAGTCCAGCTGATCCCACAAAAGCTCAATGGGGTTTAGATCCGTAACACTCTTTTCCAATTATCTGTTGTCCAATGTCTGTGTTTCTTTGCCCACTCGAACCTTTTCTTTTTGTTTTCTGCTTCAAAAGTGTGTTTTTCTTTGCAATTCTTCCCATAAGTCCCCCTGAGTCTTCTCTTTACTGTTGTACATGAAACTGGTGTTTAGCAGGTAGAATTCAATGAAGCCGTCAGCGGAGGACATGTGAGGCGTCTATTTCTCAAACTAGAGACTCTGATGTACTTCTCCTCTTGTTTAGTTGCACATCTGGTCTTCCACATCTCTTTCTGTCCTTGTTAGAGTCAGTTGTGCTTTGTCCATGAAGACTGTAGTTACACCTTTGTATGAAATCTGCAGTTTTTTGGCAATTTCAAGCATTGTATCGCCTTCATTCCTCAAAACAATGATTGGCTAATGAGTTTCTAGAGAAAGCTGTTTGTTTTTTGGCCATTTTTGACCTAATATTGACCTTAAGACATGCCAGTCTATTGCATACTGTGCAACTCAAAAACAAACACTTCAGTTAATGAACCAAATATCTTTCAGCTGTGTTTGATATAATGGAAAGTGATTTTCAAGTAGCAAATGAGCAATTTAGCATGATTACTCGAGGATAAGGTGTTGGAGTGATGCTGCTGTCTAAATTTGATCAAAAATGACTTTTTTCAAATAGTGATGGTGCTGTTTTTTTACACCAGTAATGTCCTGACTATACTTGTGATCAGTTGAATGCCACTTTGGTGAATTAAAGTACCAATATCCTTCCGAATCTGCTAAATCTGCACATTATTCCAATCTTTTGGCCGCAAGTGTATAATATGAAATGCATGTATTAAAGAGGTGTGGGCATAACTCCACAAAGTAGACCCGAGGCATGCATTAAAGACGGGTTCAAGCTTCATAAAACTGCAGCTCACAGTCTGACACATGAACACGACATGTTCACAGCGCATACTGACACTACTGCTGACTGTTTGGGATTTAGCAATCGTCCAAGCATGTATTTGGCATTAGTTGTATTGTGTTTGGAGAAATATCAATAGGAATGCTTGGGGCTCGTAGGGTTAAACAGGTAAACGAAATCCCATGCAAATACGCTGATCCTCTCGGAGACCTCTGGTCTGTGTTGACATCGCAGCCGAATCAAAGCCCATAATGCAGCCAATTTATCTTGGCCCGCAACAATGAGGATTTGCGGCTCTCTGAACATCTCATTTGATACAGTGAAATCTGATTTCTTCTGAGCCAAAGCCAGATTACCTGAATCTCATGTTCTCACTAACACCTTCACAACAGCCCAGATTAGGTGGGATTTTTCAGCCACTTTATACATTTTGCCCCGAGCTGTATAGAGGGATTATGCTTTGTCTCCCTTCTTTAATCTATTTGGTAAATGGGGGTTTGACTCGGAGAGGGAGAAATGTCGCTCTATATCAATGTGTTCTCCTCTAAAGGAAACGGCATTCTGGCTCAGCACCGGTTACAAATGCAGCAAGCAGACCTCACACCATGGACATGAGCGTGTTTACAGACAAGAAACGCTTCACATTCACTATTGACAGCATCCTGAGCGGAGTCTTGGAGAACGGAGACAAGAATAGCATTCCCAGCTTGGAAAACGGTCCAGTCTCGACTCTCGAAGCATGCACGGAGAAACTGGCTTCAGAGTCTCCGACGAATCATGAATCACTGAATCAAATGGACCCTCGATCGTGCTGCTACTGTTCACACTGTGGAGAGATTCTACACGCAGCCAACGGTAAGATTCTTTTGTTTACTTTGGTAGAATTGGGTTTTAATAATGAAACTCAGTATTTGGCAGATGCTTTTATCCAAAGTGACTTACAGTGCACTTATTACTGGGACAATCCCGCCGGAGCAACCTGGAGTTGAGTGCCTTACTCAAGGACACAATGGTGGTGGCTGTGGGGTTTGAACCAGCAACCTTCTGCTTACCAGTTCAGCGCTTTAGCCCATTACGCCACCACCACTCATCAACCACAAGGTGAAAAAAAAATGCTGTATAATTAAATTTCACCAAGTCTGCACATGACATATATCAACAGAGAAAGCATTAAAAGCATAAGTTTACTGATGGTGGCACCTGGTGGCCAAGGTTGGCATCGCATTCCTGTTTTTGAAGAGAGAGAAAAAAAAAATTCTCACTTCAAAATTTTTTTTTCTCTTCAAAAATAGTTTTTCTTCAAAAAAAAAATTTTTTTCTCTCTTCAAAACTTTTTTTCTTAATTTTTTTTTCTCACTTCAAAACTTTTTTTTTTTTTCTTCAAAATTTTTTTATTTTTCTCTCTTCAAAAACAGGAATGCGGTGCCAACCTTGGCCACCAGGTGCCACTATCATTAACTTGTGCTTTTAATGCTTTCTCTGTTGCTGTATGTCATGTGCAGACTTTCATGGTGAAATTAAAGTCTTTTCACCTTGCGGTTTCGTGCTTCCGTACTATTTAACCCCATTGTTAGAAGAACATTAGAGATATAAAGAGTTAAACTAAATATTTCATCTAACATTTTGTGCACACAACAAGTAAAATAGAAAGAAACAAAGCTGAATCCTACATGGAAAATGCAAAGGCTAATTCACATTTTAGGAGATTTAATTCTCATGAGATCACACATTTGTTACGTCTCAACTTTGTCTCAGGTATTTCTCTGACTTAGGAGGAATACAAATGAACAAATTAGTCCATTGTTGACACCATTGCCATTGTTGTAAGCTGTAAAATGACAGTCGACATCACAGCTCAGAGTTCATTTTGGATTGCTAACCGGCATCATGAGCAAATCTGAGCACAGTTTGAGATATTATTGAGATCTCTTCTGTAACTGTGGAGGAGACACATGCAGTATGAGATAACTGGGGTCTTCTTCTCAAGGGAAAAGTGAAAATATACTTCACTCTCCATTTGCTTTCTATTTTACAGAAGTCCTGAACCGCAAAGTGAAAAAAAAAAAAAAAGTGAAAAAAAATTTTTGTCTGAATTTTTTTTTTCAGACTAAAAAAGGTTTAAAAAAAGGTTTCTCGCTTAAACATTTTTTTTTTTTAATTTCTCTTCCAAAAAATTTTTTTTCTCACATCAAATTTTTTTTTTCTCTCTTTTAAAAGATTTTTTCACCTTTCCCCTGAGAAGAAGACAAAAAAAAAAAGCACAAGATTACATGTTTACTGATAGTGGCACCTGGTGGCCAAGGTTGGTACCGCATTCCTTTTTCAAAAAATTTTGAAGAGAAAAAAAAAAATTTTGAAGAGAGAAATTATTATTATTTTTTTTTAAGTCTTAGACTCGGGAAGGACCTAAGACACATTTTTTTTTTTTTTTTTTTTTTTGCCGTTTTTTTTTTTCCCCACCTTGCGGTTCAGGGCTTCCGTACGTGATAGTCCACATATATATATTGATATGATTTGGCACAAGTTTTACACCAGATGCCCTTCCGGACGCAACCCCCAGCGGCTGGGGGACTCTCACTCACACACATACATATGGGTACAATATGAGTCTCCATTTCACTTAACCTGTCTGTTTTTGGACTCCATTGTGGGGGAGCACCCGGAGGAAACCCATGCAAACACGTGCAGAACATGCAAACTCCACACAGAAAGGCCCCAGTTGAGCCGGGACTCGGACCCGGGCCTCGGACCCGGACCCGGGACCTTCTTGCTGTGAGGCGACAGTGCCGCCCACCCAATGCATTTTAATTTTGGGGTGAAATATGACCTGGATGTTCCTGACCGTTTTATTGAGATGCATCTTATATTCTGTTTTATTTCAGCGTGTCATGTTGTTTGGGGTAAGAGGATGCTGGTCGAACCGTGCTCCCCTGCAGAAGCTCATGATGTCAGAGAAAACTTCAGTCATATCCAGAGGAGGGTTCGTCGCCATCGTACAATCTTCACAGAGGAACAGTTAGATGCTTTAGAGGAGTTGTTCCGACAGAACCAGTATCCCGACATCAACACCCGTGAGCAGCTCGCGGAGCGCACACACCTGAGGGAGGAGCGAGTGGAGGTGATCTATAGCAACACTAATCATCGTTATTGCTCATGAGGTGCTGCTACATTTTCAGGATTCGTTTGAAACGTTAAAGGAGCATTTGAGCCAAAAGTGACAATTCAGTCACCATTTATTCATCCTCGTGTAGTTTGAAACACAGCCATGTCCTCTGAATCAGACGGTAGCTTTGTGTGAGGAACAGAAGGATTTTTTGGTAATTTCCTGAAAATGAATGAACTGTAGTTTTATTCCTGAGAATTGTAACGAAATGAAATAACAGCGCATGAGTTTGGAGCGACATGAGGGTGATTTAATAATGACATCATTTTTATTTTTGGGAACTAATCCTTTTTCATTGCTTTTGGGTGAATCATGTTGCTTTTATTACACACAAGAATATGCATTTCATCGTAATTTTGCATCATTTATTTATTGAATTATAAAGAAAAGTCCCATTCCAATACATGTAAATCATTTTCTTCATTAGTAATTTTGTCTTGTTTACCAGTAAACATATTTAAATATTCTTAAAACAAGATATGTTTACTTAAGGTGCAAAATGGTGTAAGATATTAAGTCTTGTTTTCAGAGAAATCTGACCAGATGTAGTGAACTTTATGCTTAAAACAGTCTGTCTGTCTGTCTGTCTGTCTGTCTGTCTGTCTTTCTATCTGTCTGTCTGTATATCTGTCTGTCTTTCTGTATATCTGTCTGTCTGTCTATATGTCTGTCTGTCTTTCTATCTGTCTGTCTGTCTTTCTATCTGTCTGTCTGTATATCTTTCTATCTGTCTGTCTGTATATCTGTCTGTCTTTCTATCTGTCTGTCTGTCTTTCTATCTGTCTGTCTGTATATCTTTCTATCTGTCTGTCTGTATATCTGTCTGTCTTTCTGTATATCTGTCTGTCTGTCTATATGTCTGTCTTTCTATCTATCTTTCTGTCTGTCTGTCTGTCTTTCTATCTGTCTGTCTATCTATATATCTGTCTGTCTTTTTATCTGTCTGTCTGTATATCTGTCTGTCTGTATATCTGTCTGTCTGTCTTTCTGTATGTCTATATATCTGTCTCTCTGTATATCTGTCTGTCTGTCTTTCTGTATGTCTATATATCTGTCTGTCTGTATATCTGTCTGTCTATCTATCTGTATATCTGTCTGTCTGTCTGTCTGTATATCTGTCTGTCTATCTATCTGTCTGTATATCTATCTATCTGTCTGTCTGTCTGTATGTCTGTCTGTCTAGCTGTCTGTATATCTGTCTGTCTATCTGTCTGTCTGTCTATCTGTCTGTCTGTATATCTGTCTGTCTATCTATCTGTCTGTCTTTCTGTCTTTATATCTGTCTGTCTGTATATCTGTCTGTCTATCTATCTGTCTGTCTGTCTGTCTGTCTGTATATCTGTCTGTATATCTGTCTGTCTATCTATCTGTATGTCTGTCTATCTATCTGTCTGTCTGTATATCTGTCTGTCTGTATATCTGTCTGTCTTTCTATCTGTCTGTCTGTCTGTATATCTGTCTTTCTGTCTGTCTATCTGTCTGTCTTTCTATCTGTCTGTCTGTATATCTGTCTATCTATCTAGAAAAAAGAATGTGCCAATGGGATCAGAAAACTAAACTTGGTTTCTCTTTGAATAGGTTATTTCTCTTACTCGATTGGCATAAAGTAATGACACACTGTCTGTGTTTGTGGCTTGTTTATTTTCAGGTGTGGTTTAAGAACCGAAGGGCAAAATGGAGGCGACAGAAGCGGCTTCCTTTCAGCATCCACGGGCGTGGCGACTGAAAAACTGCCCTTCACAGCGACTGACATTAACATCATCTCTATAGTTGAAACCCTCCTAAACACTCATTAGGACAAGCGTTGAACGCTCTCTCTTCACTCAATAAACCTCTGTCTGCAATCATTTGTTGACGCTGATGTTTCTGTGAAATCAGAGAATGTATTTCAAGGGTGAATCCCGTTCATGAGTGCTGATAATAATTCACAAAGGCTAGTGTTGAATAATAGGATGATTATCTTGAATGCACTCACGCATTAGAAAGCTACAATCATCGAAACTATCAAATCAAATGTGTCTCTGATGCTTGTTTAATTAGGACAGATAACTTGCAAACGGAGTAATGCATTTCCATGTAAGCGACAAATGTTACATTCAATAAACAACATTAATACATATTTCAAAAGCTTGTGTAACATTGCAAAGACACTGACGATACTGACATAATTAGTTAAATAAAGGTTATGAAATATTGTATTTAAGGAGAGCGTTAATATCATATTCAATACTTTGATTAATAATATTTTTTTCTATCTGTCTGTCTGTCATCTATCCGTCTATCTGTCCGTCTGTGTGTCTATATGTCTGTCGTCTGTCTATCTATCTATCTATCTGTCTGTCTGTCTGTCTGTCCGTCTGTGTGTCTATATGTCTGTCTGTCTATCTATCTATCTATCTGTCTGTCTGTCCGTCTGTGTGTCTATATGTCTGTCTATCTATCTATCTATCTGTCTATCTATCTGTCTGTCTGTCTGTCTGTCCGTCTGTGTGTCTATATGTCTGTCTGTCTATCTATCTATCTATCTGTCTGTCTGTCCGTCTGTGTGTCTATATGTCTGTCTGTCTATCTATCTATCTATCTATCTACCTATCTGTCCGTCTGTGTGTCTATATGTCTGTCATCTGTCTGTCTATCTATCTGTCTATCTATCTCTCTGTCTGTCCGTCTGTGTCTATATGTCTGTCTATCTGTCTGTCTGTCTGTCCGTCCGTCTGTCTGTCCGTCTATCTGTCTGTCTGTCTGTCCGTCTATCTGTATGTCTATCTATCTACCTGTCTATCTGTCTGTGCATGTATCTGTCCGTCTATCCGTCTGTCTATCTGTCTGTCTGTCCATCTATCTGTCTCTATGTCTGTCTGTCTGTCCATCTATCCGTCTATCTGTCCGTCTGTTTTTCTATCTGTCTGTCTATCTGTTTGTCTGTCTATCTGTCTGTCCATCTATCTGTCTGTCTGTTTATCTGTCTGTCTGTCTATCTGTCTTTCCATCTATCCGTCTACCTGTCTGTCTATCTGTCCATCTATCTGTATGTCTATATGTCTGTCTGTCCGTCTATCTATCTGTCTGTCTGTGTGTCCATCTATCTGTCTGTCAATCTGTCTGTCTGTCCATCTATCTGTCTGTCTATATGTCTATCTGTCTGTCTATATGTCTGTCTGTCCGTCTATCTATCTGTCTATCTATCTATCTGTCCGTCTATCTGTCTGTCTGTCTGTCCATCTATCTGTCCGTCTATCTGTCCGTCTGTTTTTCTATCTGTCTGTCTATATGTCTGTCTGTCTGTCTATCTGTCTGTCCATCTATCTGTCTGTCTGTTTATCTGTCTGTCTGTCTATCTGCCTGTCCATCTATCCGTCTACCTGTCTGTCTATATGTCTGTCTGTCCGTCTATCTGTCTGTCTGTCTGTCCATCTATCTGTCTGTCTATATGTCTGTCTGTCCGTCTATCTATCTGTCTATCTATCTATCTGTCCATCTATCTGTCTGTCAATCTGTCTGTCCGTCTATCTGTCTGTATGTCTGTCTGTCCATCTATCTGTCTATCTGTCTACCAGTCTGTCTGTCTGACTGTCATGAGGTTAGTCACTATATACACAACACAAATGCAATATTGCTACGTCTGCACACACAACACTTGTTAAAGTATCCTAAACTATCCTAAAATATAGAAAAATAATAACTGTCTCGAAAGCATGAAGAATTCAAAATACATTCACTTCTAAAAAATACTTAATAATGCAGTATATTCATTTTACATGAACATTTAGTCATTTAGCACACACTTTTATAAATGTGTCAAACAAAAGCCAACAAGTAGTACAGAAGAACATCTACAACCCCGAAAAACTTGTGACAGTATGAAGTATTGTTAGTCAACAGCACTCGCCGCTGCATCCACAGACGCAAGATAAGACTTTACTCTGTAGAGGAGGAGCCGTACATCATCACTGTCCAGAAGCACTTCTCTGGGCTCGCTCTCATCTTAGATGGAAAGTAGAACAGTGGAACTGTGGTTTATTTGTGTGATGTCACATTTCAAATCATTTTTGAAAAACGAAGCTGTTGTGTTCTCCGGGCCAAAGAGAAAAAGGACCATCCAAGCTGTTATCAGCAGCGGTCAGGTCTAAAAGCCAGTGTCTGTATGGGTCAGGGGTGTGTCAGTGCCCATGGCATGGGTAACTCACACTGCGAGAACACCATGATTGCAGACAGACATATATATATATATACTGCCATCCAGCACCGGCTTTTCTAGGGACGTCCCGGCATTTTCCAGTAGGACAACTTCAAACCACATTCTGATTACCAGTGCATGTCTGTGTGAGCAGAGAGTGCGGGCGCTAGATTGGCACGCCTGCCGTCCTGACCATCTCCTGTTGAGAATGTGTGGTGCATTATGAAATGCATTAGATAGCAATGAAGACCCCGTACAATCGTGCAGCTGAAGACCAACATAATGGATGAATGGGGGAAAATTACACTTTCTAAACTTAAAAATTATCTGATTTGAAAATAATGTACATTGTCAAAAAACGGTGAAATTCACCAGGTGAGACATCATATAATGTGTATTTGTGGTGCTTTCAATATAGAAATGGTGAATATAATTTACAAATCACTCCTTTTTGTTTTTATTTGCATTTTTCATACTGTCCCAACTTTTTTGTATTTGGGATTGTGTAATAGAACATTTATCATTTTTATTCTATTGAATATAGATTTGATGCTATTGTTGTATCTTTTAGGTTTGATATATTTAAATTATTTTTTTTATTTTATTTTTTTTTTTAATGTTGAAATATTCAAATTAAGTTAGGTGTGTTACTCTTTGGCATGTGTTTTTGTAATTTTGCATTAATTATCATCAACTAAAATGTTATTTATTTATTTTATTTTTTAATTTTCTCCCAAATTCGGAACGCCGATTCCCAATGCGCTCTATGTCCTCGTGGTGGCGTTATCATGTGACTTGTTGAGCTTGTTACCATGGAGATGTAGCGCATGTGGAGGCTTCACGCTATTCTCCGCGGCATCCAGACACAACTCACCACACGCCCCACCGAGAGCGAGAACCACATTATAGTGACCACGAGGAGGTTACCCCATGTGACTCTACCCTCCCTAGCAACCGGGACAATTTGGTTACCCCATGTGACTCTACCCTCCCTAGCAACCGGGACAATTTGGTTACCCTATGTGACTCTACCCTCCCTAGCAACCGGGACAATTTGGTTACCCTATGTGACTCTACCCTCCCTAGCAACCGGGCCAATTTGGTTACCCCATGTGACTCTACCCTCCCTAGCAACCGGGCCAATTTGGTTACCCCATGTGACTCTACCCTCCCTAGCAACCGGGCCAATTTGGTTTCCCCATGTGACTCTACCCTCCCTAGCAACCGGGCCAATTTGGTTACCCCATGTGACTCTACCCTCCCTAGCAACCGGGTCAATTTGGTTACCCCATGTGACTCTACCCTCCCTAGCAACCGGGTCAATTTGGTTACCCCATGTGACTCTACCCTCCCTAGCAACCGGGCCAATTTGGTTACCCCATGTGACTCTACCCTCCCTAGCAACCGGGCCAATTTGGTTACCCCATGTGACTCTACCCTCCCTAGCAACCGGGTCAATTTGGTTACCCCATGTGACTCTACCCTCCCTAGCAACCGGGCCAATTTGGTTACCCCATGTGACTCTACCCTCCCTAGCAACCGGGCCAATTTGGTTACCCCATGTGACTCTACCCTTCCTAGCAACCGGGCCAATTTGGTTACCCCATGTGACTCTACCCTCCCTAGCAACCGGGCCAATTTGGTTGCTAAGGAGACCTGACTGGACCAAGACCCAAACTATTTGTCCATGCATTGCACTTTGAATATGATATTAGCAGCAGTGAATTACAGTAATCGCAGGGTACAGCACGATGGCACAAAACAATTAAACAAACTGTGTTTGGTCATTGCATGCCTCAGATGGGGCAATGTTTGTTGCCGTTACGGCTCGCAAAACTTGTCAGCCAAAAGACCTCAAGACTAGTTGTCCTGTTCTAGTTTACCTGTAAAGGTGCATGTAGTTTGTTTAATGAATGTGTTTGTGTGCAACAGGAGTTGGAAGTCAAATGCTGCAGCTGTGGGAGCGAATCTGTGCCAAACAACTGTGGACAACACACACTCATCAAACACACAGACTCATTTTTGGAGCATCAGTCATGTATCGTTTAGTTGTTCAGTCCAGTGATGGGAATAATGCAGAACTTGCAATAAAGTCGTTCTTTGCACATCATGTTTCTTTAGTCGCATATAAACATTGACAACAGAACTGCGGCAGTGCAAGAGAATATTTATTCGTAACATATTTACACACACCAGAGTTCATAATAATCTCATTTCAAAATACAAACTAAATTTGCCGATATATCTTTGTCAAAGCATTTATGTTGCTACTGTGTAACCATAAACTTATTGTGAAATATTGCTAACATTGTCTTTAGCATTGATAGACATATTACGTGGCTTTTAATGCTTTATGTCGTCGTCAGTGTTGATTGTGTTTTCTGTTGTTGGGGTGCAGCAGGTCTCCAGGTGACGCTCCCAGTGTGTCCTGATCCGCCGGTCCGTCACTCTTACTGTCCTCGGAACAGTTTGGGTCGAGCTTGCAGCCCTCTGAAGATTAGAGAGATCGTGATATCAGATCCAAACCAAAAGTGAAATACAGAATGTTTTATATATATATATATATATATTAAAACCACCTGCCAAATACTGTGTAGGTCCCCCTCGTGCCACCAAAACAGCGCCAACCCGCATCTCAGAATAGCAATTGTACAGAGTGGTTATCTGAGTTACCGTAGACATTGTCAGTTCAAACCAGTCTGACCAATCTCTGTTCACCTCGTCAACATGAACTGTCGCTCACGGGATGTGTTTTGTTTTTGGTGCCATTCAGAGTAAATTCTAGAGACTGTTGTGTGTGAATATCCCAGAAATACTCAAACCAGCCCGTCTGGCACCAACAATCATCCATGTGATTATCCAATCAGCCAATCGTGTGGCAGCAGTACATCAAATCATGCAGATACGGGTCAGGAACTTCAGTTATTGTTCACATCAACCATCAGAATGGGGAAAAAAATGGGGCTTGGGTATCTCGGCGAGTATTGACGCTGACTATCACCGCTGGAGTCACGAGTTTGAATCCAGGACTTGCTGAGTGACTCCAGCCAGGTCTCCTTAGCAACCAAATTGGGCCGGTTGCTAGGGAGGGTAGAGTCACATGGGGTAACCTCCTTGTGGTCCCTATAATGTGGTTCACTCACGGTGGGGCGTGTGGTGAGTTGTGCGTGGATGCCACGGAGAATAGCGTGAAGCCTCCACACGCGCTACGTCTCCATGGTAACGTCCTCAACAAGTCACGTGATAAGATGCGCGGATTGACGATCTCAAATGCGGAGGCAACTGAGATTCGTCCTCCGCCACCCGGATTGAAACGAATACATGATTTCAATACAATCATGATCTATAATCATTTAGAAATGCACAATTACTAGTTTAGAGTTTTAGAGCATGCTACGACCACCTGAGAGCTCTTGGCATGTCAAACAATACCTTAAAGAAAGCAAAAGCTGAACAGATGTAGGCCTTACGCGTGCTCTTTTAATCACACAGGTGTGTCACTTTCAAAGACAACATGGAGCTTTTATTGCAGCGCTTCCAATGACAATTTTCGCCTGTGATTTTGGAGCAAAACTACAGGTCAAAAAAATAACCTTAGAAAGGTGTCAGCGTCATGATTTTATCTGGACCCATAGATTGGTAGATCTTCTACTAAAATCAGTTGACTTGAGCTCCTCTTGTTGCATTGCATGCCAATGGTGTGAGTCCAAAAATGGGAAAAAACACTTTTTTATGTCGTTTTTCCAAAGTTTGAGCGCCTATAACTCTTGAAGTATTAAAGATATCTTAATATCCTTATAGACTCTGATTCAGAACTGACTTTCCTTTTTGCCTTTTGATTTTTAAGGCACTGTTTGGTTAAACACTAGAGATATGGGGCTCTCAATGTGGCTCCGTTAGTAAATTTTACCCATTTTAAATCGTCATAAAATTTGTATTTTACTCGATATTTTCATTTCTTGTCAGTGCAATGCATACATTTCATTTTTGGATTTTAGAAATGAACAACTGCAAAGCTCTGAAACTGTATTTGCACTAATTGGTTGAGTCTTCATCTGTAATAAAAGTGCATTAAGAAATATGTAAAATTGAACAATTTACCACATTGAGAGCCCCATATCTCTGGGATTTAACCATACAGGGTGCTACAAATTAAGATGCCTAAAGGAAAGTTAGTTCTGAACCAGTATCTAAAAGGATATTAAGATATCTTTAATACTTCTAGAGTTATAGGCGCTCCAACATTGGAAAAATCTCATTTTTGGATTCGCACCATTGGCATGTAATGCAAAAGAGGTGCTGAAGTCAAATGATTTTAGTAATAGATCTATCTATAATATCTCTGAGTAAAAATAAAATCATGTTGTCTTTTCACACAGGGAAGTTTCTAAAATTTGGTTGATTTAACATAGAATGACCCATTTGGATTTTCCAGACGAGTTCTGTCTCCACTGAAGGACATATGTCAATAAAAATGCACGTGATGCCACGTTATTTGTGACTGAACATCTGCACAAATGCACCAGAGCTGTATAAGCATGTTTGCGTGTGTTCAGAGCTGAGGTCACATATCAAACAGGGAAATGCTCCAAAATGCTTCATCTTAATCCGACACTTTCACAAAAGGTCTCTGTGCATGTGTTGATGCGTCTGACAGTTACTGTTGTAATTGATCTGAATATTCAAGTGTTGTTACTAAACAAGTGATAATTATGCATGGTGGCGATGAATGGAAGAAAGTCACAAGGGTTGCATTGGTAAGAGAGCAACAAGTTCACAAAGTTTCAGCTCATGTATAATGAGTTCATAGAGCTGAGACTGAACGTGTTTTCATATATCCAGGTTCTACATGAACGGCAAGAAGATATTAAAAACTCATAATTATAATTATAAAAAATGAGCGATAGTAAAGCACAATTACAGACACTAATGGGAGCTAAAAGAGGTCTCGCTGAAAGAACACAATGCACTTAAACATCGTAACAGAAATCTATAAACACAAACTGAAAAATATTCTGTATAAAAGACAATGAGTGAACAAAGGTTCCACACAAGCTATAGTAAAACTTTTGAATGAAATTGTATGTCACACACACTACAAAGACAACAAAACAATATGTTGCCCACTCCAAGGCCAACTTTAAGTCCTGCAACTTGTTCTGTTCTGCACAAATACAGACGTGGACACATGCATGCACAAACACATGCATGCACGCGCAAACACATGCATGCACGCGCAAACACATGCATGCACGCGCAAACACATGCATGCACGCACAAACACATGCAACCACGCACAAACACTGATGGCACAATGCAAACACAAACACATGCATGCACAAACACATGCATGCACACACAAACACTGATGACACAATGCACACACAAACACTGATGACACAATGCAAACACAAACACATGCATGCACACACAAACACATGCATGCACACGCAAACACTGATGACACAATGCATACACAAACACATGCATGCACGCACAAACACATGCATGCACACGCAAACACATGCATGCACGCACAAACGCATGCACGCGCAAACACATGCATGCACGCGCAAACACATGCATGCACGCACAAACACATGCAACCACGCACAAACACTGATGGCACAATGCAAACACAAACACATGCATGCACACACAAACACTGATGACACAATGCACACACAAACACTGATGACACAATGCAAACACAAACACATGCATGCAAACACAAACACATGCATACAAACACATGCATGTACAAACACATGCATGCACACACAAACACTGATGACACAATGCACACACAAACACTGATGACACAATGCAAACACAAACACATGCATGCAAACAAAAACACATGCATGCAAACACAAACACATGCATGCAAACACAAACACATGCATGCACACACAAACACATGGATGCAAACACAAACACATGCATGCAAACACAAACACATGCATGCACACACAAACACATGCATGCACGCACAAACACATGCATGCACACAAAAACACTGACGGCACAATGCAAACACAAACACATGCATGCACGCACAAACACATGCAAGCAAACACAAACACATGCATGCACACACAAACACTGATGACACAATGCACACACAAACACATGCATGCACGCACAAACACATGCATGCAAACACAAACACATGCATCCACGCACAAACACATGCATGCAAACACAAACACATGCATGCAAACACAAACACATGCATGCACACACAAACACATGCATGCAAACACAAACACATGCATGCACACACAAACACATGCATGCACACACACACAAACACTGATGACACAATGCACACACAAACACATGCATGCACACACAAACACATGCATGCAAACACAAACACATGCATGCACACACAAACACATGCATGCAAACACAAACACATGCATGCAAACACAAACACATGCATGCACACACAAACACATGCATGCAAACACAAACACATGCATGCAAACACAAACACATGCATGCACACACAAACACATGCATGCACACACAAACACATGCATGCAAACACAAACACATGCATGCAAACACAAACACATGCATGCACACACAAACACATGCATGCACACACAAACACATGCATGCACACACACACAAACACTGATGACACAATGCACACACAAACACATGCATGCACACACAAACACATGCACACACAAACACATGGATGCAAACACATGCATGCACACACAAACACTAATGACACAATGCACACACAAACACATGCATGCACACACAAACACATGCATGTACACCAGATGGATTGCATGCATAACAGGAAACATTTCAGGACATTCATGTATCATTACCAATTCACTCTTTGCCACATAAATAGCACACAAACTGATGGCAATCTGTTACATTTCAAGTAATACTTTTTGCCATGTCTCAGATAATTTGTGACTGTTTTCCACTGAACAGGACAGAGAGAACTTGCGTCTAACAACACAGTCGTAACTGTAAAATCTTGAATAGCAACTACAAAAAAACATAGACGGAGTAAGTATTCATTCAGGAGAATTCACAAGAGCTCAACAAGCTGTGAACTCTGAAGTGAAGGTCTATATAAATCAAACTGGGAAGAAGGTTAAAATTTGCACAAAAATGCTTGTATTATTCAGTGATCAGTTTTGGTTTGATTGGTTTTACATCTTGTTCTATTATTAGAGATAGACCGATGTATCGGATTTACCGATAACAGCCGTTTCAGTGCAGATACCGAGGCAAGCTCCAAAAAGTGGTAGGAGCTCCAAACCACCAGCAAAGATTTATAAAACCCCCAACATAACCCTTTCCCGAACCCTAACCATGTGTGGAAAAGTGTTGTCCCCTTCTGGAGCTGGCCCCACCCCCTTCTGGAGTTACCACGCCCTGGGTATCTCAGCGAGTACTGACGCGGACTATCACACCTGGAGTCGTGAGTTTGAATCCAGGATGTGCTGAGTGACTCCGTCTCCTTAGCAACCAAATTGGCCCGGTTGCTAGGGAGGGTAGAGTCACAAGGGGTAACCTCCTCATGGTCGCTATAATGTGGTTCACTCACGGTGAGTTGTGCGTTGATGCCGCGGAGAATAGCGCGAAGCCTCCACATGCGCTACGTCTCCGTGGTAACGCGCTCAACAAGTCACGTGATAAGATGCGCTGATTGACAGTCAACATGGCAACCATACAAGCATGTTTTAAATGGTTTTATTTACAATACACAAAAATACAAACGTATATACATTATACCAACACTGTGATATGCGATTGATCCAGAGCCACTGAACTGAACGTAGAGCCTCACAATAACTACAGAAACAACTGGAGGACACGTTTACATCATTTACAAACATCTCTGATACTGTATACAGTGTTTCAACCCTATACTTGATATGCAGTTCACCAAAAACACCGTTGCACACCTGAATGACGAGAAAAGCTTAAATCAGCACACAAGTGCAGTTTTCACGCAAGCGCCATATTTGATTTTGAATGGGAATGAAAACGAGACTCTTCAGTGGCACGAACGGTGTAGAGCTCCTATATAACATCTGATTACCCACAATTCATGTTGTCTGGAGTTCTTTGTATGCTGAATGTCCATGGACAGATATTTGATCAATGTTATTGTCCGTGGAACGATCCAAACACATTTTAAACCGCAGCACAACCCAATGACGAGACTGTAAGTGAATCCTGCACAGCCTCGTTTTCACTGTCGTTAAAAACGCCGCAAGCGTGAATGAGGTCTTTGCAACAAAATATATTGAATATTAAAGGAATATTCCGGGTTCAGTACAAGTTAAGATCAATCGGGAGTATCTGTGGCATAATAGGAATAATTTAGGATCATCCGATTTTGGCGAAAAGCCAAAATGGAGGTTCCAGTGAGACACTTATAATGCAAGTCAATGGGGCCAGTATATAAACATTAAAACTATAGACACGAGATGTAAACAATATGTGTGTTAACAGGATTTTAGCGTGACTACATTGCCATGATGACGTAACGACGTAAACCCTGTAAGCAATTTTATTACGCTAAAATAATGCCAAACCGCGATCTTATCGCATTAAAACAGTGTTAAGGAATGTGTTGTTTCCGTCTTGTGGCTATACTTTTGAAACAGTATTTTAATGTGTGCGCACTGGCCCCATTGACTTCCATTGTGAGTGCATTTTTGATTATTTCAATGCAATACAATGCAAGTGAATGGTGACCAGAATTTTGAAGCTCCAAAAAGCACATAAATGCAGCATAAAAGTAACCCACAGGACTCCAGTGGTTTAATCCATGACTTCAGAAGTGATATGATAGGTGTGTAAAGTGTGATAGGGTTATTTTTTTTAACTCAGGGGTGCCATGGGGTCCGTGGAAAATGTCAGTACTTTTTTTTTTTAATTCACTACATTTTCATTCTGCTGAAAATTCCCTCATCCTCATGCCATCCCAGATGTGTATGACCATCTTTCCTATGCAGAACCCTAATGGAGATTTTTAGTAGAATATTTCAGCTCTGTAGGTCCATACAATGCAAGTGAATGGTGACTAGAATTTTGAAGGTCCAAAAGCACATAAAGGCAGCATAAAAGTAACCCACGAGACTTCAGAAGTGATATACTAGGTGTGGATGAGAAACAGTTCAATAGTTTAGACCCTTTTTACTATAAATCTGCATCTTTGACCTAAAGGTGGCCATATGCACAAAGCCAAAAACAAAATAAGCATGTGGAGGTGAAAGTGAAAGTGGAGATTTATAGTAAAAAATTACTTAAATATTGATCTGTTTCTCACAGACACCTATCATATCACTTCTGAAGTCATGGATTAAACCACTGGAGTCGTATGTGAAAGTGAAAGTGGAGATTTGTAATAGAAAATGACTTAAATATTGATCTGTTTCTCACCCACACCTATCATATCACTTCTGAAGACGTGGATTAAACTACTGGAGTCGTGTGGGTTACTTTTATGCTGCATTTATATGCTTTTTTGGACCTTCAAAATTCTGGTCACCATTCACTTGCATTGTATGGACCTACAGAGCTGAAACAAAATTCTCAAAATCTTCATTTGTGTCCTGCTGTAGAAAGAAAGTCACACATCTGGAATGGCATGAGGGTGAGTAAATAATGAGAGAATTTCCATTTTTAGGTGAACTGTCCCGTTGCGGCATTATTCTTTAAAGAGCTCAAACAGTGTTAAGGAATGTGTTGTTTACATCTTGTGGCTTTACTTTTGAAACAGTATTTTAATGTGTGCGCACTGTCCCCATTGACTTCCATTGTGAGTGCATTTTTGATTATTTCAATGCAATACAATGCAAGTGAATGGTGACCAGAATTTTGAAGCTCCAAAAAGCACATAAAGGCAGCATAAAAGTAACCCACGAGACTTCAGAAGTGATATGATGAGGTGTGGATGAGAAACAGATCAATAGTTTAGTCCCTTTTTACTATAAATCTGCATCTTTGACCTAAAGGTGGCGATATGCATGAAGCCAAAAACAAAATAAGCATGTGGAGGTGAAAGTGAAAGTGGAGATTTATAGTAAAAAATGACTTAATTTTTTATCTGTTTCTCACCCACACCTATCATATCACTTCTGAAGACATGGATTAAACCACTGGAGTCGTGTGAGTTACTTTTATGCTGCATTTATGTGCTTTTTTGGAGCTCCAAAGTTTTGGATCCTGTTGACTTGCATTGTATGAACCAACAGAGCTGAGTTATTCTTCTGCAGAAGAAAGAAAGTCACACACATCTGGGATGACATGAGGGTGAGTAAATAATGAGAGAATTTTCATTTTTAGGTGAACTGTCCCGTTGCGGCATTATTCTTTAAAGAGCTCAAACAGTGTTAAGGAATGTGTTGTTTCCGTCTTGTGGCTTTACTTTTTAAACATTATGCCACAAATGCTGTGGAAGGAACATGACAAACATGCCATAATTGACTATTAAAATGCACCCCACATTAAAGATGCACGTGCTCATTGATTTCTCTGCTATACTTTAAGGCCGTTAGTGAGGACGTTTTGTGTCGTTTTGTCATCTTGTCGTTGTTTGTGACTTTTCGAAAGCTGCTCCACACATTGCTTGAGATCATGAAACTGTTACAGTCCAACATCCATTGATTCATATTTCTTCCACCGTCACCGAGCGACCAATCCTTGATCGTTCCCGCTGAAATCCGTTGGAAGTGACCCTTTGAGTGTGTTCCATCTTAAAGTGCCGTGTCACTGGACTTGCACAGTTCATCTCGTTCTTTGCCATCAGAGCACCATGGTGGGAATATGACGCAGCAGTGCGTGGTGAGAAACGGGTGGCATTTGTGTTGGAGGAGGCGATATCTGCCCGGCGTCAGAGTTTGAGCTGCTCGGCCTGTGTCTGGCACTCTTCTGGTGCGCCCGCAGGCCTGCCAGCTGCGAGTACGCGCTCTGGCAGACGTGGCATTTGTAGGGCCGCTCGCCGGTGTGCAGGCGGACGTGGTTGCGGAGCGTGGAAGACTGGCTGAAACGACGGTTGCAGAAGCGGCAGATGAACGGTTTGTCCAGGGTGTGAATGCGCATGTGCGAGCGCAGGTTACTGCGGGAATTGAAGCCGCGGTGACAGATGACGCAGCGCATGCGACTTGCAGTTGATGACGAGGAAGAGGAGGCCAGTGATGAAGCCGGGGCATCACACATGTGCGAGTCGTCTGAGGGAGAATGAGAAAGTCAGAAAACACTGATTTGTGCTATTTCTGTGTAGAAATAAAAAGTCACATTAAATTAAATGCACAGACGTAATACTTCATATATTAATGGAATCGTAGGTTACAGATATTTACTCACCTTCATCTCATCCCAGATGTGTGACTTTCTGTCTTCGGCAGAACACAAATGAAGATTTTGAGAAGTTTGTTTCAGTTCTGTAGTTCCATACAATGCAAGCGAATGGTGACCAGAATTTTGAAGCTCCAAAAAAGCACATAAATGCAGCGTAAAAGCAATCCATGCTCCAATGGTTTAATCCATGACTTCAGAACTGATATGATAGGTGTGGGTGACAAAAATATAAATATTTAAGTCCTTTTTTACTATAAATCTGCATCTTTGACCTTAAGGTGGCGATATGCACGAAGGATATAGGCCAAAACCAAAATAAGCATGTGGAGGTGAAAGTGAAAGTGGAGATTTATAGTAAAAAAAAAAAAAAGTACTTAAATATTGATCGGTTTCTCACGCACACCTTTCATATCACTTCTGAAGTCATGGATTAAACCACTAGGGCATGGATTGCTTTTATGCTGCATTTATGTGCTTTTTTTGAGCTTCAAAGTTTTGGACCCTGTTGACTTGCACTGTACAGATCAACAGAGCTGAGATATTCTACTAAAAATGTAGATTTTGAGAAGTTTGTTTCAGCTCTGTAGGTCCATACAATGCAAGCGAATGGTGACCAGAATTTTGAAGCTCCAAAAAAGCACATAAATGCAGCATAAAAGCAATCCATGTTCCCAGTGGTTTAATCCATATCTTCAGAAGTGATATGATAGGTGTGGGTGACAAAAATATAAATATTTAAGTCCTTTTTTACTATAAATCTGCATCTTTGACCTAAAGGTGGCGATATGCATGAAGGATATAGGCCAAAAACGAAATAAGCATGTGAAAGTGAAAGTGGAGATTTATAGTACAAAAAGGACTTAAATATTGATCTGTTTCTCACGCACACCTTTCATATCAGTTCTGAAGTCATGGATTAAACCGTTGGAGCATGGATTGCTTTTATGCTGCATTTATGTGCTTTTTTGGAGCTTCAAAGTTTTGGACCCTGTTGACTTGCACTGTACAGACCAACAGAGCTGAGATCTTCTACGAAAATCTTCATTTGCGTTCTGCAGAAGAAAGAAAGTCACACACATCTGGGACGGCATGAGGGTGAGTAAATAATGAGAGAATTACATTTTTAGGTGAACTGTCCCGTTGCGGCATTATTCTTTAGGAAGAGGTTGATCATTTAGGGGGTCCTGCACTATTATACAGTTTGTCTAACGTGTTCTCTCCAAACATTACAGGACTGATTCTTAGGAAGCTTGTTGTCAAGAGTGCCAATGCTGAGATTGAGTTGTATTGCAGTGGATCTCAGATGTCAGTCACACAACAGTCCTGTAGAGGGCACATTTGCACAGGGATTTCACCGATGCACTCTGCATTCTTCCCCCGGGGCCCTTAAACGCTGAATAATTGAGCAATAAAGACCAGCTTAAGAAAGCATAATGAGGATTATCTCTGATTTTTATCAGCTTAACATACGGGCACACCCACAT
>JAVLUX010000008.1:2602500-2650000 GCA_032164185.1 Moxostoma hubbsi | reverse complement strand
ATAATAATTTCCACATAAATATACCTATTTTAAAAACGAAATTAAAAATACCGCATGAAGCGGCATTTTTCCATAATTTACAATCGAGTTAATTAAGCCTGTTTTTAACTCGTGCTAATCGCTCAACTAGTCCAAGGCCTTCGCTTTGTCCACAACAAAACGAAAATAAAATGTAATCAACAATTTAACATTTTATAAATAATATATTCTCTACAACGGAGTTGAACGTATAATTCAGCTGTAAAAATGACCCGTTATCAAATCTAACACTAATATGATATAATATTATATAATTAAAATTCTAAAAAATTTATCTCTTAAAAAAACACTATTTTTATATGTGTTTTGGGTTTATTTATTTATTTAAAAAATGTATTATTATTTATTTATTAATTTATTTGCATGGCGCTTTTCACAACACATTCCGTTATATCTTTTATATATGTATATATGCATATAGATAAATATCCTATTTGGAAAGATATGTAATATAAGGTATCGAACAACACTAATGTGATCAATAAAGTTGTCACATTCCAGCAGAATCGATCCGAAGTTGGTGCCTCACCTCCGGTGAAAGACTGCGCCAGAACTTCAGCGGTGAACGCCGTTTTTGGGCTCAAGCTGCTGCTGTGATGCTGCTTGTCTTCATACAGATGCTCCCCGAGCACATTTCTCCACCGGCCGTACAGAAAACTGTGCAGAATGTCAGAGGTGATGATTTCACACAGCTGAGATCTGAACCTGGACTTCAGCAGGAGCGCCTCGGCGGGCAGAACCGACCCCATGATGACTGACAGACCGTGTGTTTCTCCAGATGATGCCGAGGTGAAACTGACCCGGGCTCTCTCGGCTGCACTTATATGAGTGTGTGGCTCTGGGCCTCCTCTGATTAGTTATTAATGACCCCCCCTGCCCCGCCCCTCCCCTATACACTTGTTTCCTTTGAAGAAAACCCCTCTTTAGGAGCCGCCCCCTCTCCAAGACACACCCAATGAGAGACTGCGCGCGCGCGTGTGCGCGTGCGTGTCTTTGTGATAAATGAAGAGAGGGAGACAGATACGGAGGAGGTGAGACACACACACACACACACACACAGAGAGAGACAGACAGAGATAATCTCAGATAAGTGCCTGTAACACCTGTATAGAGGCTATTAACAAATCACAGGCTACCATTATTTAACCATCTGTTATTAACCCCAAATCCAGACAAAAACTCTCTCATGACATCTAATTATTCTGCATTTCACCCACTTTCCCTTGGTGCGTTTCTTTTATTTTTTTCCCCCATGTTGCCTAAAAAAATGTAACGATTACAACACATGTAATTTAACGCTGGGGTTACAGTGGGCGAGGAGTTAAAACGGTGTTAAACAATCACATGATAACCTCTTTAAACACCATTTGATGTGTTACAGACGGTGTTATGCAAATGCATTTGTATATATACACACACACTTGTAGGGGAGAGTGGGGCTAGTTGTCACATGGGTTATATATCCAGTGGCGGGGCAATGGGGTGGTCAGGGGAGGCCGTGGCCACCATGGACCGAAGCCTGGCCACCCCATTGGCCAACCCACTCGCAGCTGTTTTAGTCATTTTGGTCATTTATTTTGGGCACAATTTAGTTCTTTAGAGGTGAAATCATCTCTGTACAAATGTTTAAACACCAAGGTCGCCGCACCTCTCTGTCCCGGGTGTCATTGTATCCCAAACATTTCTGATCGCTTGCCCCCGCCTGGCCACCCCTGTGAAAAACTCCTGGCTCCGCCCCTGCTGACGTCACAGTAAGGTTTTAGGTCAAAAGTCAAATTACACAAATTGTGGGGGGTTTTCTCCAGCACGTGTGCCTCAAAACACCATGTTCAAACCCCCTCTGAAATTCAAATATTTTTGTGATTTTTTTTTTTTTAGATGCTACCCGTTTACTAGCAGGTTCCCATTGTGACAACATGCCCCGCTATAGGGGACAAAATGAGCCAAAGTGCACTACCCGTTTCTCTTTCTCTCAGGGAAAATAGTCCAAAGCTTTTTTGTGTGGTCAAGAAGGTTTGTGTCTATACATTAAACTGACCTGGAGAAATATTTACAGCAGGAAAAAAGTGTGACAACTAGCCCCGCTCTCAAATATACCACATGACTGAATTCTGTGGCACATGCACAACCGGTCAAAATCGTTAAAACGCCTCCATTGTTCATCCCAAACCAGCTCGATGGGGTTTAGGTGCCACGATTTCAACGTCTTGTTCTGAGATAGCCCGGAGGTCAGTTCTGGGTCATTATCATGCCATCGGATGAACCCCTGACCAACCTGGCGTACACCAGAGGGTATTGCATGGCACTGCACAATGCTATGGCAGCAGTTTTGGTTCAGGGTGCCACTCGGGCCATCACGCTTCCTCCTCCATGATTGACAGCTGCTGTCACGTGCCGAGGAACCATCCTGTCCTCCAGGAATGTCCTGCACTTTTAAGGGTTATAATGGTCCATCTTGTCCTCATTTGACCTTTTATCTTCCCATTATGAGAGCAGAATACTACTTCCTGTGGTGCGATACGGTCCAAATAATGCATAAGAGGGTGCAGTAACAGTGTGCTCCAACAACGCTTTTATACCAACAGAGGGTTTGTAAGTAATGAACAGAAAGTTGGGAGTTGGGACACTGTGGGAATGGTTAGCATGCACAATCAAGGCTTAAATGACTTGCATTGCTGCAGAACAGCTGGACGTATATTTTTGCATGACAGAAATGAACAGAAAGTGCATTATTTAGCCGTTTTTGGTAACGTAAATTTTTTTTATATAACCTCTGACCTTTGTACCATTTCAGGTCAATCACTGGACTTGAACGGCTCACATTTTGGACATTTTGGAAACACGGGGGTGTTCTTAAACTGGCGTACATTATACTGTGTGGTGGTTAATATAAGTGATTATTCTCTTGAGCTCCCGCACATTCTGTCACACGCATAATACACTTTGTTCCATTGAAACCCAACAGATATTAATATTCATTGGTGTTTATATGAAACACAGCGTTTGGTCTTTCTTCTCCGTTGTAAGGGTTTTGTCTCCGCTTTCATGGAGTGTTTGAAATGAGTATTTTCCCACTTTCGTCCAGCAGAGAAAACATCTTTATTCCATTTTCATCCGGCAGATTCTCTTTTCATATGATGCAAATCAATCTGTCATGCCGATCTGACATCCGTGCGCTCGATTACACTGGATACCGCAGTCATAATGTGACACGCTTGAGGAGAAACGGCGACGCTGCTGCCCTCATTCATTCATTCATTCATTCACGCGGTCGCAAAAAAAACCGAATGTGTGGGAATTTGCAAGAGAGGACAAATGTAGATTTGCAATGACCCACTTGTGGCATTAGATCAGAACAGTGCATTCATTTGGCGCCACTTAAAGTTAGAGTAAATAGAAGAGCACTTCAGCATTAAAGGCCTGTGCATGCTTCTATACATGTCATTTATTTGAATCACCGTCCCGTCCAATCTCAGAATAATCCCAAGACCAGTGCTCCCATTGTAAAGACGTCTTATCCACTGGGAGACTTTTGATATTTCCAATCATAAAGAGCTCGAATGTGAGGAGAACAGCGTGAGTGAGATTATATCCGCAGGAGTCTGAACCCCCGAGACAACAGCACAGAACTCATTATCAGCATTTTTATTATTCATTATAGAATTATTTATAGAATTATAACACTCACCCCTGATGTCACTTACTGATTAATTAATGAGTAATTAATGATGATTTAATTGAGAGATTATCTTTGATATTTCTCAAGATTTCAGCTTTGTGTGAAAACGAACTCTATATACAGGTCTGTGAAAAAGTATTTGCCCCCGCTCTGATTTCTTCTGTTTTCGTGTGTGTGTATCTCTCTGACTGGATTGTTTCAAAAATCCAAACAAAATATGACAAAAAAAAAAAAAAAAAAAAAAGTTATCCATTTCCAACCGGGCATGCGTGAAAAAGTATATGCCCCCACCCTGATTTCTTCTGTTTTTGTGCGTATTTCTCAGACTCGATTGTTTAAAAAATTCAAACAAAATATGACAAAAAAACCACGTTTTTAAATGATAATGTTATTTATTGAAGCAAAAAAAAAAAAAAAAAATTATCCATATCCAACCAGGCCTGTGAAAAAGTATTTGCCCCCCTTAGTGACTAAATCCCCAAATCTATGAAACTGCACTCATAACGGGGTTTCGCGGGACTGGACACACCCAGACCTGATTACGGGTCAGCCCTGTTCAATCACATCAACACCTAAACACAACTTTTCCAGCTGCATGAAGTTGGCTAAACGGTCTCGCCCTGTCGCACACGATGCCAAGGTCGAAAGTAATTCCAGATATGACGACGAAAACGGTGATTGAGATACTTTGAGGAAATATATGACGGAGCGCATCTTTAATAATGCACACAGTTGAAGTCGTCATTTTTATATGTAAAGTGCTTTTCACAACACACGTTACAAAGCAGCTTTACAGGAAATCGTGCATTAACAGAAAATTAAACTAATATCTATAATGTCGGAGGTCATCAGGGAGTGTGTCTGAGTCCCGAACAGTGCTAGGGAGACTATAGCTTAAGAGACAATTAGGACAAGGATCTCCCTCCTTTTGTGGATTTTGATATTCTTTGAATTAACAAGACAGAATTTTGCGGTCGTTATGAACGTGATGTAATGTAGCGTGGTAGAAGGTCACTCAAGTACTGCGGAGCTCTAGACCATTCAAAGCTTTGTACGCAGTTAACAGAATTTAAAAATTAATACGAAATTTGGGGTCAAGGGTAGCTCGGCGAGTTCAGACGGCGACTATCACCGCTGGAGTCGCAAGTTCGAAATCAGGGCGTGCTGAGTGACTCCAGCCAGGTCTCCTAAGCAACCAAATTGTCCCGGTTGCTAGGGAGGGTAGAGTCACATGGGGTAACCAAATTGGCCTGGTTGCTAGGGAGGGTAGAGTCACATGGGGTAACCAAATTGGCCTGGTTGCTAGGGAGGGTAGAGTCACATGGGGTAACCAAATTGGCCTGGTTGCTAGGGAGGGTAGAGTCACATGGGGTAACCTCCTCGTGGTGGTGATTAGTGGTTCTCTCAATGGGGCGTGTGGTGAGTTGTGTGTGGATCGTGGAGAGTAGCATGAGTCTCCACATGCTGTGAGTCTCCGCGGTGTCATGCACAACGAGTCACGTGATCAGAGGCGCGGATTGACGGTCTCAGAAGCGGAGGCAACTGAGACTTGTCCTCCGCCACCCGGATTGAGGCGAGTAACCGCGCCACCATGAGGAAGTGGGAATTGGGCTTTCCAAATTGGGAGAAAAGGGGATTAAATAATAATACAATAAAAAAAATGTATACGAGATTTTACAGGTAACCAATGTGGTCAATACGTAAACATGGGCGGAGCCAGGAGTTTTTCCAAAGGGGTGGCCTGGCCATTGGGGGGGGGGGGGGGGGGGGGGGTTAAGCAGATACAATGACACCCGGGACGGATGTTAACGTTAGATGATTTCACCTCTAAAGAACCCCCCCCCCCCCCCCCCCCTCCCCCTCCCCCCCAGCTCCGCCACGGTCCATAAACGATAAAATACTCACCGTTTCAAAAGTATAGACACGGCGTTAGCGTGATTTTACTGTGATAAAAATACATACTAACCGCATCTGTGTGAAGTTACAGCCAATTTTACAACACAATGTCAACAATCCCTAAAAAAAAAACACGTTACGGCTCAAATAACGCACAAGTTTTTACAGAATTAACGCAAGTGCTTTTATAAAATGATGAGCATCACATTTCTGGCTTTAAACCCTCTAAAAGCCCCATTGACTTCCATTGTAAGTGTTTATTTTTAGGCCTTTGTGCACGCAGGACGGCATCTTTTCTGTAAATGAACTCCATTGGACCACACAGAAAGCAAATAAGAACGCCAAAAATAAGTCTTTCGATATTTTTAATACATGGTTACCTGTACACATGAGGAAGAAAGAAACACTAAAATTAAACATTTTTGAAATTATAATATCCCTTTTCATTAAGCAATGAAGTTAATACTAGATCAATTTGTAACTACTCAATCATACATATATTAGATCACACAGAGTAGAAAGAAAAAAATACATATAATTAAAAAGTTACCCAATCGGACTGTACATGAGTCCACAGTGTATACTGGTTAGGGGGCTTCAGAGAAACGGGGGTGGTACCAAATAAACGCAACTTTGATCTTCGAGTACTCGAATATAAAAAACTACACTTAATTAATACACAGGTAGGCCCTCGGGCTTAGCAGTCTCGAACGCTTTAAAGATTAAGTTTAAAGAACATACATAAAACATCATCTGTACGCAAGATGCAACATCAAATTTCAAATTACACATTCACAATCTTTGACAAAATGCAGAAAAACAGGGAGTTTTCCTGTAAAAACGCAGGACCAAAAAAAAAAGTCTTTGATTTAATTATATATATATATTTTTAAATAAAGTATTTAGTCAAGTATCTGAGCATACATACATAGTTTTACAAGATAGCAAAGGCAAAAAAACAACCTAACAATATATATGCAAGAGACCACACTTTCCCGTCAAATCACTGGAATATAAAATTATCCGTTACATTTCCATACGGCTAAAAAAAAAAAAAAAAAAATGTCTCTAAGAACTACAGGTGAAGCCAAAACATTAGAGAAGTCCGTCTTTGTTTCAAAAATGAAATAAGATATTGCACCTTTGTTTTTAAACCAGAGTACAATAAAACGACAATGAAAAACAGAATACAAAGTACATGAGGAATTACATCAGGAACCGACTCGCCAACGTTTGCCGACATCACTCATTGAATTTGTGTAACAAAATAATATATTTTTTTCTGTAACAAAAACAATCATCACAGTTTTGTAGCTCGACTGAATTAAAATGCTTTATGAAAAAGAAAGAAAACATTTTGCACACATTCTTAAAACATCTCATGACAAAACAAAAACGATAGCGTATTCGAGACTGCCAAGCCCGCGATCATTTTATTGCAACAGAACTAGAAAAATAATAATTATATTGCGCGATTGATAAATGTTACAACTCCGGGGTTCCATTTGGCGGTGAGTTTCAAAAGGACGAAAAACAAAAGAATTCTGAAACATTCCAAAAAGGAACCCGGGAAGTTGCCCATTCAAATAATGGCGTACACGAGTATTTAGTAACAATTTTGTCCTGATTTAGAAATAGTTCTCTCTGTCTGTCTCTCTCTCGCTCTTTTTTTGTGTGTTTTTTTTAATCATACAAGTCATTCTACAGCTAGTGTTTCTCACTAAGAAAAAAAGGTCAAAGTCTTCAAGGCGTTGCAAATCTAGAAACCTCTGTTACAAAAGGTCTGTTTCCTCCTCGCGGTGATTCAAAAATCTTCAACTAAAGGGTCTGTGGTCGCCGCTTTAATGATCCTGCAGGACAGAGCAACACAAAAGGTCACGACACAGAAAATCTTGGTTGATAATTAAGCAATAACACACGACATATGACTGATTATGGTCAAAATACAGCACAGCTTCAAGTGCCTACAGCTTACATAAACCATCACAATAACAACAACAACGACTGTGAAAATGTAAATAAGTTAATGGTCATCCTCCCTGACATATACACTTAGATAATAGTGCAGTGATGAGTAGATTACTTCTGAAATGTAATCCATGTGTACGGATTACAAACTACACTACTTTATTTGTAATCCGCAACTTAATATTTTACATTACAGACACTTTTAGGTAATCTCACCCAATAAATGTTGGATTACAATTTGCATGCTTTGCTTAATTTAATCATTAATTATACACGCATTAAGCGCCAATTCACATGTCTTCCATTAACCTCGTGCGACCCTTTGTGCACGCGTGTGGACGTTGTCTTTTGGCGTCGCTATAAGCATCATTCATCATTTAGATCGACTGAATATTGATCACAAGACTTTGTCATTTAAGGGTTAAACTTCTGGCGCACCGCGTCACAACAGCATGAAGCGCTCCTAAGGGTGCAGCGCCAACAAAAGTGCCTCTGGTTTGAAACCGCTTTAAGATATTTCATCGAAACCTGTTTGGTTGTAAAGAGTAGCGTCTCTAGATTCATTTGATACGCCGGATTAAAAAATCTGTACATTTTTTGTGCATCAGCGTGCTGATAAATGCGATGTCCACATATGTGGATAATGGGACCAAGTTTGCTCAAAAGTTGAAAAACATGTTATTTATTTTAAATATTTTATCTAACATCAACATGCATTCGGAAAGTATTTCGACTTATTTTTTCACATCTATACTCCACATCCCATAATGACAAAGCAAAACTTTATTTTTTGATAACTTTGCAAATGATTAGTAAAGATAAAATCAAACTTGCCATTCTTCAGTAACTAAAGGTACTTGGAACAGGACGAAACTCACATTATTTGACCCAAAATGGAAAAAGATATCATGCACGTATTTTTATTTTGACATTTAGGAATAAAGATGAAACTTCCTGTTATCCTGCTTTGAAATGAATGAGTGTCTCATTTTGGGCAGGTGGACGCAGGTTCATTTGAAACGGCCATATTAAAACGATTAAACATGCAAAATTGCATTAAGGTTCTTAAGACTGGATGTGAAGTCTTTTTCAATGAAATAAATAAGGAATGGGACCGCGCTGTCCTCAATGCAAGTCGTACTACCTGGCTATGCCCATCGCATTTTTAGCTCTTTTCAAATGTGGGAACATAACCTGTAAATGTCAGTTTACAGTAAAAAAAAAAAAAAAAGAGATTACCGGAAGGCCGGGAGCCTGAGTTTGTCCCTGACCGTAATACGCCCCCTGCTGTCTGTAATACTCCACCCAGGCGGCGCTGTAGTCTGGAGGAGAACTCTGCTGAGAGCCAGGACCGGCCGCTTGAGCTAAAGACAGCAAGAGCGCAAGTGTAAGGGGGTGTTCAACCAATTTCAAGCCAAGTTTGGTTAAAAACAAACGAACAGATGTGCTTACTCTGTTTCTTGTAATACTCCTCCCATGCTTTGCTGTAATCCGGCCCGCTGCTCTGGCCCTGGTTCTGTTGACCTGCAGAGAACATGAACCAAACTTAGAGATTAAATAAAGATACTAAGCCATGAGGCAGGGTTAGGGTCAGGTAGGGGTTAAGTTAGGGTTAGTTAAAAACTGAACCAAATGATACCTATTCTGTAGGTGCAAGAAGCCATTATGGGCTCAGCACACCTGTGGGAAGCAAGCCATAACACAGGGGAAAAAAAGATACAAAAGTCAGCAGGTATGTAAATCTTTGAACTGTTGGTGGCGCTAGAGGGTTTGAGAGAACAACCCCAAAATGGAAGACATGAAGGGTCCCACCAACTCCAATCAGTTTGCCAAATTTAACAACTTTTCACCATACGGGTCTAGAGGCTGCCATAGACTCCCAGCAAGCGCAAACTGAAGAATAAGGTAACTAAAGGGCTAGGGTACACTTCGTTTTTCCGTCTTCTGCACAGTCGATCGCTCTTCCAGTCAAAGAATAATTTTATGCTAGCAAGCCCATATGGATGCGTGTCTCACGTGCAAAACAACTGCATTGAAACACTCTTTAACCCTTGTTGTGTGTTCATTTGGTGCCAACACATTGTGTACGTGGTCAAGAATGACACGACTCCAGTCAGTCAATCAATGACTTCTGAAGCAAACCGGGTGGATAAAAAAATGGTTAGATAATCAATAAGAAAGCAGTTCCTGCAAGCAGTTGATTCATCACGTAGCGGTCGCATGACGCAAGCACTTAAGCGAGTTCACGTGAGAATTCAGAGCGGCGCTTATTTACATCCGAACGAACGTCACGAGAGAGAGTTCAGCTGACAGCATCAGAGCCATGGATGGAAGTGCCGCTTTAAAGTTAAAAACATTTTAATCATCAACTTGTTTCTTACATAAACCAATCGATTAGCTTCAAAAGGCATTCATTGATCGACTGGAGTTGTGTGGATTACTTTCATAGAGCTGGCACCTGTTTCCTTGCATTATAAGGACCTGACAGCAGCGCTCCACCTTTATCTAAATATCTTAATTTGCGTTCTGCGGAAGAGTCAGACATACACATCTGGGATGGCATCAGGGTAAGTGTAATAATGAGAGAATTGTCATTTTTTTGGTTGAACTATTCCTTTAAATAATGCTTTTTAATTTGCTGACAAATTAGAACCTTTTCGTTCTCATCATTTGCAAATTTGTTTTCAAAACAATTATTTTCAAGAGTTAGTAAAACCATTAAAAAAAAGATGATAGAAGTTTACATACACTTGGGTTGAAATCATTTAACCACTCCACAGATTTCATGAGCAAAACTATAGTTTTGGCAATTCGTTTAGGACGTCTACTTTGTGCAGGATGCGAGTAATTTCTCCAACAATTGTTTACAGACCGATTGTTTCACTTTTAATTGACTATAATCACAATTCCAGTGTGTCAGAAGTTTACATACACTAATTTAACTGTGCCTTTAAGCTGGGAAAATTCCAGAGAATGATGTCAAGCCTTTATACAATAAGCCAATTAGCTTCTGATAGTATAATTGGAGTCAATTGCTGGTGTACCTGTGGATGTATTTTAAGGTCTACCTTCAAAACTCAGTGCCCCTTTGCTTGACATCATGAGAAAATCAAAAGAAATCAGCCAAGTGTGGACTTCTGCAAGTCTGGTTCATCCTTGGGAGCAATTTCCAAATGCCTGAAGGTGCCACATTCATCTGTGCAAACAATAGTGCTCAAGTATAAACCCCATGGGACCACACAGCCATCATACCACTCAGGAAGGAGACACATCCTGTCTCCTAGAGATGAACGTAGTTTGTGTGAAAAGTGCAAATCAATCCCAGAACAACAGCAAAGGACCTTGTGAAGATGCTGGAGGAAACAGGTAGACGAGTATCTAGATCCACAGCAAAACGAGTCCTATATCGACATAACCTGAAAGGCTGCTCAGCAAGGAAGAAACCACTGCTCCAAAACCACCATTAATAAGTCAGACTACAGTTTGCAAGTGCACATGGGGACAAAGATCTTATTTTTGGAGAAATGTCCTCTGGCCTGATGAAACAAATATTGACCTGTTTGTCCATAATGACCATTGTTATGTTTGGAGGAAAAAGGGTGAGGCTTGCAAGCTGAAGAACACCATCCCAGCCGTGAAGCACGGGGGTGGCAGCATCATGTTGTGGGGGTGCTTTGCTGCAGGAGGGACTGGAGCACTTCACAAAACAGATGACATCATGAGGAAGGAACATTATGTGGATACTGAAGCAACATCTCAAGACATCAGACAGGAAGTTAAAGCTCGGTCGCAAATGGGTCTTCCAAATGGACATTGACCCCAAGTATACCTCCAAAGTTGTGGCAAAATGGCTAAAGGACAGCAAAGTCAAGGTATTGGAGTGACCATCACAAAGCCCTGACCTCAATCCCATAGAACATTAGTGGGCAGATCTGAACAAGCGTGTGCGAGCAAGGAGGCCTCCAAACCTGACTCAGTTATTCCAGTTCTGTCTGGAGGAACGGGCCGAAATTCCAGCAACTTATTGTGAGAAGCTTGTGGAAGGATCCCCAAAACATTTGAGCCAATTTAAACAATTTAAAGGCAATGCTACCAAATACTAACAGTGTATGTAAACGTCTGACCCACTGCGAATAAATCATTCTCTCTACTATTATTCTGGCATTTCACATTCTTAAAATAAAGTAGTGATCCAAACTGACCCAAGACAGGGAATGTTTTCAACAATTAAATGTCAGGAATGTTTAAATGTATTTGGCTAAGGTGTATGCAAACTTCAGACTTTCTGACTGATATTGTTGGACAGGTCTCAATTAGTAGAATGCAATGAGCAAATTTGTTTCACTCAGAGGCCAATCTGCAGTGAGTATTAGTGTATGAAATTCCCACTATCACATACATATAATAATGCCATATCATAACTTACAGCAGGCTATCCCGATTCAAACTCGCCCAAACACAACATATGATAAACAGCAGATCTTAAGATATACCTCTAAAAGTGTACATGGAAAGTCGATGCTTAAGAGAGTTTCTCACCCACACCTATCATATCACTTCTTTAGTCATGGATGACATATGGATTACTTTTGTGCTGCCTTTAAGTGCTATTTGGAGCATCAAAATTTTGGCATCCATTCACTTGTTTTGTATGGACATACAGAGCTGAAATATTCTTCTAAAAACCTTAATTTGTGTTCTGCTGAAGAAACAAAGTCAAACACATCAGGGATGGCATGAGGGCGAGTAAATGATTAGAATTTTCCTTTTTGAGTGAACTGTCCCTTTAAGTAGCACATTGTCCTCCTTTTGAGATGCAATGTTCCACATTGATTCCGTTCTTGTATCTTTTAAGCCCAGAAATAGTTGTGTTCTCATTCTCATGCATGATGTACAGTTGTCTGAAGTTTGTGACTGGTGGAATATTCTGCCTGAAGTATTGCTCTGCAAAGGTTGATACTTTTCTATCAGGCATTAGAAAATGCATGATAAAGGCTAAGCATAATTATAAAATATTTTAGCATCACTTCGGACAATGACATTGCATAATAGACGGTGCACAATTCAGTTACATGTACGTGTTTACATTAATGCCTCACCAGACGGGCATTGGCGGAATTATGAAGTGTAATTGACCATTAGCGCACAAACATTAGCCGCCTGTCAATCAAACGGCACACAGCGACAGACGTCAGGAAATAAAAAGTAAATCTTTTATATTTTATCTAATGAACACCCCTGGACTAGATGTAGAACATAGTCCAAGTATAGAAAATGACTCAAAGGTTAATTATCGATATAGAGCATGATTTCCTCTTTTTTTCCAGATAAACATCAAGATTGTTTTATCGCCAGTCCTATTGATAACATTGCATTAATCTCACACATCAAACCCAATAATCTCAGTGAAAAATAGCTAATTTACAGGCTACATTAGACACAGAATCTAGTAAACAGAAATATGAAATTGACCTCGATATGCTTCTTCAAATTTGAGGCAGGATTAATGCCGATATCTGGCTTGAGCAAGTTAAACTCAAATGACACAATCGTACAATTGGCCTTTTTCACTGTGAAAATCCCTTTCAGGTGCGGCTGTGATGTTCAGGTGTTGAACTGTGACAGTTGGCACCGATCTACAGCTGCCATACAAGTTTGTGATTTGATTTGACAGGAATTATGAGACTCTCCCAAGCCAAGCAGCGCGAACGCAAGCTTTGAGTCATTCAGACTGAATCGCGAACCGATTCAGACTGCTTTCCCATCACGTGTGACCAGACACAGACTCCAAAACTGCCAACAAAAATGTTGAGACCAACTCCAAACAGTGTGACAAATTTCCCAGCATTTTACCAAATGGTTCAAGGGGCTGCCACAGACTCCCAGCCAGAGGAAATGGAAGAATAAGAGAACTAAAAGACGTGTCTACACACCTTCAGAGTTTGTCCCTTAAGAATGCCTTGCAAATCAGCAGAGATAAGACACTCCAAGCTGACGTTTCGAATTTATATTTCCCATGATAATGTCCTAAATGCACCCCATCCCACCCAGACAAATGCATAATGCCATGTGCCTCCTAATATCTCAACTTCATAAATGGACTTTAATCTTTTTTGCCAAACGCAGCCCTCAATCTCATCTAAACCTTGACCATGTTTATATGGAAGGGCACTGGTTAATTTCCCTCGTATAAGAGCCACTTGCCTAGCTTTTTATAATACTGCTCCCATGCTTTGGAATAGTCCATCTGGCTGGCCTGGGATCCATTGTGACCTGAAATCCCCAAAATCAAACGAACATGAAGGTAAACAAATGTTTAAGGACATTTGAAGTCAAGAAAGAGACTCAAATGGGGGAAAGTGCATGAGCGAGGTCCACTTACTGGGGTCCTGTTGGCCCTGGGGCTGCCATGTCTGGTATGTGGTACCCCACCCTCCGGTCATGAATGTCTGCGGACCACTAAAAATATAACATTTGTCAATTATAAACAGACTCAACAGTTACATTAAACCTTGTCTCAGCCTCATTCTGAAATTGACTGCATTTGTTGACTGCTCTTTCAAAGCCATGACTGAAGGAGAATTAATAATTGGGGGCTCGTCCGGGATGCAAAAACTGAGAACCCCCCTAGATTGCCTGTAGACTATCTGATGCATTTTGCACACATACAAAAAGTCAAAATCTGGTTGACATCGACAGTTCTAATTAAACTGGATGACTGACATAAGAGTCAGGGTGAACAGTCATGCTCCTAATCTTCTACAATAAGCGCTTTCTATGAAGAACTATTCACTTGTTTGGACACATTTGTTAAGTTAAAACATCTCAATTTTCAAAGATATTTAGTGATTTAAGACACTTACTTCTGGTGAGGGGTGGTCGGTCCTTGGGTGAAAGGACTTAGTCCAAAACTGCCATTTCCCCCCATTCCAGTGGCCTACACGAGGACGAGAAGAAAATAAGGTTTACAGATATCCATGCTGGGTCCGAATATACATACTTATTCAATATACAACATGCCAAGAACTGTATGCCAATGGAGCATGTTGTCTGACCCCCTTAGAATGGCCTACTGCATTAGGCGAGATTCTGAAGTGCACATCTACAGGACATTTTGCCATACAATAACCCCATGGTGCAGAGACGTCACTTTTAAAATGCTGATTTTAGACAGTGTTTTGAGTAGGCAGAGAACAGCAAGATGGCAGCTCAAATGTAAGTGCTATATATACACCAAGAAAGTTGCTTGTTGGACTTAAATTGTGCTTGTTTAACAAAACCAGAGCATGTTATGTTCTTCATCAAATGCAGCCCCAAAACCACTCTATAGCCAGGCTGATTAATCAGTTGTGGCTGAAGATTGGGGGACAAATTGCTGGAAAAAAACATTTGCTCTCTCTCTCTCTCTCTCTCTCTCTCTCTCTCTCCGTGAGGTCCGAACCATACTCCACAGAACACACGAATGCTAGGCCATCACGCAACATTGTTGTACACACTTAAACATAATTCACGCGTCACTGTGGCGGTAACAAACTTCAACAAAGTCCTCAAAACAACAAAGTTACCTAAATTTCATTTTTCAGGTAGCTTGCTTAAATCGTGCCAACAATTTGACAAACTTGATCTAAATTGCTCAGCAAAATTCTCTTCAAAATGTTGCTCTTCCCGGACAGAAGTTGAGAGAGGAAACCGACTGTTTAAGTTTACATTAATGGACACTACAGTGCACCTTTTCTAGCAATTTTGGAACACAACAGAGAGAATCATTCGTACGGTATGTTTCGGGCACCTACAAAACAGATTATGAATGGAATTATGTAGATCACGTACCCCAATCTTCTCGTCTATCAGTTGTCTGGCCATCTCCATCTGCTGAGGAGATCCACGAATTGAGAAGATCCTGACGTTGGGGTCAGTGTTTGGAGGAGGGTTTCTCTGGAGCTCCACGTGAGCACCAGACTGCTGGTTGATGTTCTTTATGGTTTCTCCACCTGAGAAGAACACAAAGGTGTGGTCACATTGGTAGAACAACAAACCATTTAAGAAAAGAATGAAGTGAACCATTCCTTTAAACTGTTGGCATCCACGTTTCTCGTTAACACAGCGTAGGAACAATTCTTGTGAATGGGCAACAATTTTAACATTTGGCAAATGTGATGTCACTATGGTGAAGGTTTAGCACATGAACATCAATTTGATCATGCACGCATAGCTTTGTAAACAGGCCAACATGGCAATGGAAATTATTTCCCAACAATTTTATTTAGCTCACTGACGATATCCGATATACAGCCGTGGCCAAAAGTATCGGCAGTGACATCAATTTTGTGTTTTGCAAAGTTTGCTTCTTCAGTATTTGTGGCTAATTTTTTCACATGTTTCTATGGTATACTGGAAAACAATGATAAGCATTTCATAAGTTTTAAAGGCTTTTATTGGCAAAACTGCTAAATTTATACAGAGTCAATATTTAATGTTGACCCTTGTTCTTCATAACCTCTGCAATTCACTCTGGCATGCTGGATATCAGATTCTGGGACAAATCCTGACTGATGGCGATCCATTCTTGCCTTATTAGTGCTCGGAGATGCTCACAATTTGTGGGCTTCTGTTGGTCCACTCGCATTTTGAGGATTGACCACAGGTTCTCTATGGGATTAAGATCCGGGGAGTTGCCTGGCCACGGATCCAAAATTTCAATGTAATGATCTCTGAGCCACTTCATTATCACTCTTGCCTTGTGACATGGTGCTCCATCGTGCTGGAAAATGCATGGATAGTCACCAAATTGCTTTTTGATACCATTCTTTATTCATGGCCGTGTTTTTGGGCAGGACTGTGAGCGAGCCCACTCCCTGTGATGAAAAGCAACCCCACACATGAATGGTCTCAGGATGCTTTACTGTTGGCATGATACAGGACTCATGGTGGCGTTCACCTTTTCTTCTCCGGACTATCGATTTTCCAGATGTCCCAAACAGTCGGAAGGGGGATTCATCAGAGAAAATAACTTTGCATCAGTCTTCTGCTGTCCAATCCTTGTACTTCCTGCAGAATTTCAGTCTGTTCTTGATGTTTTTCTTGGAGAGAAATGGCTTCTTTGCTGCCATTCTTCATACCAACCTGCTGCCAATATTGAGCAAGCTCTGCACTGGTGGTGACGCGATTCCCTAGCTGACTCCTCAGGAGGAGACGTCCTGGCACTTGCTGGACATTCTGGGACGTCCTGCGGCCTTCTTCACTGCAGCTGAACCTCTCTCAAAGTTCTTGATCCAGTAAATGGTTATTACAGGTGCAATATTCTTTGCAGCAATTTCCTTGAATGTGAGGCCATTTTGATTCAAAGCGATGATGACTGCACGTCTTTATTTAGAGGTAACCATTGCGAACAAGAACACAATGATTGGAAGCACTTCTTCCCTCCTTTTATAGCAAACAGTCTGCTCTTAAAATCCAACCAGAATGATCGAGTGATTTCACCTGACTAGTACTCGTTCACACTTTCCCAGGTGCTGCCGATATGATTAGTGAAATGATGTTGTCTGGTCATTTTTTGCAGGGGCCAAAAAACAGTGAAATTTGGGTTTTTGTGATAGTAAATTCTTTTGGCCAATGAAGCTTTTTGCAATTATTTAAAATGCATCCGATCACTCTGCACAATAATCTAGAAACAATGTGAATCAACACCACAACAACTGAAGCAGAAAACTTTGCGAAACACAAAATTTGTCACTGCCAATAATTTTGGCCATGGCTGTATGTGTGTGTGTGTATATATATATATGTACTAAAACATTTTTGGTTGAAAAGTTCACACTTTTTGGAGCCCAGTTAAATGTTATTATAATAAAAATATATCATTATATGTATTCTATTCGTTTTGTGCGGTAATACTTTGTCGTATTACACCGTCACGACACCGTGAGCATTTAATTTGGCATAAAGCTGAAAGTGTAGTGTGTAATTGTCAGTTTGCAATATTGCTCATTACAAAATTGTTGAAACGATATTGCAGCAAAATCATCGTGATAATATTGTGAATATTTGATATGTTGCACAGCCATTTTTGCAAACTTCCTTAAATACATTACTTGAGTCATGACATTTTTCAAGTTTAATTTGGGAATTTATCCTCAATATTGCTATAGAAAATCTAAATATTAATGTCTTTGGTATCGACGCTAATCCAAGTAGCTACGCTAATATAAGTGGCTAAACTAATCTAAGTAGCTACGCTAATCTAAGTAGCTAAGCTAATAAGAACTAGACATTTATTTTTCCAGTTAAAGACACTAAATGCAAAAACAAAAATAATAATTTTTTAATAGACCTGGTTTTATTTCATGACGCATTACCTTTGCCCACCAAAGAAAATAAAGCATGTGTTGCACTCAAAACATTTAATTCGTGAAATCATCTGCTGAGGAAATTAAGGAGGGAGTCCAAGCCAGAATGGCCTTGTATGGCGAAGCACTTGGGATGTCCACACATCAATTCCACATTGTGGGGGACACTTCTGGGCGATGTGACCCCTGTTGACCCAGGGCTGAAAAAGCTCATCAATAAAGCTCCGCCTCCTGTTTAGCTCCGTGCCAAGGCCAATTGACTTAGTCAGAGCCATTAAGGTATTGTCAAACAAATTTAACTTCTGCATTAATGAAGCCATTATGAGCTCTGCAGTGAGACAGAGGAAGATAAAGACCCTCGGCATTCAGCTCATGGACTGTGGCTGACCACCGATCTCTCATTCAAGCTTAAAGAGGACTGATTTAGTTAAAGAGCGCTGGTTAAAGCCGGGAAACGCTGTTACACTGGTGGTCTTCAACACGCAGTGAAAAGAGACTCTAACAAACCATGTTCAACAATGAGACTTGTCTCAAACTACAGCGATTAATGAGTTAACCGCCTGTTGGCAAAATGGCATATTAGCCAAGCCAATTTCTCCCCACACCATTTTGCATTACAAGATTGAAAGCAGCCTAAGAATATTTAATCCAAGACAACCAGATGAAATACTTTTTGGAGTGCTGTTTGCGGCAAGGACCTCGTTGGGTAGGATCCCAGTAGGTGCTCATTGGTTGGTTATCACAGGGAAATAGTCACTTTTTCGGGAAGAACATTTAAAAAGCCTTTGTCAATTGTCTAATCACATCGGGACATTAAAAATGGTTAAAAAAAAACAAAAACAATGACTGCACACTGATGTATTTTGGCAAACTGCTTTCCTCATGCATGAACATGCAAACTGTGTATAGGGGACCAACAATATATTATAGACCCAAAACTTCACTATCCCACACTCAAAACGCTCCGTAATGATTTTGAGAGAAATATTCTTACAGGAAAGGAGTCAAATCAAGTTCTTCACTCAAGCCAGGAAAGTAGTGGCTTTTAAACAAACAAACAAACAATCCAAAGTTGTAAAAGTCTCCCTTACTGTTTTTCCAAACCAATCATTTTTAATGTGGAGTTGTGTCCAGATGCATAATGCATTGGGAAATCTTTGTTTCCTATTCGGATCGCATTTTTATGATCCCACAGTCTATCTTGCAATCCAAGCTTAGTTCGGGCCATATAAAAACAATGACGGGGGGCGTTCAAGCCTGTAAACAACACAAGTACTCTTACAACTGATGAAGGATCTAATGAAAACGGATTTGTCAGTGAAGACAACCACAAAAGACTTTGCAACAATAGTTACAATGTCCACGTTTAAGCATTCCATGTATTATGTATTTGTCTGTCCAACCATGTAGCATTCCTTAATAGTTGGAGCTTTTTATAGCTCACAATTGGAAACACCTGGTACAATTCATGTAGGGTTGGATCACTTTGGATAATTCCCCAGTTCTTGTTTATTATCCGTTTAATATGTTGTGAGGCACAGTGCTATAGTCCGTAACAAAACACGGGCGAGTTGAGGTTTTTCTCTGGGGTTTCTTTTTTTAAGCAAAACATCTTGTGATAGGTACGTCACTAGATTTAAAGCCAAATCCACCCCTTATTTCTGGTATCATCCTTTACTAAAGCGATATCTGTGGCCAGATGTCTGAAGACCTGATCTCGATCGCATATGTGACGTCTTGGTCCAATGTCCGAGAGGTATATTGTCCTTAAGATGTTTAGGGTGAAACAGAATTACGATCGGTGCTTTTTCCTAAAGCGTGAGGTATGAAGGCATCCTTGGTCCTTATGAATGGATGACTCTTAAAGGTAGATTTATTCCTGAGCTACCTTCGAGGCTCAATTTGATATTGCAGAATTCAAACAAGCATGAAATTGTTGTAATTCGGGTTCACTTCCTTCAAAAATCACGCAAATGTCATCAGTATAGCTGGTGCACCACTTTATCTTATTATGGAAAGGACTCGCAAAAGCACTGAAGACAAACACCCCTTCCCGAAGGCCCAAAAACAGATTGGTGTAATTAGGGGCAAAACAAGCTCCCATAGCAGCGCCCTCCTAGATTGCCTGTAGACTATCCGTTACCACGGAGACGTAGCGCGCGTGGAGGCTTCACGCTATTCTCCGCGACATCCACGCACGACTCATGTGCCCCACCGAGAGCGAGTACCCCATTAAAGCGACCGTGAGGAGATTATGTGACTCTACCCTGGGGCGGCTGTGGCTCAGGTGGTAGAGCGGGTCAGCTGCTAATCGCAGGGTGGGTGGTTCGATTCCCGGCCCACACGTCTTCACATGCCGAAGTGTCCTTGGGCAAGACACTGGACCTCAAGTTGCTCCCAATGGCAGGCTAGCGCCTTGCATGGCAGCTCTGCCACCATTGGTGTGTGAATGTGTGTGTGTGTGGTTAAAAAAAGTGCTATATAAGTGCAGACCATTTACCATTTACCCTCCCTAGCAACCGGGCCAATATGGTTGCTTAGGACCTGGCTGGAGTCACTCAGCACACCCTGGATTCACGGTCAAACTCGCGACTCCAGGTGTGATAGTCAGCGTCTTTACTCGCTGAGATACCCATCACTGCAGCCAAAAAGTAGGATCCAGAGGCAGAGCAACTCCAGACATCTCAAGAAAGCATTAAACTGATGAAAGTGTCACACAAGACGAGAGCACCAAGTGCTGTGCGTTTAACCCCACTGAAGAACAATGAAGAGCGCTTCTCAAACGGTCCCCTACACAGTGAGCACTTATAAGGGACACTGATGTTTGCATTTAGAAATCTTAATAATGAAAGTGAACTTTAAACTGACAAACATTTATTGGTTTAGCTTTGCTTTATTTGTACGATTTGATGGTTTGATCGGCACAAGCAACGAATCATTATTTAGTAAAAGTCACGAAGTTGTGGATGAGATGATGTTCTAACCTTTCCCGATCACAAGGCCACACTTGTCAGCAGGTATTGTATAGGTGACTTCTTGCAGTCCTCCAGGAGTTCCCATGCTCCAGTCACCACGACCTCTGCCACGACTTCTGGGCCCAACAGGACCACCAAAACCATCACGCTCCTGAGGAGATTTAAGGGACCCAAGAGAAGAGGGAAATAAAGATCAAAAACAACGTTTAGCTAATTGTCCCATTTCAGACGTGGAACATCCTACTCAATTATCATTGAATAACCACTAAAATATCGGGGTCTGCGCCGCACGCAAAGCTAACGTTTGACTTCAGAAGCACCTTGGCACACAAGTCATATGGACTACCGTTATGGAGTGGTGCAGATGTACCTGTGCTGTTTGCACGAGCTCATTGATGAGGTGCACGGCGTGCTGACACCGATCGGCTTGACCCATTACCTGAGCGATCCGGTCTGGACTGATACCATCATCTGAAACACACATTTAAGAGGAAAAATCAAGGATTTACAGGACCTCCGGAGGAAAGGGATTCGAACGTTTCACACTTTTAAAACATTGAACTGAAGACCCCCGACCTCGACCTCCTAACACTGACTGAAGTAGTACATGTTGAGTGTACAGCCCTTTTCGGACGGGATTAGTTTCATATTGGGACGTGGGGTAATGTAATAACCAGAGCTTCTCAGTCATTATATTTGTGCTTTACAATTTTTTTTTAAATTTTTTTTTTATGATAATTAAGTGAATCTTGCCTGGTTTTGTATTTTACCTGGATTTCGACCATAAAAATGGCCAAATAAGCTAACAAGGCGTTAAAAACAAACAAGTACCTTCTTAATTCTTTATTAAAGTGCACCTATTGGTTTTTAAACGTGCCTAATTTTGTTTTAAAGTTCTCATACAACAGATTTACATGCATCCAAGGTCAAAAAACACTTTAATTTGCTCATTATTTAACCTTTTTTCCCCAGAGTCAAAAACGACTCATTTAATTATCCGTTCTAAAGCATTCATTCTAAACTCCTCCTTTCAGAGAGCATACTCCGCTCTGATTGGTCCATTGTAAAGCATTCATTGTAAACTCCTCCTTTCAGAGAGCATACTCTGCTCTGATTGGTCCGTTCTAAAGCATTCATTGTAAACTCCTCCTTTCAGAGAGCATACTCCGCTCTGATTGGTCCATTCTAAAGCATTCATTCTAAACTCCTCCTTTCAGAGAGCATACTCCGCTCTGATTGGTCCGTTCTAAAGCATTCATTCTAAACTCCTCCTTTCAGAGAGCATACTCTGCTCTGATTGGTCCGTTCTAAAGCATTCATTCTAAACTCCTCCTTCCAGAGAGCATACTCCGCTCTGATTGGTCCGTTCTAAAGCGTTCATTCTAAACTCCTCCTTTCAGAGATCATACTCTGCTCTGATTGGTCCGTTCTAAAGCGTTCATTCTAAACTCCTCCTTTCAGAGAGCCTACTCTGCTCCGATTGGTCCGTTCTAAAGCATTCATTCTAAACTCCTCCTTCCAGAGATCATACTCTGCTCCGATTGGTCCGTTCTAAAGCATTCATTCTAAACTCCTCCTTCCAGAGATCATACTCTGCTCCGATTGGTCCGTTCTAAAGCATTCATTCTAAACTCCTCCTTCCAGACAGCATACTCCACTCTGATTGGTCCATTCTAAAGCATTCATTGTAAACTCCTCCTTTCAGAGAGCATACTCTGCTCTGATTGGTCCGTTCTAAAGTATTAATTCTAAACTCCTCCTTCCAGAGAGCATACTCTGCTCTGATTGGTCAGATGTCCCAGTCTGTTGTGATTGGACTACCGCTTACTGTAGTGTTTGAGGGCGGGTCAAAGCTGTTCGCGAGCAGCCAATGAAGACCAGAGGCGGGCTTTTTGTTACCAAATTAAGTAGGTTGGCACAGGAAGTAAATCTGGAATTACTAACGACTCGTTTCAGGTGTTCAGAATCGGTTCTTTCGTTTGGGAGTCAATAACTCCATTTGTCCTGCACTTTGATTTAAGAAACTTTGCAGACTTGTTTTTACATTCACAAACAGCTGTATAACACACTACATGAAATGTAATACTTGAAAAACCATAATAAGTGATCTTTAAATTGGATTACCTTGAGTTAAAATAAAATAATGTGAACGGACTATCTATATTTATCCTTCAAGAGTGTATTACAGGATTAGGCTAGTTAATGTTACCAGTTCTGTTGTATTTAGCCAGATATTCCCATAACCAATATACAGTGCTGTGAAAAAGTATTTGCCCCCTACCTGTTTTTTTTGTGTGTGTGTATTGGTCAGAAGGAATCGCAACAGCGATAGCAGTATCATTTGTTCAAGTGACTTGAATTGTAAAGAAATGGCTGTGAAATCAGCTTTTGTAAACAGGGTAAACAAACTTGACAGAGAACAGTACATTAATCGCTTAAACTCCATCGCGCTTCAAAGATCGCTGTAGGGCCTCAAGTCTTAAAGAGATTTGGGTGCTGCAAGTCCTAACATGACCCTAAACGGAGTTTACCAACAACACTTTGCAAGTGATCGGGAAGCACATACTTTATGAAGCAGTATAGGGGTACAGCAAATGCAAATGTGGGTGATTTATGGCCCGAAGAAGCTAAAATAAGTCAAGTGTCTCGCACCCCGAGACTGATTTGGCAGTCTCTTGTTTATTGTGTGTATGTGAAACGCATTCAAAGATCAAACTGTCCCACAGTGAATGTGTGTTTGGGTCATCGTACTTCACACTGACCTTGTTTAAACTGGATTCTGACTCCTGCATCGTTCTGAATCTTCTTGATCATCTCTCCATTTCTGCCAATGACGATACCCACTGCAAATCTAGGCACTGCCACCTGTGTGCCAACACAATCAACACTTTTACAAGGGGAACATTTTTATCATGCACTTGTACCTTAAAAGCCATAACATTTATTACTGTACTGTAAGCTGACCTGTAAAATGAGCAGATGTCTAATAAAGAGACAAAATAAAGACAAATGTCGTTCGACTTTTCAGTGCATTCAAACGTTTTTATCCATAGGTAATCTATCATACCGGGCATATTCCCGGTAGGCCGACACACTATGGGGCCGATCAGGAGCAGACTGACCATCGGGAGAACCAAAAGTCCTCCGCTTGGCGTCGGGATCCTGATCTCCCTGTCTGGGTTAATTTTGCGATAACCAGCTGACTTTACATGATCCCTTACATAATACACAGACGTAATGATTGATATACGTCCTCATGAAACCTCTCGAAATCCAAACACAAGGGTCAGAGATGCCAAGGTGTAACGGTGAATTGTCGCTTGTACACTTGTGATCGGATCACCCGAAATGCACTTTAATACCAGGTGCACACAGGACCTCAGTCGGGGACGAGTGGCCGTGTAGTTGATCCACCTGGTCTGCGATCAGTCATGTAGTGTGCTTGGCTTTATGGTCTTTATGTAAATTGATTAAGGGCAAGTTTTGTTTAAGTTGGGGTGGAGTTTGTGTGTTCTTACATCAATGCTGCTGCCCAGTCTAGAGCCGAATTCACTGCGGGCTCCTCTGAAATCACCCTGATCTTTATCCCTGATGATCTCGGCCACCAGCTCTCGCGCTTGCTGTACAAACAATACAACAATAAGAGAAACAGTTCATATGCATGTGCTCAATGTAATATAAACATGGTCTGTGATGGAACTTGTGCAGGACTAATAACTTCTAATTTAACCTGTTGATACACGCCCCCTTTTTGAGCACACACCATGACAATGACCTGAACTGAAATGGTTGTATTTATGGGACCCTTTGGAGTCGGACACAGTTGTGGCATCTTTTGAAAGAGACACTTTGGGCTTTATTTCACAAGTTTCATAATTAATATTTGTTGTTATTTATTAAAGTTAGAGAAGCTGAAGTTTATAGTAATGGAAATATTTTGTGCTGAACATGTTTTTATAATAAAAATAAAGCAATAATAAAAGTGCAAGACAACCCAGAAATACAATGTTCCCAAAGTCACGAGTCTAAAGAAGTGACGTTTCACATCTGAAGATGATGAATAATAAATGAGGTTCCTGCAGCTTTAAACTCTGTAAAATCTCCGGAAGTGTTCAGAGTAAAATTAAGCTCCGCCTCTCAAGACGACACTAAATCTGACCGCACTGCTCGACTATTATGAATAAAACTACGCCACATTTTTATAAATAGACTTTGGAGACGGCTGGTTTTGTTTATGAGACTCTAATATATCAGATCATTTACAGTTTTACAACATGAATGCTGCTCAGATTGCAGTTTGATGAAGAACGATGATGAAGGCGAGATCTCATGTAAACAATGGAGAATATATCAATATTTCTCACATTTATCACTTTTATGGACAAAAAGTGCGATTGGATGTTTATCAATGAACGCTTGTCATGGACGATTGACTCAAGTGTGTTGAACTGGATTCATCTGACGATCGTGTTTTCATAATAAAAGTCCCGTTTTGATATGGAGTGTTTTCATAATAAAAGTCCCGTTTTAATATCGCATGTTTTCATAATAAAAGTCCCATTTTAATATCGCATGTTTTCATAATAAAAGTCCCGTTTTAATATCGCATGTTTTCATAATAAAAGTCCCATTTTAATATCGCATGTTTTCATAATAAAAGTCCCGTTTTGATATCGCATGTTTTCGTAATAAAAGTCCCGTTTTGATATCGCATGTTTTCATAATAAAAGTCCCGTTTTGATATTGCATGTTTTCATTTGTACTCCTGCACAAATAACTCAATTGCTGTTTCTGGAGCATTGCTGTCGTAAAACAGAGATCGGATATCAATGTTGAACCCTTTGACCTTTGAAAAGATGTATAATGTTAACATTAATTACATTTATAGACGGTGAATTATATATTAAATGTAAGCAGAGTGACGTCACCAGCGCGTGCGGGCGATTGCGTATCAACAGGTTAACATGTTTACAGTAAAAAATAATAATAATTAAATAAAAAAAACTTGTCCAGGTCACATTTTATGAGAAAATCAGTGAGAAAATAATGATAATCTACTTTTTTAATTTCAATTTTTTTTTTGCATATTGTTATATATATATATATATATATATATATATATATATATATATATATATATATATATATATATATATATTTTTTTTTTTTTTTTACATTGTGACATATTCATTACAATTACACCCAACCACCCCAAATTTTTTTTTGGCACAACTCAAAATATTTATTTAGAAATAAATTGGCCTATATTTTGAGTTGTGTAGATACACTCCACCCCCCCCCCCCCACAGATTTTTGCCATAACTTGCACTTATGAATCTAAGTAAGGTGTGCGTTTACTTAACTTTTTAAAACCAAATCACACATTTCCCCCCATGATTCATATTGGCCACATTACAGGTGCATTTACACCTGTCATTTAATGTGGTCAAGCGTGATCCGATCACATGTTAATGCCAGGTGTAAAGGGGGGGATTGTTTGGTTTCTCAATATATTTAGTGAGTCACCCTATTAAAATTCCTGACCTGAACTTTATACGGGTCTCCAGTGATTCTCAGTGGTTTGTCTGATCCAGTGGGCATCGGGTCATCCTGAATCATAATCATCTTTACACCTGTTCTTTCCTGTGGGGCACAAGCACAGGGAAATAATAAGTAAATAAATAAAAGTACATGTACACAAGACACTAAAATTCTCTACTGCAGTACTAATTTCTAAGGAACACCCCTGGAGTTCACTAATGATGATTGGTAGTCTCACCCCTTCATGTCTGTCTGTGTTTGTTCAGCATTGTGGCTGTTTTTAAAATGTTATATAATAAATAATGAAAGAAAATCTGTGATTTTTAGTGTTTCCCATTCATTTCCTATGACGGTCACTTTTGACCGGAAACAGTACAAGTGTATCTTTATTTTCTTTTTTTTCTAATTAGACTGATTGAATCAACTCCAATTTCTGTGTGTGTGTGTTCCGATATCAAATGGACAAAAAGTTACCAAGTTTCGTACCCATCAAATAAAGGAAACTAGTTTTATTTATTTCGGTCAAAAATGACCGAACAGTGCATGAAGGTTAAAAAAAAAGTTTTTTTAATACCTGTACTTTGGACTTTCACTTTTGACTTATTCACTATATTTTAAACTCCTCCCGACCATTTAGATACTTTGTGACTGAACACGGCAAAAAATAAATGTAAGTGTAAGTTGCTTGCGGTTCGGCGAAAAAGATGCCTGATTCGAGAAAGAATCATTCGAGTCGAATCCTTTACATATGATTCCTTTGAATATTCCTTTATATTTATTACTTAAACGCGATTCGCAAAACTATCAATTGTCCTCAAGAAACTTTGAATGAAATGCACAAGTCACATGGACTACTTTATGCCTTTACGGTTCTTTTATGTGATTTTTTGAGCTTGACTGTAATGACCATTACAAACACAGGTATCGGATTTGGATCGTTACACAATCCAGTTAAAAATGTCAGTATCGGAGAAAATACCGGATCGGTACATTCCTAATGGCAAGCGATTAAAATCCTATAAAACGAAATAAACTAACCTGCAGTTGTTTGATGGTGTCTCCTCCCTTCCCGATGACCAGACCAACTTTACTGGCTGGAATCAAGATCTCCTGGACAGAGCTGTTCCCATCCATCTGAGTGTGGAAGCCCGGTCCGTTCCGACACCGGTCCACGATCTGACCCAACAATCTCTTGGCTTGCCTGAAAAGAGAGCATGAATGACCGAAGATGAATGAAGACACATGGAGACTAGAGACTGAACTCACACTCTTAAAGTGACAGTGCATATGTTAATTTTCAGAATGGACAGACTTTGGTGCTGAAGGATTAATCAGTATTATTCTTACTCGATACTTTCTGGGGTCCCGGTCAAGGTGCAAGGCCGATCCATCATACCTCCACTGTCTGTGGGAGACACAACAACCAATTGCAAACAAATAAAAACGAATTCTAAGCAATCATAGAAGTACACAACACAAAACTGTGGGTAAATGAGGGGTAACACTTTATTTGGATGGTCCCAAGTAGAAATTTAGCTGACTATAAGTGACATAACTGGCGTGCTATAGCTAGTAAACGGTGTTTCAACAAACATCAGTACACTATCAATAGCCTGTATAACAGCAGCAAAATAACAGATTATCAACCGACTTGTTATAGCTACTAAACAGTGTTTCAACAAACATCAGTATACTATCAATAGCCTGTATAACAGCAGCAAAATAACAGATTATCAACCGACTTGTTATAGCTAGTAAACAGTGTTTCAACAAACATCAGTAGACTATCAATAGCCTGTATAATAGCAGCAAAATAACAGATTATCGACCGACTTGTTATAGCTAGTAAACCATGTTTCAACAAACATCAGTATACTATCAATAGCCTGTATAACAGCAGCAAAATAACAGATTATCAACCGACTTGTTATAGCTAGTAAACAGTGTTTCAACAAACATCAGTAGACTATCAATAGCCTGTATAACAGTAGCAAAATAACAGATTATCAACCGACTTGTTATAGCTACTAAACAGTGTTTCAACAAACATCAGTATACTATCAATAGCCTGTATAACAGCAGCAAAATAACAGATTATCAACCGACTTGTTATAGCTACTAAACAGTGTTTCAACAAACATCAGTATACTATCAATAGCCTGTATAACAGCAGCAAAATAACAGATTATCAACCGACTTGTTATAGCTAGTAAACAGTGTTTCAACAAACATCAGTAGACTATCAATAGCCTGTATAATAGCAGCAAAATAACAGATTATCGACCGACTTGTTATAGCTAGTAAACCATGTTTCAACAAACATCAGTATACTATCAATAGCCTGTATAACAGCAGCAAAATAACAGATTATCGACCGACTTGTTATAGCTAGTAAACAGTGTTTCAATTACCATTAAGTAGACTATCAATAGCCTGTATAACAGCAGCAAAATAACAGCTTATCGACTGACTTGTTATAACTAGTAAACAGTGTTTCAACAAACATCAGTATACTATCAATAGTCTTTATAATAGCAGCAAAATAACAGATTATCGACCGACTTGTTATAGCTAGTAAACAGTGTTTCAACAAACATCAGTATACTATCAAAACAGCAGCAAAATAACAGTTCATCAACTGACTTGCTATAGCTAGTAAACAGTGTTTCAACAAACATCAGTAGACTATCAATAGCCTGTATAACAGCAGCAAAATAACAGTTCATCAACTGACTTGTTATAGCTAGTAAACAGTGTTTCAACAAACATCAGTAGACTATCAATAGCCTGTATAACAGCAGCAAAATAACAGCTTATCGACCGACTTGTTATAGCTAGTAAACCATGTTTCAACAAACATCAGTAGACTATCAATAGCCTTTATAATAGCAGCAAAATAACAGATTATCGACCGACTTGTTATAGCTAGTAAACAGTGTTTCAACAAACATCAGTATACTATCAATAGCCTGTATAACAGCAGCAAAATAACAGATTATCGACCGACTTGTTATAGCTAGTAAACAGTGTTTCAACAAACATCAGTATACTATCAAAACAGCAGCAAAATAACAGTTCATCAACTGACTTGCTATAGCTAGTAAACAGTGTTTCAACAAACATCAGTAGACTATCAATAGCCTTTATAACAGCAGCAAAATAACAGCTTATCGACCGACTTGTTATAGCTAGTAAACCATGTTTCAACAAACATCAGTAGACTATCAATAGCCTTTATAATAGCAGCAAAATAACAGATTATCGACCGACTTGTTATAGCTAGTAAACAGTGTTTCAACAAACATCAGTATACTATCAATAGCCTGTATAACAGCAGCAAAATAACAGATCATCGACCGACTTGTTATAGCTAGTAAACAGTGTTTCAACAAACATCAGTATACTATCAATAGTCTTTATAATAGCAGCAAAATAACAGATTATCGACCGACTTGTTATAGCTAGTAAACAGTGTTTCAATTACCATTAAGTAGACTATCAATAGCCTGTATAACAGCAGCAAAATAACAGCTTATCGACTGACTTGTTATAACTAGTAAACAGTGTTTCAACAAACATCAGTATACTATCAATAGTCTTTATAATAGCAGCAAAATAACAGATTATCGACCGACTTGTTATAGCTAGTAAACAGTGTTTCAACAAACATCAGTATACTATCAAAACAGCAGCAAAATAACAGTTCATCAACTGACTTGCTATAGCTAGTAAACAGTGTTTCAACAAACATCAGTAGACTATCAATAGTCTTTATAATAGCAGCAAAATAACAGATTATCGACCGACTTGTTATAGCTAGTAAACAGTGTTTCAATTACCATTAAGTAGACTATCAATAGCCTGTATAACAGCAGCAAAATAACAGCTTATCGACTGACTTGTTATAACTAGTAAACAGTGTTTCAACAAACATCAGTATACTATCAATAGTCTTTATAATAGCAGCAAAATAACAGATTATCGACCGACTTGTTATAGCTAGTAAACAGTGTTTCAACAAACATCAGTATACTATCAAAACAGCAGCAAAATAACAGTTCATCAACTGGCTTGCTATAGCTAGTAAACAGTGTTTCAACAAACATCAGTATACTATCAATAGCCTGTATATAGATCTCTATTAATGACCTACTTACAACACTGTTTACCAGCTATAGCAAGCCAGTTGATAAGTCACTTATAGTCAGTTAAATAGTCACTTATAGTCAGTTAAATATCTACTTGGGACCATCAAAATAAAGTGTTATCAAATGAGTAGCTGATGTTGACCAGTTTTTCGGCTACGGTGTTCAACATCACAAACTGGTTCAGGAACGGCATTAGTTCCTTTATTATGTAAAATGTAGCTCCGCCCACCTGTGATGTTGCTTATTTAGAGGGATAGTTCACCCAAAAATACAAACTCTCATCATTTATTCACCCTCATGCCATCCTAGATGTGTGTGACTTACTTTCTTCTGCAGAACACAAATGAAGATTTTTAGAAGAATAGTTCAGCTTTGAAGGTCCATATAATGAAAGTGAATAGTGACCAGAACTTTGAAGCTCCAAAAATCACAAAGGCAGCATTAAAGTAATCCATTCAACTCCAGTGGTTTAATCCATCTTCTGAAGTTAGAAACGGATTCATATTTAAGTCTCAAATTCTCTTTCACATTCTTTTTCTTTTGTTTTAAGTGATTCACATTATTTGTGCACATCACCTCCCAATGGGCAGGTAGGAGAATTTATAATAATAAAAAAGACTTAAATATTGAACTGTTTCTCACACACACCTATCATATCCCTTCAGGAGACATGGATTAAACTACTGGAATCATATGTGAAAGTGAAAGTGGAGATTTGTAATAGAAAATGACTTAAATATTGATCTGTTTCTCACCCACACCTATCATATCCCTTCAGGAGACATGGCCTAAACAACTGGAGTCTTACGGATTACATTTATGAACATAAAGGCAACATTTATGCTGCCTTTATGTGCTTTTTGGAGCTTTAAAGTTTTAGTCACCATATGGACCTACAGAGCTGAAATATTCTTCTAAATCTTCTCTTCTGTTCTGCAGAAGAAAGAAAGTCACACACATCTGGGATGGCATGAGGGTGAGTAAATGAGAGCAATTCTTTACTTTTGGGTGAACTGTACCTTTAAGACCGATCTTGACTATGTTAATGCTGTCAAGCGCTGAATAGTAGTAATTTTTCATTTGTATTTGAGCTATTTGACAATGCTATTAAAACCATAGGTGCACAAAATTAAACATGTAACAATAATAAAGCTTAAATTAGGAGAGTAAATCATCACAACAGTTTATAGAGGACACAAAACACTCAAGATGAAGAACCAGTATTCAGATTTAAATCTACCAGCAGCGATCTGGATCTTGCAGTTGGATTCCAGTTGAATTCTCGTGATCTGTTCACCACCCCGACCAATTACTGTGAAGAGAAATCAAGAGTTACACGTCTATTACGATGAGACAACAGTCAAGGTAGGGTGATCATATTCATTTTCGGGTAAACTGTCCCTTTAACCTCATTAACTCTGCTGGGATCATGCACCAAGTTTATGATTACAAAATAAAAGTCCCTGGATATGCAATTCACTCACGTGTGGTACCATTTGAAATCTTACAATCTGAACTTTTCATAACATAACACACACACTACACAACTCACCCACTACACACACCCCACCTCGCACACTATGCACGCACGCGCGCACACACCACACGCAGACAGGCACACACACCACACGCACACGCAGACACACGCAGACACGCACACTACATACGCACACTACACACACACGCACGCACGCACACTACACACGCACGCACGCACACTACACACGCACGCACACACGCACGCACGCACACTACACACGCACGCATGCACACAGCTGCATCATGTATTCAGTTGTCCTGCAGGTCTCTATAATACAGGAAACAGAGAATTGGGGAAAAGTTTGTATTTGCTCCACAGGATAAACATGAGATAAATGGCGCCATCTGGTGGAAAATATTAGTCTCCAGAATGAAAGTGTAATATCATATAATTCATGATTTTATGCTTTAATGGCACTTGGATCAAATATTGCAGTTTTAATGGGTTTCAATGGGGGACATTTTTGTCCTGAAGGTCCCGAGTGTGACTATTGTGTGTATTATAGATGCATTACAGGAACTGAGGTCGAAATATCAAGATTCCCCTAAAATACACACCTTTGCCCAAATGTATGCTGTTGGCATTAACACAGACAAAATGATCGAACAAAACAAAAATGACAAAAAAAAAAATGTTGCACAAGGGTTAAGCGGTCAGTTTAAGTTCATGCTAGGCTAACATGTCTGAAATCATACTTGAGCAACACAGTGACATTCTAGATTAATTAATGATATGGCCTCGATGATAAATGAACATTTTAATCCCAGTACTCACTGAATCCAACCATCTTATCAGGCACTTTGAAGTCTTCTGTTACGATAGCCCTAAACAAACAAGAACAATTAAGTCAGACGGAGCATTTACAGTATTTGATCATGGAAAAGCCATAATCTTGAGCTACAGTGCAGCAGTAGATTAAACACATGAGTAAAGATCTCACCTTTGATGTACCATTGCACCAAGCTGGTTAACCACTTAGAAACAGAACAAAAGAGAAAAGAGCATTAATATTTAGCCACATAACGATCCATCTGACGGTTCAACAAACCAAATGGCCAAATCTAGTCACACAAACAACGGTCAAATCATCATTTTGCTTTTAACTGTTCTTATGCAGTTTTGTGACATTTGTCATGTAAACAATCATTTCTGACTTCTACATTCATAACTGTCCAAACTGCAGAAGTGGAAGGGACTCAGAATAAAGTCTGGGTTCATATCCATTGATATTTCTCACTCTGCGCTGATAGTTTTGCATGAATGCGTTACGTCCAGTCGGGCGGTCGCATGTGGTCTAGTCGCACGAGGTGAAATATTTCAATGCAGCTGAAGCTCTAATCAGACCCGAAAATGTCGCTCCCGGAGCAGGTCGGAACCCCACGACTCGGCATTGGAAATGAATGACTTCCTGTCTATCGGCCGTCGTTTGTCGGAAGCGGGGAAAAGGTGGCTTTAGTCCCACTGGTCAAGCTAAATGGCCAAATAAATTAGATGTCCATCCAGTTAAATGGGCAGCTTCAGGATGGACAATAACAGGGTGATTAATATCTAGCAAACATATTTGTAAACATTCATTGCTCTTAGGGTCGCCCGATCCGCCGGTCAGGCTTAGGGTCGCCCAATCCGCCGGTCAGGCTTAGGGTCGCCCAATCCGCCGGTCAGGCTTAGGGTCGCCCAATCCGCCGGTCAGGCTTAGGGTCGCCCAATCCGCCGGTCAGGCTTAGGGTCGCCCAATCCGCCGGTCAGGCTTAGGGTCGCCCAATCCGCCGGTCAGGCTTAGGGTCGCCCAATCCGCCGGTCAGGCTTAGGGTCGCCCAATCCGCCGGTCAGGCTTAGGGTCGCCTAATCCGCCGGTTAGGTTTAGGGTCGCCTAATCCGCCGGTTAAGTTTCCAGTCGAATAAACTGCCGATTAAGTTTATAATCTACAGATTATTAAAACGCTTATTCGACTATTCAGCGATTATTGCACCGATTAATCATTAGCTCATAACAGATTATTCTGCTTGTGTCCCGACTTAAAAGGTTGTATTAAATGTGCTTATAACAATAAAGAGGACAAAATCATCTTTTAAAAATACCCCTAAATGACATTCACTGAATTAAAGGAAAAACTAAATTAAATTTCACTCCAATTGTTATCAAGTGTTTCTCTTGTTTTCGATTTAACATTGTCTAAAAATCCTTAAAACAAGATACATTTACTTGAGCAGCAGCATATAAGATATTTAAACGTGCTTTAAGAGAATAGATCTTAAATATAAGTGTATTTGTTCACTTGTTATACCTCTGCGAGTGCATAAAGACAAAATATACTTTTATTTAACATAAATGCTCTAAAAGCAGGTCTAAATATCTTATATGCTGTTTCTCAGGAAAATGTACATTGTTTTAAGGATTTTTCTATATGTAAAACTATTTAAATTAATTCAATATTATATTCAAAATTATCGGAAGAGAAAAAGTGGTATCAGAGCATTCCTAACTTAAAGGTCATCGAATTGTAGGAATGACAAGGATATACAGGTGCTCCAATGCGAGAGACGCTACTTTATAATGAAAAACAGCGCGCACGGACACAAAAAAACATTCACCGCAAAAATGCTTAAATACAACGAACAGGAAGTAGAGAAAGGGAAAGGAGTCGTGACATTTTCGAATCCAGGGCGTGCTGAGTGACTCCAGCCAGGTCTCCGAAGCAACCAAATTGGCCCGGTTGCTAGGGAGGGTAGAGTCACATGGGGTAACCAAATTGGGCCGGTTGCTAGGGAGGGTAGAGTCACATGGGGTAACCAAATTGGCCCGGTTGCTAGGGAGGGTAGAGTCACATGGGGTAACCAAATTGGCCGGTTGCTAGGGAGGGTAGAGTCACATGGGGTAACCAAATTGGCCCGGTTGCTAGGGAGGGTAGAGTCACATGGGGTAACCAAATTGGCCGGTTGCTAGGGAGGGTAGAGTCACATGGGGTAACCAAATTGGGCCGGTTGCTAGGGAGGGTAGAGTCACATGGGGTAACCAAATTGGCCGGTTGCTAGGGAGGGTAGAGTCACATGGGGTAACCAAATTGGCCCGGTTGCTAGGGAGGGTAGAGTCACATGGGGTAACCTCCTCGTGGTCGCTATAATGTGGTTCTCACTCTCGGTGGGGTGTGTGGTAAGTTGTGCGTGGATGTCGCGGAGAATAGCGTGAAACCTCCACACGCACTACGTCTCCACGGTAACATGCTCAACAAGTCACGTGATGAGATGCGCGGATTGACGGTCTCAGACGCAACTGAGATTCGTCCTCCGCCACCCGGATTGAGGCGAGTCACTACGCCACCACGAGGACTTGGGAGCATGTTGGGAATTCAGCATTCCAAACTGGGGAGGAAATAAAAAAGAAAAGTTCTGCACTTTTTCTCACCTCTTTCTCTCTCTTCCAGAGCAAGCACTGACATGTGCAATAAAACGTAATTCCATGTCACGAATAGGTGCGTTTACTGGCATTTTAGAAGCTTGTCAAACAGTGCAGTATCTCAGTTACCATTGGCATGTCTGTGTCTTGACACATATTTGATTGTTTTTGTTCCTGTTTTTCCGACCAGATGCTCACACTCTATTTTAGGTCAAAACGGAAAGAAAAGAACAAATGACTTTAAATGTTCCACTGGCACAGATCACATGACCACTTCCTATAAAAGAGCTTCTTGTCCACACTGTGATTTCAGATTCACCGTCTGTTCAGTTTCAATAGTGAACACGACTATGAAACACACATTAACATGTCTGTGTTTCCCACATCAGCCTGTGGTTTCCACCCCATATAGAGCCATTAACCAAAAGACGACACTGATATTTAAGCAGTTACATACGAGAGGTGGCGTTATATTTTGCCTGATCTTTACCAGTTAAAACAGTCACTATATTCACAATATAACAGCAAATACTTCTTTTGAAAGTTCCTACTCCATAATGAAAATATTAAAGGGATAGTTCGCCCCAAAAATAAAATTCTCATCATTTACTCACCCTCATGTCATCCCAGATGTGTGTGACTGACTTTCTTCAGCAGAACACAAATGAAGATTCTGTAGGTCATTACAATGCAAGTGGAAGGGTGCCAAAATATTGACGCTCCAAAAAGCACATAAAGGCAGCATAAAAGTAATCCATATGTCTTCAGTGGTTTAATCCATGTCTTCAGAAGTGATATGATAGGAGTGCGTGAGAAACAGATCAATATTTAAGTCATTTTCTACTACAAATCTCCACTTTCACTTTCACATATGATTCCAGTAGTTTAATCCATGTCTTCAGAAGTGATATGATAGGTGTGTGAGAAACAGTTCAATATTTAAGTCCTTTTTTGCTATAAATTCTTCACCCTGTCATATGCACTAAGACTGTGAATCACCAAAAACACAAGAAGAAAGTGAAAGTTAAAGTGGAGATTGACAGACCAGAGAAGAGAACGTATAGCAAAAAAAGACTTAAATATTGATGCGTTTCTCACCCACACCTATCATATCCCTTCTGAAGTGATGGATTAAACCACTGGAGAGTCATGGATTACTTTTATGCTGCTTGTGCGATTTTTTTTGGAGCTTCAAAATGTTGGCACCCATTCGCTTGCATTGTATGAACCTACAGAGCTGAGATATTCTTCTAGAAATCTTAATTTATGTTCTGCTGAAGAAAGAAAGTCATACGCATGTGGGATGGCATGAGGGTGAGTAAATGATGAGAATTTTCATTTTTGGGTGAACTGTCCCTTTAAGTGTAGTTTTTGGATTGAAAGCAGAATAATCAATGACCAAAATGAGCTGCCGACAGAGACAGGTTTCACTTCCTGTAAGACATCAGTCTCACAGCTCAAGGTTTTTCTCTGCGGTTGTGTTTTCAAGTATGACTCTTTCACAAGCAAGTGTCAATCAATCAATGTCTGGTGTTGAGAAACACTCCCAAAAAGGTCAAATCTACATAGTCCTACATTGATTTAAACTTCAAATGTATCAACTTATTTTACAGTGATAATACAGTCAGTGGAGACGCTTGCTTTATAGTGAACTAGCCTAAATCACGCAGAGTATAGCGCTAGGCCGATATATCGGTTTTAACAAATAATCGGTGCCAATAGTTGCTTTTGGCACCATTTGGACATCTTTTATTCATTTTGGACTCCTTGTCTGTGCCCAACATAGTAAAGAATGAACTAGACGTCTTTCGCCATACCACGAATACATTTTAAAAAAACTATCGGCCTTACCACCTTAGTGATTCGACATTGGCAAAATCCACTATCGGTCGACCTCTAGTTCACTATATGACCAAGACAACACTGTGTTTAACTGCTCATATATTCAAAGTGATTACTGATGGTTTAGAGCAACACAAAATGTACATTTATTCATTTAACAAGTGATTCATCTGGAGTCAATTACATTAACCTGTTGATACACGCCCCCTTTTTTGAGCACAAACCATGAAAATGACCTGAACTGAAATGGTTGTATTTACGGGACCCTTTGGAGTACGGACACAGTTGTCGTATCTTTTGAAAGAGACACTTTGGGCTTTATTTCACAAGTTTCACCATTAATATTTGTTGTTATTTATTAAAGTTAGAGAAGCTGAAGTTTATAGTAATGGAAATATTTTGTGCCGAACATGTTTTTATAATAAAAATAAAGCAATAATAAAAGTGCAAGACAACCCAGAAATACAATGTTCCCAAAGTCACGAGTCTAAAGAAGTGATGTTTCACATCTGAAGATGATGAATAATAAATGAGGTTCCTGCAGCTTTAAACTCTGTAAAATCTCTGGAAGTGTTCAGAGTAAAATTAAGGCTCCGCCTCTCAAGACGACACTAAATCTGACAGCACTGCTCGACTATTATGAATAAAACTACGCCACATTTTTATAAATAGACTTTGGAGACGGCTGGTTTTGTTTATGAGACTCTAATATATAAGATCATATACAGTTTTACAACATGAACGCTGCTCAGATTGCAGTTTGATGAAGGCGAGATCTCATGTAAACAATGGAGAATATATCAATATTTCTCACATTTATCACTTTTATGGACAAAAAGTGCGATTGGATGTTTATCAATGAACGCTTGTCATGGACGATTGACTCAAGTGTGTTGAACTGGATTCATCTGGCGACCGTGTTTTCATAATAAAAGTCCCGTTTTGATATCGCATGTTTTCATAATAAAAGTCCCGTTTTGATATCGCGTGTTTTCATAATAAAAGTCCCGTTTTGATATCGCGTGTTTTCATAAAAGTCCCGTTTTGATATCGCGTGTTTTCATAATAAAAGTCCCGTTTTGATATCGCGTGTTTTCATAATAAAAGTCCCGTTTTGATATCGCGTGTTTTCATAATAAAAGTCCCGTTTTGATATTGCGTGTTTTCATTTGTACTCCTGCACAAATAACTCAATTGATGTTTCTGGAGAATTGCGATCGTGAAACAGAGATCGGATATCAATGTTGAACCCTTTGACCTTTGAAAAGATGTATAATGTTAACATTAATTACATTTATAGATGGTGAATTATATATTAAATGCAAGCAGAGTGTGTGTGTAGTGTGTGTGTGTGTGCGTGCATACGTATAATGTGCTTTTACAACATGGCTCATCCAATCAGCACTTAAGAGCCTGAATTATACCACATAATTTAAAACTGTCTTACCTCCGTCATCCAAAGAGCGTTTCTGCCCTCCGTATCCATAGAGTGAGGCATCGACGACTGGAGAGGTGTTGTTCAGATGGGTCATCGGTTCTCCAACGATTTTACCAATCTGCAAGACAACAGAGCAAACACGACTGAAACAACACATGTGAACAAGCAACATGCCTCGGCCTGTGCACATGCGGAAGGCATGCAGGGTTTGTGCGTTTGAGTGATCAGAAGTCAAATACAATGAATATTACAGCTGAAATGGGTCATTTTTGCACCAAACAGTACTGAAATAATGACAGTTTTCAAACAGCTTTTCTGAGTACTCCCGCTGTAGTGGTTCACCCAACAAATGGCTTGCTTACAGTCGACTACGCATGTTAAAATGGTGCACAAGAAAGTACTTTCCCTTAAAAAGACACAAATCAACTTTAACGGAATGGTGTACCGTTCCTTTAAGACTCGGAGTTTTCATCGCAAATGTTTTAGATTGTCAAGATGAAACGTTGTAACCAACAAAAGCAGCTTTATACAATTTATAGACTATTTTGTAGCTCACTTTTCACAATTCTCATAAGATCACTGCTCTTCCTAACTCAATTAGCTGCTCTCGCAGTCGGATGTCTGACAATCTTCACAAAAGCACATTTTTCCCCCCATTCTAGTGTGGGCTCTCTCCATTCAAAAGTATAGCGTTTCAGAAGATTACACCAAATTGAGGCATTTTTGCCATTAATAACAAAAACTACCGAATACAATGTGATCAATTAAAGGAATCTATCAGGTGTAAGTCACCTTTGGAAACTACCTGAATGGTGGAATTTTAGGGAAACCCATTTTAAGGCAAGTGATAGAGTTATGAGATAACTGCTTTAAGGATTTACCTGTTATAAATAGCGATAAATAGTCTGTGTACTTCTTGAGGGAATGACAAAATCCCATGGAGCATAGCTAATGAGTCACACTAAAAATGAATACAATTTTCAACCTGATCTCACGAGAATTCGTTACAATAGTACGAGGTGGAGGATTCGGACCAATTAGCACAAAATCGTACGATTTACACACCCACCAATCAGAGGCACTTACCTCGTGTTCATGTCGATGTGTCGCTTGTCCCGTGTTAAGACAAAACTGTGTTGTGACTTTAATCCCTAGCAAAAAACCATCTCTAAACCTAAAAAATAAGCATTTGAGAGCGACCGATAGTGGATTTTGCCGATACGATAACAAAGATGGTGGGAAAGGCCGATAACAGATTAATCTGTAGTATGTCCAAAAAACATATTTTTTCCTTACAATGACAGGCACAAAGTCCTAAATGAATAAAATCCCAGATGCAGTTTATCATTTAACCAAAATCCCCAAAACAACACCCAAAAAACTGGTGCATAACATGAGATTTTAAGTATAAACAAGCCCAAAACACACCGGGGACTCTTATTTTGAAATTCCAGAGGTTTGGCTCCGTTGTAATGTTCTACATGTAAGTATTTACCAAATGAGGCTTTTTATAGCCTATAGATTCACCAGATGAAGAGTTTTATATGTATATATTTCACCAGATGAGGTGTATTGATAAGGAATAACAACACAATATATTTTTCAGATAACGGTCTACCTCTAATAAGCATGACACTAATGTTAAAAGTCCTGATGTACAAGACGTACGAATGCAACACAACTTCCGAACACTGTTCATGAAGCTATGCGATATTACGTCCACATTGGAGACCACCAATCCGTGCATCTGATCACGTGACTCGTTGTGCATGACACCGCGGAGACTCACAGCATGTGGAGACTCATGCTACTCTCCACGATCCACACACAACTCACCACACGCCCCATTGAGAGAACCACTAATCACCACCACGAGGAGGTTACCCCATGTGACTCTACCCTCCCTAGCAACCGGCCAATTTGGTTACCCCATGTGACTCTACCCTCCCTAGCAACCGGCCAATTTGGTTACCCCATGTGACTCTCCCCTCCCTAGCAACCGGGACAATTTGGTTACCCCATGTGACTCTACCCTCCCTAGCAACCGGGCCAATTTGGTTACCCCATGTGACTCTACACTCCCTAGCAACCGGGACAATTTGGTTACCCCATGTGACTCTACCCTCCCTAGCAACCGGGACAATTTGGTTACCCCATGTGACTCTACCCTCCCTAGCAACCGGGACAATTTGGTTACCCCATGTGACTCTACCCTCCCTAGCAACCGGGCCAATTTGGTTACCCCATGTGACTCTACCCTCCCTAGCAACCGGGACAATTTGGTTACCCCATGTGACTCTACCCTCCCTAGCAACCGGGACAATTTGGTTACCCCATGTGACTCTACCCTCCCTATAACCGGGACAATTTGGTTACCCCATGTGACTCTACCCTCCCTAGCAACCGGGACAATTTGGTTACCCCATGTGACTCTACCCTCCCTAGCAACCGGGACAATTTGGTTACCCCATGTGACTCTACCCTCCCTAGCAACCGGGCCAATTTGGTTACCCCATGAGACTCTACCCTCCCTAGCAACCGGGCCAATTTGGTTACCCCATGTGACTCTACCCTCCCTAACAACCGGGCCAATTTGGTTACCCCATGAGACTCTACCCTCCCTAGCAACCGGGCCAATTTGGTTACCCCATGAGACTCTACCCTCCCTAGCAACCGGGCCAATTTGGTTACCCCATGTGACTCTACCCTCCCTAGCAACCGGGCCAATTTGGTTACCCCATGAGACTCTACCCTCCCTAGCAACCGGGACAATTTGGTTACCCCATGTGACTCTACCCTCCCTAGCAACCGGGCCAATTTGGTTACCCCATGTGACTCTACCCTCCCTAGCAACCGGGCCAATTTGGTTACCCCATGAGACTCTACCCTCCCTAGCAACCGGGCCAATTTGGTTACCCCATGTGACTCTACCCTCCCTAGCAACCGGGCCAATTTGGTTACCCCATGTGACTCTACCCTCCCTAGCAACCGGGACAATTTGGTTGCTAAGGAGACCTGACTGGAGTCACTCCCTGGATTAAAACTCACGACTCCAGGTGTGATAGTCAGCGTCAGTCCTTTTTAAATTTAGGACTCTTTGTGTCTGCCCGTACATTTCAAAAACTATCGGCCGATTAATAGGTTTCCGGCCCGTCCCATCACCTTAGTTATATCGGCAAAATCCACTTTCGGTCCACCTCCAGTACAATTGGCTGACGTATAAGTGGTACCAATGAAGTCACACAAAGTCGCCACCTTGTAGTATGTGACTCATTTTTTAATGTGGTTAAAATAATGCAGAAAGATGGATTGAACAGACGCTACCATTGATTAACACCAGAGCTCATGGTAGGTCTGTCTTTAAAGGTTTCTGAAGTTATTATACGTAATAAATTTCCCAAAAGAGAAAATGTTTGTTTGTTTTTTTTTTACTTCCTGAACCAGACTATATAGGCTAGACAGCTTGTTTAACTCTAAAGGTTTCAGATGCTCAGACGATCAAAAACAACTCCTTTATCCAAATGTAAACAAAAAACGCATTTCCGCAATTACGTTAAACACTTATTGCAGTTACATAATAAACCGACTTCGCACGTGTGCATCGGCCACCAGCAAAGACCATCTTTGACCCAGAAAAACCCTGATAAGCACCGTTTAAATCAAGAGGCCATTACAAGGAGAAAGAGAGACAGACAGACAGACAGAGAGAGAGAGAGAGACAGGTCAGTCTCCACCTCTTCCCTCCAGCTAAACCCTCGTTCTGCTGGAAAGGAATGCCAGCTATGTGCGAGCGTGGATAAACGGACGACCCGAGGGAAAGGCTGGAGAAGGTAAACAGCAGTCGGATGGAATTTGCCCGAACAACTGGCCACTTGTTGCCCACTTGGGGGTGGACACAAGTGACGGTGCACAGATGTATCAGGGTTGTCAACCATTTGGATGGGGAAACCCGGTTGGGCGGGACGGGGAATTGTTTACTCCACGTAAATGCTCAAGGATTGAACTCCATTATTTACCCGTGATGCAACAGGCATGTCAGCGTGTGCTCAGCGCCCTACAGGAATAGGGCAGATACCTCCATGTCAAAGTCAGCGTAACAATGCACATAACAGTGACTAATCAAAGTAAAAACAACCATTTAAGATGTTTTCGTGGTCCACATCACTAAATCGAATACTCGCCCATGTGTGGACATGATGATCTTCAATCCAACGCGGCCTCTTGCAACGATTATGTAACGTGCTCACAAGCACGTCATTAAAAAGCAAACACAAAACTAGCACTAACATTTGCACAATGATGCAGAAAGCACGCTATAGATAAGGACATTGTGACACACGCCGGTGATAAATCACGTCTTGAAGTGCGCTCCCATAAACCAGCAGAGACGCCGCGCTGGAAAACGGGTCTGTGATTCTGGACCGGAGCCCAGATCTGTTTGTCTTTCCCAGCAGAGTTGATAAAAGCTAAATGCACACGGCGTCTAGGCCGCTTTCAAACACAAGGGTGGACAGACAGACAGCTGAGCAGTACGACAGCAGAGGAAAAGTTAACGCTGGCCACAGGTGTTCACACTACAAGGACAAGCGCAGCTCCACAAGTTTAACAAAAAAAAATGGAGGCCATGTCAGAAAGATGCACATGTGCTCTGTACATCTCTGGAAAAATGGGACAGTGATTTTACACATGCTGCCTAAAACCTGCAGAAGGACTGTAACAAACTGGAGCGGTTTATTGCTTTTATATCAGGAGCAACAGCGCTATAATCAAAGACAATGTTTAATTTTATTTTTGCACCCATTAGTAAAATAGCAGGATGATTCACACGAAACCAGTCAAGGAAGTGTCCCGGTCATATTTAACCCAAATCACTACGAATATCAAGAGATGCTTTGACATGATTGTAATTTTGTAACATATTATGACTAGAGACGTATCAGTAACATTATAAAAGGCAGTTTTATTCTACATGGAGAGGGTCCCCTCATGGCGATCACATGTTGTAATCACATGACCAGTTGACTCAACTCAATCCCAGTAACCGCCTTGTTAATGGACACGTTCACTAATAGATTAATCATGGCTCATTGTGAATAGTAAACTTGGTAACAAAACACCACTGTGTTTAATCTACACCGCATCCACGCCACTAGGTGTCAGTATAAGTTCAAGAGTACCGAGTGCACCTTTAAGAAACCGAAGCTTATATTTGTAGTATCGTGGTATTATTTTTTTTTGGACACTTGACCCCATTTTACCCCCTAATTTCAGACATTTTGCTTTTATTATTCCCATTATTTTCAGTGATGATTCTCATTACCGTAACAGTCATTTGTTTACATTACAATACGTATACATAGAGTATTTTTTAGTATATCAATCAATTTGTATGTATAACCATAAACACCTGCAGATAGAGTCTAGATATCAGAAAAAAAAATATCAGTGTAGTTTAAAACGCAAGTAGCAAAAACACGTTTAAAATAACGACGTCAGTCTGTGCTGTGAGCACGCGGCGCCCTCTAACGGTGCACACCGAGCTGTCAAAATGACCACTTTGCTTCCTAAACGTTGGCTATAAATGCAGTACATTTGAAACACGTCACAGAACAAATCAATAATTAGCGATCTATCTGAATCATCATGGTAAACGGCGATGTGGATGATTCTCCCATTTATAGTCTATCCCTAACATTGGCACGCGAAGGGGTAATCACTGGCACGCCAGCAACGGCAAGAAAGGAGAAGACAATTTTATTTACATATATTCCACACCAGAATTCCACTCCACATCTTGATGTAATCCTTCCTCATGATGACGCAGCATGTTTTCATCAGCTGAATGGGAACGTAAACACTATTAAAGTGTGACAAGACTTATGCGAGTCATTCGTGCGTCACAAACCGGCAGCACTTCACGTTCGGTTAATCGTGCACGTAAACGTGCCCGCTTTGCTTTAGTCAGGCTGCATGGATGACGGCCAACTTTCCAAGTTTCATTTTTATATTTTTGCTTTCAGAACAAACACGTGATGTAATAAGGAAAACGCCACAATTAATCCTTGAGATTTCCAACCCAGCATACAGGTACACCCTCCATAAACCATAAATCACACTCAAAATTACATTAAACGATTTCAAGAGAAAACAAACCCACATTGTGGGGGTCAAAAATCGTAGGCTACTCAAAACATAAATCAAACCTGGGAATAAAGCTGTAGGATTTTGCAGGTGCGATTCACCAATCGCCACAGCCATTGACCAGGAAAATAAAAAATGGCACTCCATGTCAAAAAGGTTGCTGACCCCTGGTCTAGTCATTATATGATTTGATATGAAGCGTCCATAACAGTCATGTATGTTCTAACACTTGATAGTGGTGGTGGCGTAGTGGGCTAAAGCACATAACTTGTAATCAGAAGGTTGCTGGTTCGATCCCCACAGTCACCACCATTGTGTCCTTGAGTAAGGCACTTAACTCCAGGTTGCTCCGGGGGGATTGTCCCTGTAATAAGTGCACTGTAAGTCACTTTGGATAAAAGCGTCTGCCAAATGCATAAATGTAAACAACACACATATATATCTGTTGACATTTCAGAAAATGTAGCTCAGTGCTTCATGACTTACACATCATAGACAGAACATAGTTCTTGTTTGATTAAGCTGGTGTAAACATGCATGATAGTCACACTGTACAATCACACTCGAAATATTACCGGCTTTTATATCGGAGCGTGCAGTCGTGCATATTTCCACACATGTTCAGCTTATCAGATTGAGGGCGGCATCAAACCAAGTGCTGTTTTTCTCTTTTATATTCAGCCATTGGTGGACTGACAGTGTATGCAACCTGCAGCGTCTGCTAATATTTTATGTAAAACCTCGATTCCACAATTTAAAAAAATGTATTAAATAAGTGTCATTTGAATTAATCAGAGAAAAAAAAAAAAAAAAAAAAAAAAAGCCCAGCTTTAGTTCACCCCCATATTTTTTAGAGCATAATAACACCACATTTTTCTATAAAGTAACACGTACTGATACATTCAAGAAATGACAACAGGGGGTCCGGGTATCTCAGTGAGTATTGACGCTGACTATCACCGCTGGAGTCACGAGTTTGAATCCAGGGCGTGCTGAGTGACTCCAGCCAGGTCTCTTGAGCAACCAAATTGGCCTGGTTGCTAGGGAGGGTAGAGTCACATGGGGTAACCAAATTGGTCTGGTTGCTAGGGAGGGTAGAGTCACATGGGGTAACCAAATTGGTCCGGTTGCTAGGGAGGGTAGAGTCACATGGGGTAACCAAATTGGCCCGGTTGCTAGGGAGGGTAGAGTCACATGGGGTAACCAAATTGGCCCGGTTGCTAGGGAGGGTAGAGTCACATGGGGTAACCAAATTGTCCCGGTTGCTAGGGAGGGTAGAGTCACATGGGGTAACCAAATTGTCCCGGTTGCTAGGGAGGGTAGAGTCACATGGGGTAACCAAATTGGTCTGGTTGCTAGGGAGGGTAGAGTCACATGGGGTAACCAAATTGGTCCGGTTGCTAGGGAGGGTAGAGTCACATGGGGTAACCAAATTGGCCCGGTTGCTAGGGAGGGTAGAGTCACATGGGGTAACCAAATTGGCCTGGTTGCTAGGGAGGGTAGAGTCACATGGGGTAACCAAATTGTCCCGGTTGCTAGGGAGGGTAGAGTCACATGGGGTAACCAAATTGTCCCGGTTGCTAGGGAGGGTAGAGTCACATGGGGTAACCAAATTGTCCCGGTTGCTAGGGAGGGTAGAGTCACATGGGGTAACCAAATTGGCCCGGTTGCTAGGGAGGGTAGAGTCACATGGGGTAACCAAATTGGCCCGGTTGCTAGGGAGGGTAGAGTCACATGGGGTAACCAAATTGGCCCGGTTGCTAGGGAGGGTAGAGTCACATGGGGTAACCAAATTGGCCCGGTTGCTAGGGAGGGTAGAGTCACATGGGGTAACCAAATTGGCCCGGTTGCTAGGGAGGGTAGAGTCACATGGGGTAACCAAATTGGCCCGGTTGCTAGGGAGGGTAGAGTCACATGGGGTAACCAAATTGTCCCGGTTGCTAGGGAGGGTAGAGTCACATGGGGTAACCTCCTCGTGGTGGTGATTAGTGGTTCTCTCAATGGGGCGTGTGGTGAGTTGTGTGTGGATCGTGGAGAGTAGCATGAGTCTCCACATGCTGTGAGTCTCCGCGGTGTCATGCACAACGAGTCACGTGATCAGATGCACGGATTGGTGGTCTCAGAAGCGGACGCATCGGCGCTTTTCCTCCGCCACCCGGATTGAGGTGAGTAACCGCGCCACCACGAGAACCTACTAAGTAGCAGGAATTGGGCATTCCAAATTGATGACAACATATCTGCCTATATAACAACTCAAAATATATTTAAAAACAGGCCAATTAATTTCATTAAATCCACTCTGCAAAGCAATTGCCTTTTAAAGGTACCTGTATCTTGTTTACAAATAAGTGATAATAGTGAAAAATGAACGTGAGCTTGGAAGCGTCCCTGTTATTTCAAACAGTCAGCCTTCATTCTGCATATACAAATGTTGGTTTTCTGCTAACGTCTGGTTATTCATGTTATGCAAACATCGGCTGAGCAAACACGCATGAGTGACTGCTCGCAAAGTGTCTCATATTCACAGCTCAAACGTCCCTCTAAAATATTGAA
>JAVLUX010000008.1:2570000-2597500 GCA_032164185.1 Moxostoma hubbsi | reverse complement strand
AACTAATCCACGTTTTTTATTTATTTAATTTTTTTTTTAATGATTTTAACACTATGTGGTCATGTGGTTTTGAATATAAACTCTTTATTTAAAAGTAACATGACAGCATTTTTGAGAAAGCAGCAAATGTTACTTTTCAATGTTATTTTCATGATTTCTAACAGCTGTAAAATATATTTTCATATATATATATATATTATTATTGTTATTATTTTTCCTATATATATATATATATATATATATATATATATATATATATATATATATATATATATATATATATATATATATATTTATTTATTTATTTATTTTTTCCCCATTTGTAATTAATTGGGTGTTTGGAAATCAGCAATTTCCTTTTGATCTATCAAATAACTGAAGGACACAGTAATATTTCAGTAGTGAAATGAGGTTTATTGGATGAACAGAAAGTGTGCAATATGCATCAAAACGACATTAGACAGGTGCTTAAATTTGGGCGCCCCAACAGAAATATCACATCAATATTTAGATGAGTCTCCTTGAGCAGAAATAACAGCCTCAGACGCTTCCTGTAGCCTGTAATGAGTGTCTGGATGAAGGTATTTTGGACCATTCCTCCTTGCACATCTCCAGTTCAGTTCGGGTTGATGGTTGCTGAGCATGGACAGCCGCTTCCAATCCCCCCACAGATACTCAAGGATATTCAGGGCTGGGGAATGGGATGGCCATTCCAGAACAGTGTACTTGTAGATTTTGAGCAGTGTTTTGGGTCGTTGTCTTGTTGTGTAAATTTTGTTTTTTAATTGTATTTCACTTAACAATGATGGTATAATATATTATATTAAATAATTTTATATTATATTATTTTATTTTATATTATATAATTTTATTTTATATTATATTATATCATATTTTATTTTATATTATATCATTTTATTTTATTTTATATTATATCATTTTGTTTTATATTATATCATATTATTTTATTTTATAGTATATCATTTATATTATATCATATTTTATTTTATATTATATCATTTTATTTTATTTTATATTATATCATTTTGTTTTATATTATATCATATTATTTTATTTTATAGTATATTATTTTATTATATCATTTTGTTTTATTTTATATTATATCATATTTTAATTTATATCATTTTATTTTATTTATATCATATTATTTAAATTTATATCATTTTATTATATTATATCATATCATTTTATTTTATATTATATCATATTATTTTATTTTATAGTATATCATTTTATTATATTATATCATTTTATTTTACATTATATTATTTTATTTTATATTATATAATATTTTATATTATTTTATATTATATTATTTTATTTTATATTATATTATTTTATTTTATATTAATCATTTTATTTTATTTGATATTATATCATTTTATTTCATATTATATTATTTTATTTTAATTTATATCATATCATTTTATTTTATATTAAATAATTTTAAATTATATTATATAATTTTATTTTATATTATTTGATATTATATAATTTTATTTTAATTTATATCATGTTATTTTATATTATATAATGTTATATTATATCATATCATTTTATTGTATATTATATTAGCAGTAGATTAATATATCGGCCAATATTTTGCCATTATTGGAATAAGCTAAAAAACAAATGCGTTTAATTGGCTGATTAACAGAAGAGTTCATCAGTTCCACAATCTACCGATAGATTTATCAATGGAAAATACAAGATTTCTGTTTTCAAGTGTGTGAGTGACTGTGGACTGAACAGATGTTTCACTCATCACCAAATCTTCATGATGACACCTTGAATTTAGGAAGTATTGTTAGTGGGCGGTACATACCTGCTAAATATTCATGAGCGTGATCTGACGTGCCTCCTCATCTCATTAAACATTTGTAAAGGATGGTAAAAATCAATGACTATTAATCGTTCAGGCTTGTGAAGAATAGTGCGCTCCATTCATGCTGTTTCACCGTTTGCTGGACACATACTGCAGATTTCAGAAACATGCGGATGTGATTTTGCTCGAGACATCCTGTGTGATATTTCTGCTCATGTGATACTGTTGATGTCAGCCAGTGATGATGAGCTCCTTCAGCACATGTGGAAGCATCTATGACCTCTGGCAGGACCTTTGCTGTTGGGACAGTCACAAGTTAAACAATTGTCAGCGGTCAGCTGGATGACAGGTGTAATGTGACATGAGTCTGGATCACATTCTGACAAACATGCATATTCACAAATGAAATATGATCTCATGCACAGATGCTGCAATTTATTCATACATGAAATTATGGCATCAAAGACTGTGTGTCACGTGACATTATCTAAAGCAGGTGTGAACGGTCGGGTCGGGTCTGTGCTCGAGGGGTAAAAGTGTATCGGTAATTGTTGGTCTTCTGCAAGCAGTTAATGCAAGAGAGGACGGTTCGAATATCCACATCTGTGTGCGGAGATGAACAATCTGCAGAAACCAAATCATTGTGTTTCTAGAGCATTCTACTGAGAAACACACACACTCGAACACACACACACACACACACACACACTCTCACACTCGAACACACACACACTGTCACACTCTCACACACACACACTCTCACACTCGAACACACACACACACTCTCACACACACTCTCACACTCGAACACACACACACACTCTCACACACACTCTCACACTCGAACACACACACACACTCGAACACACACACACTGTCACACTCTCACACACACACACTCTCACACTCGAACAAACACACACACTCTCACACACACTCTGACACTCGAACACACACACACACACTCTCACACACACTCTCACACTCGAACACACACACACACTCTCACACACACTCTCACACTCGAACACACACACACTCTCACACTCGAACACACACACACTCTCACACTCGAACACACACACACACACACTCTCACACACACTCTCACACTCGAACACACACACACACACTCTCACACTCGAACACACACACACACACACACTCACACTCGAACACACACACTCACACTCGAACACACACTCTCACACTCGAACACACACACACACACACTCTCACACTCGAACACACACACACTCTCACACTCGAACACACACACACACTCTCACACTCGAACACACACACACACTCTCACACACACTCTCACACTCGAACACACACACACACTCTCACACTCGAACACACACACACACACAAACACACACACACACACACTCTCACACTCTCACACTCTCACACACACACACACTCTCACACTCTCACACACACACACACACACACACACACACACTCTCACACTCGAACACACACACACACACACACACACACACTCTCACACTCACACACTCTCTCACACTCGAACACACACACACACACACACACTCACACACACACACACTCGAACACACTCACACTCGAACACACTCACACACACACACACACTCGAACACACACACACACTCGAACACACTCACGCACATGCACGCACTCACTCTCACGCACACTCACTCTCACACACTCTCGCACACTCTCGCACACTTGCGCACACACTCACTCACTTGCGCACACACTCACACTCACGCACGCACTCTCACGCACACTCACACACTCTCGCACACTGTCGCGCACACACTCGCGCACACACTCACTCACTTGCGCACACACTCACTCACTTGCGCACACACACACACACACGCGCACACACACTCACTCGCGCACACACACTCACTCGCGCACACACACTCACTCTCGCACACACACTCACTCTCGCACACACACTCACTCTCACTCTCGCACACACACTTACACACACTCGCACACACACTCACTCGCACACACACACACACACTTACTCTCACACACACACTCACACACACAAACTAACCCTCGCAGACTCGCACACTTACACACACACACACACACTTACTCTCACTCTCACACACACACACTTACTCACGAACACACACACTTACTCTCACATGCACTCACTCTCACACACACTCTCACACACAAATTAACACACACACACAAATTAACACACACACTTACTCTCGAACACACACACACTTACTCTCACACACGTGTGTCAGCAGTCATGGGTTGACTCTACAAACTAAAGTTAGCATTTGATTCTGGACAGCTGCCCGATGACTGAAACAAGTCATTTACTGTCTGTCCTTGATCGAGTATTTAAATAACATTCACTGATGCCCGCACACTTGTGAACATTGTATCTGTCTCGAATGATATCATGTGACATATTCACAGGAATGATGTACATACAGCACCACAGCAACACGTCAGACATACAATCAGTTTCTCACGCGTGTGTGTGTAATGTTTAACTGCACAAATTCAGCTTGAAGATCTCTATTAGACTGTGACGACTGTATGGGGCATTTACACACATATAACTGTGATCTCTTGCTACTTCCTTTAGAGGAGGAAGCGGATCAATGATCCAACACAAGTCTTTATTTTCCACTTTCAGTATAACGCCAATATTTGCTTTTTCAGCACAACATATATAATGGCACACATGAATACTGCGTGAGTCTCTCTCCCCTCCGGCGGCTGTTAAAGATCATTTCCCACAGGTGTCAATCCTTGTCATTGACATGTCATTGCTCAGAGGTTGCTCTTTCATAGCTCAGGAGTTTCATTGAGGTATCACTTTGGCTCAGATCTTCCCCTAAAATTGTTTTTGAGGAATAAACAGACAAAAATGAGTCACATGAACAGGGCTGGACTGGGAAATGAACTCTTGAAGGGGGCGTTCGCTGTCCTTTTCTGAATATTTCAGCGCCGTTTCGTGTTCCGTTCTGCATTACGCGGCGGCTCATTTTTGCTTATCGTGGCCTGACCCACCAGCCCGCTCGGTTCCCCTGATGGCCAGTCCGGCCCTGATCGGCCCCAAAGTGCGTCGGCCCACCGGGAAAATGCCCGGTATGCCAGCTGTTGAAGGGGGTGTTCGCTGTCCTTTTCTGCATATCGCAGCGCCATTTCGTGTTCCGTTCTGCATTACGCGGCGGCTCATTTTTGCTTATTGTGGCCCGACCCACCAGCCCGCTCGGTTCCCCTGATGGCCAGTCCGCCCCTGATCGGCCCACCGGGAAAATGCCTGGTATCTCAGCTGTTTAAGGGGGTGTTCGCTGTCCTTTTCTGCATATCGCGGCGCCGTTTCGTGTTCCGTTCTGCATTACGCAGCGGCTCACTTTTGCTTATCGCGGCCTGACCCACCAGCCCGCTCGGTTCTCCTGATGGCCAGTCCGCCCCCTGATCGCCCCCAAAGTGCGTCGGCCCACCGGGAAAATGCCCGGTATGCCAGATTACCAGTCCAGCCCTGCACATGAATGAGTATAGCGCTATAAAAACCACATGAATGGCAAAGTTTAGCTCATTTGATCTTGAGTTCCTATTGAGATTTCAGACCTTTGATTGCAGACTTCTCGTCATGTGGAGACATCCTCATGTTTAATAAATGCTGATCCTTGTTTTAAAGCAACTCACAGGACATTCTCCACCACCAACGCAGATTACAAAGAAAGTTAGTTTGGTAGACGAATTGTTTGGATGCAGATGCTGCGAAACCACAGACAGCTGTCGTTAAAGCATGCTTTCAACAGGAAGAAAGGAAGAGAACTAAACACTATTCTCACAGTCGCATTTACTCTGTTTTCTGCCTTATTCTTTGACTGCAAACTCGGCCACTTTACTCGAGTTTTTTGTGTGGTACAAACACTTTCAAGACTCAATTACACAGAGACCCCGTGGTGAAAATTACGGATGTTTTCCCACAGTTTCTGTCTATCCGCTGGGACGACTTGACCCTGTCCTGCTGTTCCCCATCCCTTGGCCCACCCTCAATTCTTCTCCACCTGTCCTGCTTTCAGTTTCTCTTCATTGTATTGGTATTGGTGACTGTGAGGTAATAACAGGTAAATGCAGTTGTTTGTGCACATCTCCCAGCATGTGAGGCAGACTTCTGTTATCAGTTTGCTTTCTCTGTTGTCCAGTGATTACAGCCAACGTGGGCGGATCTCGAAAGGCGCAGAAAGCTTTCTGTGCTAATGCAACTTCAACAACAACAACATTTTAAAACATGAACATCAACACACGAGAGCTTCACAGAAAACACCAAGAAAAACATCCAAGTTGTTGTCAACAGATAAATGATGGTGCATTGGAGTAGTGTTCAACTGGTGGGTCATCACAACTTGTAATAGTTCATGCGGGATGGCGAGAACGTAAGATATCGGCGAACCACTTGGCTCAAACGAAAAAGTATGACTTTCAGTCCCATAGAGACCAACCAATCAACAAATACAATTTAAACTATATAATATCTCCAACACAGTCTCATGACAACTCGTTATAATTCGTACGAGATGTCGAAAACATAAGATGTTGTACGACTTGTCTCAAATGAAAAGGAACAACTTTTATTCCCATAGCGATCAACCAATCAACAAGCAGAATTTTAAATCCATACAACACAGGCATCAAATTGTAGCTAGCCTCCTACCCAACACTTTAAGAAAGGAAACATCTTTGAACAAATGTGGTTAATCATTCCATATTTTTTTATGCAATGCAAATGACTAATGTATGTCTTAGTCTCGTTACAAACCCGCCATTTTCGTACTTCCATGATACACAAAAATGTTTTTCCGATTTAAATCATGCTAAGTACATACAGTTTTGTAGTTATGTGTAGAAAAATGAACAAAGCCATTATGCACTATTAAAAATGTGCTCTCATCTGTCATGTCGAACGTTTACGTCTTCTCCCAACTCGGACTCGCTTCGAACGGGACTCGAACCGGCGTCTCTGGCATGGGAGGCAGGTGCGCTAACAAGGAGGCTAAAGCCCCTAGCGTCAGTCGCTAATGCACCTCTTGTGGTCAGGTGAGAGAGGTTTAAACACTGTACAGCTATCTACCAGCTCCCGTTACACACGCCTCAATCTGCGCATCTTATCACGTGGCTTGTTGAGTGCGTTACCATGGAGACGTAGCGCGTGTGGAGGCTTCGCGCTATTCTCCGCGGCATCCACGCACAACTCACCACACGCTCCACCGAGAGCGAGAACCACATTATAGCGACCACGAGGAGGTTACCCCACGTGACTCTACCCTCCCTAGCAACCGGGCCAATTTGGTTGCTAAGGAGATCTCGGAGCAAAATCATACTTTGTGATTTGAACAAATCCCTACTACTATGTATGACACCCCGCACCATGTGTGCTTTTACTTCCACGGCATATTTTCACCAGACAATGAACGACTGAGGTAACACTCTCCCTTCCACGACAAGAGGATAGTCCTACCGGTTTGGAACAACATGAGTGTGAATACATGAGAACAGAATTTTGACTTTTGGCCAAACTGTCCCTTTAAAAATGGAGAATTGTTACCATTTTAGGAACATGAGTTAGCAGTGGGTTATCGGTCTGACATACGACTCTTGTATTCATGTGTTTCTAGTGTCTTCAGACGTCTGTTCCTGTCAAAGGGCAAAAACTGCCCCTCCTCTCAGATCTATAAAACAGATGGGGGGCTATTACCTTTAAAGCTACTCTGTCTTTGTTTCCGGCTTTGCACGTGATAAAATATTGATGGAAAAATAGAAATATTTTGCCTGCTGCTTAATGTTGCCCATCTGAGGGGGTTAATGATGGATTGAGACCCCCTGATCTCAGGTTACTCAAGCTTTAGCCATCAATGGGCTTTCACACGAACCCTGTGGAGCAGCACACTCAATCGATCGCTCTTTATCACAGCACATGTTAGCAAACTGAGTCAGTATTTCTGCCCGCGGCCTTCGTGTGCATTAAGTAATAGCGACATGTGTTGCTTGGCATATTCATAGCATAAAGGGAATCTTCTCAAAGATGATTTCTGAGATGTCGAACGCAAAGATAAGACTCATCCTGTCATGAAAAGGCCTTTTCCACCCCTGGTTCAATTGTAGAGTTGAACTTGAAATATAAAAAGGAAACGTGCACCGATCTCAAGGGTGCATTCGGTCATTTGGGGCTCATTTCAAACGTTTTACATATTAACGAATGAATTGTGTTTTTGCAAGATCTGAATGGCATATACTCACAAGACTGTGTTTTATTGCGCATGGTGCGGGTCACCCCCTTCAGCCATGTTGAAAGGACACGACCCAACGTTGAAGAAGGAAATCTTCACGCTCATCGTCTATACGCGTGTCTATGCTTAGCGCATTGTTATTTGGCAATGCGATGTGCAATCGAGAAATCGGCCCGGGATTTTACATGGCAACTGGCCCAAAAGGGGGTGAAGAGTGCGGGTGTTCGCTGTCCTTTTCTGCATATCTCGGCACCGTTTTGTGGTCCGTTCTTCATAATGCGACGGCTCGTTTTAGCTTATCGCGGCCCATTCAGCACGTTACGCGCCTGACCCACCAGCCCGCTTGGTTCGGCCAATGGCCATTCCGCCCTGGATCGGCCCAGGGCTGGACTGGTAATCTGGCATACTGGACAGTTTCCCGTCAGGCCGTCACAATTTTGGGCAGATCAGGGGTGTAATGGCCAACGGGAGAACCGAGCGGACTTGTGGTTTGGCCGCGCAACATGCCGAATGGGCCGCGATAAGCAACAGTGAGCCGCTGTGTTATGCAGAACCAGAAAAGGACAACGAACAACACCCCACCCCCCGCTCAAGAGTTGGACCAGTTGCAATGTAAAATCCAGGGCCAATTTCTCTTCCAAGTCCAGCCCTGGATCAGCCCCAAAGTGCGTCGGCCCACCGGGAAAATGCCCGGTATGCCAGATTACCAGTCCAGCCCTGTCTGTTAGTAACTGGACATAACCGGAAAGCCACAGTTATATCGGTACTTAAAGTACACGAAGAAGAGAAATGCTAACGCTAGCTACTGAATGTCCCTTTTAAAAGGAATATTCCGGGTTCAATACAAGTTAAACTCAATCGACAGCATTTCTGACATAATGCTGATCACCACAAAAAATTATTTGACTGTCCCTCATTTCTTTAATAAAAAAAACCCCAAACACAAATTAACTTTTCTGTGTAAAGCTGTATACAATTTTATACGTTTGTTGCCACGACGATGTAATGCCATAAACCCTGTAATCCTCCAAAAATGACGTATGTAACACGTTTTCAAAATGGCGTGTGCAGTCAACGTATGTTAGTAACGGACATTTTTCAGCGGTGTTTGACGAACGTAACCGGAAATCAACGCGTCGTTTTCTTTCTTTGATATCACAGCTATGATAAAGGGGCTCGTCTATGAAACGTCACACGTCTTCATTCCTTTAGTAGCTTGGCACAGCGATTGTTGTTGACTTTGAGTAAACCATGACGGTTGGTTTGCTTGGAGACGAAACAGTCTCCAAATATTATTGATATGAGGGATAACAACAATCTGGCCTTAACTGTACTGTAGAAGTCTGTTCACTCGAATTCTGACGGTTGTTTTCAGGCAAAGCAATTATATTATATTATAGGAGTAATAAATAACTTTAGAAATAACTCCTGAGAGAAATAACTCTCAGAGCTGAAGGGGGCAGCAGAGACGATCATGCGGATACACGCCGATAGATGGCAGTACAGCGTCCAACACAACAGTCGTATCGGTGCATAAAGTACACGAAGAAGAGCTAATGCTAATGCTAGCTTGAGAACTACTGAATGCCCTTTTAAAGGAATATCCACATTTTGAACAATTTAAAATTGATGTTAAAATATATTTAGAAACAATTTCCAAAAGTAAAAACTTAAAAGCAATGAAAACCTTACAGTTATTTAATAGGTATAAATGTTTTCTGTAAAATGCCTTTCTTACTTTCTTTATCTTTGATAATGTGTATTTCTTTATTTATTTTTTACCCTTGACATGTATGATTATATGTACTCTTGTATGTATGTAATTTTTGTTCTCGTTAAAATGCATTAATAATAATAATAATAATAAAAAGGAATATTCCGGGTTCAATACAAGTTAAAATCAATCGACAGCATTTCTGACATAATGCTGATCACCACAAAATATTATTTGACTCGTCCCTCATTTCTTTAGTAAAAAAAAAACCCAAAACACAAATTAACTTTTCTGTGTAAAGCTGTATACAATTTTATATGTTTGTTGCCATGACGATGTAATGCCATAAACCCAGCAATCCTCCAAAAATGACGATTTAAACAACTTTACGTTTTATGTAACACACAAGTTAACATATAAGAATTAATGTCAGTGCGTTTATAAAAATACAGAATAAACGTCACATTTCTGCCTTTAAATTCAACGAAAATTGGCCCCATTCACTTCCATTGTAAGTGCCTCACTGTAATCTTGATTTGCTTTTGTGTGTGTGTGTGTGTGTGTGTGTGTGTTTTTTTTTTAAGAAAAAGAGGGTTTAAATAATATTTTTGTGGTAATCAACATTATACCACAAATGCTGTTTACTTATTTTTTTTCTGTGGTGTAAAGTCATGCGTTTTTTTGTTTTTTTAGATTGATGTAAGATTTCACATCATTTCCTGTCCATTCCTCACTGTTTGTGTCAATGAGAATGGCAAAAAAACACCCCCAAAAAAGGAAGCTCTTGAATCAGAGGGCGTTTGATTTACAAATAGCTGTGTCATTTTTAGACTCAAACCAGCAAAACCTCCAGAGTGCATCATGTTCATCTCAATCAATATATTTATTTTCATTCAATGATTTGTCTTTCCAGTGGCCTTTGGTCTACTCGACAACTCACTCAGGATGTCTTTCGATTTGTTTTGTGTAATAGGTGCTAAAGGCAGAGAAATCCGTGGGGTTCAAGCAGGTGCCCTGCTGTCACCGGCTGTAGTCATCAATAATCTCACTCTAACACCCTGTCATGAATATATTCTGCCTAATGCAGTGATGTTATTGTGCGGTTACTTAAAATATTTAAATGTCAACTTTGATGTTCCTAAAATTGAACAATTGAAATATATTTTAGGACCGCCCCATGACATGAGTAACATTATTTCAGAGTCTATGATTTAATCTAAGAATTTGCTGTGGGAATAAAATAGTCACTAAAGAACAAGATTTTTTTGGCAGTATTTTTTTGTTCTTTTTTTAAATATTTATCCCCTTTTCTCCCAATTTGGAATGCCCAATTCCCACTACTTATTTGGTCCTCGTGGTGGCGCAGTTACTCGCCTCAATCCGGGTGGCGGAGGACAAGTCTCAGTTGCCTCCGCTCCTGAGACCGTCAATCCGCGCATCTGATCACGTGACTCGTTGTGCATGACACCGCGGAGACTCACAGCATGTGGAGACTCATGCTACTCTCCACGATCCACACACAACTCACCACACGCCCCATTGAGAGAACCACTAATCACCACCACGAGGAGGTTACCCCATGTGACTCTACCCTCCCTAGCAACCGGGACAATTTGGTTGCTTAGGAGACCTGACTGGAGTCACTCAGCACCCTGGATTCAAACTCACGACCCCAGTGGTGATAGTCAGCGTCAATACTCGCTGAGCTACCCAAGCCCCTTTTTTGCATTATTTAAACAAGGTACTGAAGGTGCTTACCTGGGCAAAGGACACAGCCATGATGCTAAGGGGTTCAGGGTGGTTGTTAGGGCATTGCTATGTGGTTTCTAGCACATCGCTAGGTGTTTGCTAGGGCATCACTAGGTGGATGCTAGGGTGTTTTTGTGATTGCTAGGGCATCGGTAGATGGTTGCTAGTTTGTCAGGATGGTTGCTAGGGCATCACTAGGTGATTGCTAGGGTTTCGTGGTGGTTGCTAGGGTATTCTTGGTGGTCTCTTGGGCATCGCTTGGTGGTTTCTAGGTTTTTTTTTGTAGTTGCAAGGGCATTGCTAGTTAGATACTAGGGTGTTCAGGGTGGTGGCTAGGGCATCGCTAGGTGGTTGCTAGGGTGCTCTTGGTAGTTGCTAGGGCATTGCAAATGGTTGCTAGCTGTGTTTTGGGTGGTTGCTAGGACATTACTACGTGGTTACTAAGGTGCTCTGGATAGTTGCTAGAGCATTGCTATGTTGTTACTAGGATACTCTGAATGGTTGCTAGTGTGCTGTGGATGGTTGCTAGGGCACTGCTACATGAATACTACTGTGCTTAGGGTGGTTGCTTGTGTTCTTGGTGGTTGCTAGGGCTTCGCTAGCTGGTTGCTAGGGTTTTCTTTGTGGTTGCTAGGGTCTTTAGGGTGGCATCTAGGGCAAAACTAGGTTGTTGCAAAGGTATTCTTGCCATTTGCTAGGGCATCACAATCTGGTTGCTAGGACATTGCTAGATGGTTGCTAGGTTGTTCAAGGTGGTTGCCAGGACATTGCTAGATGGTTGCTAGGTTGTTCATGATGGTTGCCAGGACATTGCTAGATGGTTGCTAGGTTGTTCAAGGTGGTTGCCAGGACATTGCTAGATGGTTGCTAGGTTGTTCAAGGTGGTTGCCAGGACATTGCTAGATGGTTTCTAGGGTATTCATGGTGGTTGACTGGGAATTGCTATATGATTACAGCGGCACTCTGGGTGGTTGCTAGGGCATTGCTAAGTTGTTACATGGGTACTCTGGATGGTTGCTAGGGCATTGCTAAGTTGTTACAAGGGTACTCTGGATGGTTGCTAGGGCATTGCTTCATGGTTAGTAGGTTGGTTGCTTGTGCTCTTGGTGGTTGCTAGGGCATTGCTAGGTGATTGCTATGGCAACCCAATATGGTTGCACTGATGCTCTTGTTTGTTGCGATTGTAGTATCTCCGAGTGAAGTAACAGCACACCTCATAAACAAGACACACGATTTGAGGTTTAATTAATGTCTGGAGCACAAGTTTAATATTTAGGATTAATACATTCAAAATCACTGTGAACAATAGTAAAAGTGATGCACTGGAGTTTGGAGCACCAGTGTATAAACTACACACCCAGAATCTGCCTCAGAAGTCTGATATACACCTTAAACAGCCTTTTAAACTAGTCTAACGATTGTGTCAGAGAGTAATAAATCTATGAATCAAGCAGATAGAGCTGTGAGATTATGATCTCAGAGCCATTAGTTGGCAGTTCAAACCTCTAGAGCGTGTTAACAATAACAGTCACCATCGACAGAGTCTGACCTCACGTAAACAAAGACCAAAATACTGATGAATGCTTTTATATGCAGCTTCCAAATGCACGTTTTGTTTTCTTAATGCCAGCTCTTGAATCGAGACATTTTAACATTTCACTTTTGACTTAATTGTCTGCAGACCCTTAATTGCATCGAGCAGCCTGATGTGAGGGGCCCCCGTGAGCTCCAGGGGCCCCGTGTAATCCTGTCTTGGGTTACTATAATTGCAGTTAATAAACCCCCCTGCAGTCATTGTTCCTGCACTCTCATGCCGTCTCGTGTGTAGAACAAAGAGCAGCGAGTCGAGCGGCCGAGACACAGGTGAGCAGAAGGGAGAGCGAGCTCTCAGGTTTACACCGTGATTGAAGATAAATGAACACGGTGTAAGTTAAAACAGACCGAGAGGATTGTGTAGAAAATGGAATAAAGATGCAAAATGTAGGGGAAAATAACATAAACCACGATCTTTATGGCAAGTTAAATAGATATGTGTAAATATATGCCATTAAAAGTAGAAAGCATGCTATTTTAAATAACGGCGTATAAGTAGTTATAGAAATAGATATATACAGCAGCAATTAAAGGGATAGTACGCCCAAAAATGATAATTCTTCATTATTTACTCCATAAGCAATCCTTAAGTCTCCAGTGGTTTAATCCATGTCATCTGAAGTGATTTGATAGGTTTGGGTGGGGCAGGCCTGGGAAGAGAAATTGGCCCGGGATTTTACATGATAACTGGCCCAATTGTTGAGCGGGGGGGGGTTAGGGGGTGGGGTCATCCCAAAGTTGTTCAGTAGGGGTGGGGGGGTTCGCGGTCATTTTCTGCCTATCGCGGCGCCGTTTTGTGGTCCGTTATGCATAACGCGGCACCACATTTCTGTTTATCGCCGGCCCATTCGACACGTTTCGTGGCCGACCCACCGGCCACCTCGGTTCTCCCAATGGCCATTCCGCCACTGATCGCCCCCAAAGTGCGTCGGCCCACCGGGAAAATGCCCGGAATGCCAGATTACCAGTCCAGCCCCGGGTGTGGGTGAGAAACAGATCAACAGTTAAGTCCTTTTTTACTATATATCTCCTCCTGTACTTCCACATTCTCCTCCTTTTGCTTTTTGGCGATTCGCAATCCTGCATATCGCCACCTACTGGTTGGGGCTGCACAAAGGCGGAGATTTATAGTAAAAAGGACTTAACTATTGATCTGTTTCTCACCCACATCTATCATAACACTTCAGACGACATGGATTAAACCACTGGAGTCACCTACTTTTATGCTGGCTTTATGTGCTTTTTGGAGCTTTAAATCTCAGGTCACCATTCACTTGCATTATATGGACCTACAGAGCGGAGATATTCTTCTAAACATCTTCATTTGTGTTCTGCAGATGAAAGAAAGTCAGACACCCCTGTGATCAGCATGAGGGTGAGTAAATGATGAGAGAATTTTTGGGTGCACTGTCCCTTTAACTAATACACTTCTTCCTTTATTTTAATCGGTTCATCTACTCGAACTGTCCAAAAGAACGAATTCAAGTAAATGAATCGGATGAGACAGAGAAGACGTTTAGGCGAGTGTGCTTGATCACTCCATCAGCTCCATTGCTGGAAAATGTAGCTTGTTACTAAAAACTACAGTCAAATATTTTAAGTTAGGAGTGGCGCTACTTCTAGTCAGGGATGGATTACCGACCGGGCCAATGGGGCCAGTGCCCAGGGGCCCTTGACTGCCCGGGGGTGCCCTGGGCTTTAAGGCTGCACGTTAGTTTGATGATCCCTCCTGCTTGAAAACTCTTTTGGGCCCCCAAAAAATCCATCCCTGCTTCTAGTTAGTTACTTCCCAGAACTCCTCAAAACAACCTTAACATTGGCAAATATTGTTTGACAGAACTGACCTGAATGCTTGTATGTGGTTCAGGACACTGGCGGTCTTTGTCTGATTTTGACTGACAGCAGAATAACCCCATTAGGATTCGTTTTCAGGGTCTACTCTTAATTCTCATGTCTTCCCATTGTGTCCCAGAATCCCTCGGGCAGCGGTTAATGAGACGTCATTGAAGGAAGGTCAAGGATCATTAATTCACCTGGACGGCTCGTGATGCTTTCATGCCTCGACTGACAGGTAGATTCAGTGACTGCGACACCAACATAACCAAAATGGCATTTAGCCTCGGGCTGGCACCATTCCTGCCGTATGTATAGGCTACTACGCACAGTGTGAAAATATTCTAGAAGTATGGAATACCTGAATGAGCTACTAAAGGGGTCTCAAACCAAAAAAGGCCCCTTAACCTTGTACGCCCCCACAGGTGTGGACGTTGTATTATGGCTTCGCTATACGCAACGCTTCATTTAAATGAATTAAAACTGACGCTATACTGTCATTTAAGCATTAAACGTCTGGTGCACCACGTCACGTGACGCAACATCGTGACGTCGATTTCTGTGAAGCGCTCCAACGCCTTCCTAAATGCCTTCCTATATATTTAATGTATATTTTCACATTGAGAATAAAAATGTATTCATGCAAAAGTTGTCAAATGTGTCTGTCAGATGATTTATGAGTTAGGATGAATATAAGATGCATTTTCAAACGTAGTTCATTTCTGATATTTATAGTGTGATGTTAATATTTTAAATGAATCCATTTCCTGAAATCATAAATTAATCACTGGCACCAGTGAAAACCAAATTCCAGAAATCAAAAATGAGCATTTTTACTAGTTTTAATTCAGTTGTTGATATCAGGAATGGACGTTTGCAATAGTAACGATTTTAGTATGATACTAAAATATCATGGTGGCGTAGTAACTCGCCTCCAGGTGTCGGAGGACGAATCTCTGTTTAATCCGTCAATCCACGCATCTTATCACGTGACTTGAGCGCGTTACCGCGGAGACATAGCATGTGTGGAGGCTTCACGCTATTCTCCACGGCATCCACACACAACTCACCACACGCCCCACCGAGAGCGAGAACCACATTATAGTGACCACGAGGAGGTTACCCCATGTAACTCTACCCTCCCTAGCAATCGGGACAATTTGGTTACCCCATGTGACTCTACCCTCCCTAGCAACCGGGCCAATTTGGTTACCCCATGTGACTCTACCCTCCCTAGCAACCGGGCCAATTTGGTTACCCCATCTGACTCTACCCTCCCTAGCAACCGGGCCAATTTGGTTACCCCATGTGACTCTACCCTCCCTAGCAACTGGGCCAATTTGGTTGCCCCATGTGACTCTACCCTCCCTAGCAACCGGGCCAATTTGGTTACCCCATGTGACTCTACCCTCCCTAGCAACCGGGCCAATTTGGTTACCCCATCTGACTCTACCCTCCCTAGCAACCGGGCCAATTTGGTTACCCCATGTGACTCTACCCTCCCTAGCAACTGGGCCAATTTGGTTGCCCCATGTGACTCTACCCTCCCTAGCAACCGGGCCAATTTGGTTGCTAAGGAGACCTGGCTGGAGTCACTTAGCATGCCCTGGATTCAAACTCGCGACTCCAGGGGCAATAATCAGCGTCAATACTCGCCGAGCTACCCAGACCCCTTTACTAGTTGAAATGTTATTTTTGAAATCAAGAATGGATATTTCTGCAAGTAATGACATCCTTCAAGAATAACATTTTTTACTAGTGCAGATATAATTACTGCTATCAAAAATAACTTTTACTAGTAGCATTTCCATTCCTGAAATCAAGATTTGGCAAAATTGGTGAAAATGTATCTATAACTCATATCCTGCTCATGAATAAGTGTGGAATAGGCTTGTGATAGAGTGGCACCCAGTTTCTTTCTTGGTAATAGATACAATTTTTTTTTTTTTTTTTTTTTTTTTTTTTTTTTTTTTTTTTGTAATCAAATTTTGACTTGATTTGGCAGTTGGATTTAATAGCAATAAACCCCCCCAGAAAATATGCTTACTGTTGAGTAAATGGTATGTATGCTATTGTGGACATTCTGCTTGAATGACTAATTCAACAGAAGCTTCAACTCTGCAGAAGAAATGTTGAAATTTTCGCAGGTCAGAGCGATCGCGCAGCAATTTGCCTTAACATATACTCATGGTTGTAAATAAAGGGGCCGGTGCGGTAATTGGAGGAGCGGCTCGAGACGCCTGCGGTGTAATTGAGCAGCTGAGGTGGGGGTTCTGGTCAGGATGAAAGCCCGGACACATCCCCTGCTGCCTATTACCACCAGCGGGGGGGATCGTACGCTTCTATCTTCTCGACCTGCCCCCTCGTTTACACTGTCGCTAAAGAACATTCAATGAGCACACGGCTACATGAAATGGATGCGGTATGGCACCTTGAGAGAGAGAAAAGTGCAGAAGTGTTTGTTGACGGAGAGTAAATGGCTTTTTGAAGAACAAAAATATCATTTTAGATCACAGATGTCATATCCTGGTTGTTATTTGTCCTGTCTCGTGTTGGTGGAGCTTTAAAGGTTCGGCTGAGAAAAAGTGTTGGGAAAACTTTTAGACATAAACTGCTGTAAACATCGAGAGACTCATATACTAAATCAATAAGCCACCAAAGGTGAAAATGCAAATCAGGGATGATTATAAACCATTATAGCTGTGGTAAAATCACGGTAACAGTGTCGATTGGCTTATCGTGTGTTATAAACAGCAGCTATAGCAATTTGATAAAATTGCTAATTTTCAATAAATAGGCTCAAGAGTTCGCCAGCTCAAAATGTTGTTTTTGATAAATGTTTGCTGGTTCTTTCCATATCAATCCATGTTTAGCATGGATTGATATTGACCGAGCAAGCCATTATTTTGTAAAAAGCGGTCAAAATGACAATTTTCGCCCATGATTTTGCAGCAAAACTACAGGTCAAAAAATTAACCTTAGAAAGGTGTCAGTGTCATTATTTTATTCTTACCCAAAGATAGGTAGATCTACTACTAAAATCAATTGATTTCGGCAACCCTTGTTGCATTATCTGCCAATGGCGAGAGTCCAAATATGGGAAAAGGTGTCTTTTTGGTGTCTTTTTTCCAAAGTTGGCACGCTTCTAACTCCAGAAGTACAAAAGATATTTTTATATCGTTTTACATTCCGATTCAGAACAAACTTTTCTTTTGTTATGTTAATTTTTAAGGGTCTATATGGGTTAATCACAGAGATTTGGGGCTCTCAATATGGCTCCATTTGTAATTTGAGCGAGCACCTCGTCGCTTAGAAGGTGTCCAGTATAAATTGACTTCAATTCACAGCTAATAAGAGACAGTTAGCGACCCTAATTAATCTGCCAATTGGTTTTCCCAAAGGTGCGCTCGTGCAAAACCTTACATCTGTAGTTACTTTGGACCATGCACAAATATGGGCAACGGGATATGATGCCACACACTAGGGCCTCTGTTTTTTCTAAACCTTAAATTCAAAATGTGAAGCCATAAATCTGTGCACTCAAATATGATTGACAATTATAAGCAGTCTGTTTAATGAGATGTAACAGCCAATTAAATCACAGCTACATGTAACAGTTTAGACAGATTGTTCTGAATAGTTTGACGTGATCATGATCAGACGCATGAATCAGCAGAAATCGTTCATTGCTTCTTCTGCGCGGCTCCCTGCAGGCGGTTGTGTTCTCTCAGCCTAAAACACAGAAGATCAGAACTATAAAAAGCCGCCAGTGACAGAAGTTTAAAAATGAATGAATACAGAAACGTTCAGATTGACGCACCTGACAGCGTTGATCTTGATGAATCCAGAGGCGTCACACGGGTCGTAGTCGCCTTGAACATCCATACTATTGTGAAAAAGAAAGAAAGAAGCGTTAAACAACTTAAACTCGTCTTTAAACGCAGTCGTGATGGTTGCCAAAAACAAAGACATAAAGTGCATGAGTGAATCAGAAATCTGTCATTGACTACGCTAATCAGTACGACTCCCTCCAGATGAGTGGAGGCGAATGTGCGACTGACATCATGTGGAGAAATTGCTCGTTTTTTGCTGTAATCGCCGCAGGGCAACATTGTGACATTTCTTTCAGATCGATGCATCATATGGGAGGAAACCACTGTGTTAATAACACTGTTTACTGAGTCCTGTTGAGCCACCGCAGGGTGGGAGTAGTTACAAAACCTAGTGTGCTGCCTATCTAGACCGTATTTTAAGGCATACTCCAAACCCAAAACCTGTTGGAAAAGAAAATGACATCACAGAGAAGGAATTACCATAACGCATTCATGCGATTGCAATGATTGTAAATATCATTCATTCTGTACCAAAAATTAACGAAATCAAATTATTTCTAAAAGACACAAATTGGTCACTAATGAGCGGGGGTCAACAAATTTGGGGGTCAAACAAATTAAAACCGATATAGAGTGATTGATGGCCAATAAAATGCTGATATATTCAGGGCTGGACTGGGAAGAGAAATCAGCCTGGGATTTTCATAGCAACTAGCCCAAATGTTGTTGAGCGAGGTCGGGGGGGTGTTCGCTGTCCGCTTCTGCATATCGCGGCGCCGTTTTGTGGTCCGTTCTGCATAACGCGGTGGTTTAGCTTATCGCGGCCCATTCGGCACATTTCGCGGCTGACCCACCGGCCCGCTCTGTTTTCCCGATGGCCAGTCCGCCCCTGAACGGCACCAAACTGCGTCGGCCCACCGGGAAAATGCCCGAAATGCCAGATTACCAGTCGAGAAAATCGGCCAAATGGTAAAATGTATCATCATTTATGTAAACATGGTAAAATGTGTTTAACTAAAAGCTAAAAGCTGGAGGCGGGCCGATAGTGGATTTTGCCGATACCGATAACTAGTGGTCAACCGATATAATCCGATAAATTGGCCAATGCCGAAAGTTCAAATACTCTGAATATTGACCGATATATCGGATTATATCGGTTGACCACTAGTGATCGGTATCGGCAAAATCCTCCAGCTTTTAGTTACCAGTTAAACACATTTTACCACGTTTACATCATTCCACAGAATTCTGCAATTTGATTAAATCTGGGCCTGCTCGTGACCTCTGAAAATACACCAAAACACCAGACATCCTGTTTACTGCCCGCAGAAAAACACATTTACATCAACACAACTGATAAACCTGCTTTACAATCCGGAGCATAATAAATGCATGACTGTGTGTGCATGTGTGTTTACTTGTGCTATACTCAAAGACAATAGGGGAGGGATGTTCTCATTCTAAAGGGAGTTTGATTGGACAAAAATGTGGACACGCCCCTGAATACAGGATGGTGAAAAGAAGGCCAAGAGAACTGAAAATGTCAGATGTGTATATGTTCTTTGATTTTAGGAGCCCACAAGCAAACAGATGACCTCAGAGCTACAGACATGATCTAGAAGCAACAAAAATGACCCAATTTTGATTATACGAGGTCTTTAAAACTCCCTGATATTTCTGTGTTTTCCATGACAGAGGGAACCATGAACCATTCATTTCTGTAAAACATAAAAACAAAAGACGGCTTCTGTTGTTCTTATATGTGTGATTGACGAGTTACAAACTATAGGTCCAAAAAAAACTGGGTAATATAGTGGCACTTTTCCAAAACACGTGGTTTTTACCACTGTATCATGTCCAAAAAACAGAGTATTACCCTGGTATATGTCAATAAACATGGTTTATATTAGTACATGTCCAAAAAACTGGGCAATTTAAAATATTTTAAAACATAAAATGTATATAAATTTTGGAATTGACTCGAAATGGGCAAAAGTAGGACAATATATTGGCCTAGCTGATTTTTACATTATATTTCCATATTTTTCAGCTTAGACGCAATTCGATATATCTTTGAGTTGACATTAAAAGTGATTATATATTTATTTAGAAATCAGAGGAACCCTCATTTCAAAATATTTAATCCACAACATAAAAATCGAAAAAGTAACGATACGTTATCCCAGTTTTTCACTAAATAAATGCAAAGAACGATACTGAATCGTTTTCATTCAGATGCACCAATACAATCTAGTAATGATGAACTTCTGATGAACTGCAGCTCACTAGAGTTGTGCGAGAGGGGACGGTTGTGCATTGTAACCGTGACCAATAGAAGATCACAACATTTTCAGCTCGCTATAACAATGAGCTTCTTTCACGGGACACTTTGCCTCGGAGTTCTGTGCAAACGTTCCCGCAAGAGTTCTGCAACGTAACACGACGCCTCGCTGTCCCCTTGAGCTAAGCGAGTGGACGAGGAGAGGGTTCGACCTTTCAACCGCACGCCTCCACGCTTAACTTGCATGAAACGCTCAACTTCCTCCAAGCGCACATCCTGGGTGCCATTAGCAGCGCTCGGGCATATGGACAACACTGAGATGAGCTGAGCTGCCCTGAGGACACACAGAGGTCAAACCTAAATGACATCACTGTTCTCCCACTCAGAGACAGGCCATCTCAGTGCAGTTATAAAAGCTGTGAGGTCATTTCCTTACAAACAGAAAAGTACTACGGTAATACCATTGTACAGTGAAGGTATCAGAAGGGATGACATGCAGTATATGTTCCATGCTACTGAATGATCTTCATAATACTGTACCATGATATTTAGAAGATACTCCAAGGAGCTTCATGAATACTATGGTATTAACCTTTAATACCTTCAATTAAACTGGGTAATAACACGGTACTTGCCAAAAAACATGGTTTTACCATTTTAGCATGTCCAAAAAACTGGGTAAGAACACGGTACTTGTCAAAAAACATGGTTTTACCATTTTAGCATGTCCAAAAAACTGGGTAATAACACGGTACTTGCCAAAAAACATGGTTTTACCATTTTAGCATGTCCAAAAAACACAGTATTACCATAGAACTTGTCCAAAAAACTGGGTAATAACAAGGTACTTGTCAAAAAACATGGTTTTACCATTTTAGCATGTCCAAAAAACTGGGTAATAACAAGGTACTTGTCAAAAAACTTGGTTTTACCATTTTAGCATGTCCAAAAAACTGGGTAATAACAAGGTACTTGTCAAAAAACTTGGTTTTACCATTTTAGCATGTCCAAAAAACACAGTATTACCATAGAACTTGTCCAAAAAACTGGGTAATAACAAGGTACTTGTCAAAAAACTTGGTTTTACCATTTTAGCATGTCCAAAAAACTGGGTAATAACAAGGTACTTGTCAAAAATCTTGGTTTTACCATTTTAGCATGTCCAAAAAACTGGGTAATAACACGGTACTTGTCAAAAAACATGGTTTTACCATTTTAGCATGTCCAAAAAACTGGGTAAGAACACGGTACTTGCCAAAAAACATGGTTTTACCATTTTAGCATGTCCAAAAAACTGGGTAATAACACGGTACTTGCCAAAAAACATGGTTTTACCATTTTAGCATGTCCAAAAAACTGGGTAATAACAAGGTACTTGTCAAAAAACTTGGTTTTACCATTTTAGCATGTCCAAAAAACTGGGTAATAACAAGGTACTTGTCAAAAAACTTGGTTTTACCATTTTAGCATGTCCAAAAAACACAGTATTACCATAGAACTTGTCCAAAAAACTGGGTAATAACAAGGTACTTGTCAAAAAACTTGGTTTTACCATTTTAGCATGTCCAAAAAACACAGTATTACCATAGAACTTGTCCAAAAAACTGGGTAATAACAAGGTACTTGTCAAAAAACTTGGTTTTACCATTTTAGCATGTCCAAAAAACTGGGTAATAACAAGGTACTTGTCAAAAAACTTGGTTTTACCATTTTAGCATGTCCAAAAAACTGGGTAATAACACGGTACTTGTCAAAAAACATGGTTTTACCATTTTAGCATGTCCAAAAAACTGGGTAAGAACACGGTACTTGCCAAAAAACATGGTTTTACCATTTTAGCATGTCCAAAAAACTGGGTAATAACACGGTACTTGCCAAAAAACATGGTTTTACCATTTTAGCATGTCCAAAAAACTGGGTAAGAACACGGTACTTGCCAAAAAACATGGTTTTACCATTTTAGCATGTCCAAAAAACACAGTATTACCATAGAACTTGTCCAAAAAACTGGGTAATACAAAGTACAATTAAAAACAAAATGGTAATGCAAATGGCACTTTTTGGTCGTTTGTTATTAGTGGTGTATGAGTGTGTGACGTGTGCCGTTTAAACGAGGATCAGTGAAGATGATAGACATGAAGACAGAGACATTGTTGTTTATTTACCTGACAAGTTCTTCGTTGTAAAGTGATTTAGGCGACTCGCGGCCGAGGATGTACACGTGACCTTTGAACACAGACAGCATCACGCGGCCTTCCACATTCTCCTGCGACTTATCAATACAGTGACGGACAAACTGACACTCAGGACTGTACCAGAATCCTGCGAGAGAGACAGAAATATAGTGTGTTCAGTTAATTTAAATGCCTTTTAAAATGCATAAATATTCTGTGTGGTTTCTAAATTAATATGATCTTCTAAAAAAAAAAAACTGTAATATATATATATATATATATATATATATATATATATATATATATATATATATATATATATATATATATATATATATATATATATATAAATAAAAGACAGATCACAACACAAAAAAAATCTCCCATTGCACGTAATTTTGTGGGGCGTCATAAGTCGTCATTCCCAAGTATGGTCCCAAAATGTATTTTGATTTGTGTGCAATATTCAGCTGTAGTGTGTCAATGGGAAATATAAATGTTAGACTCCCAAACATTACTTGAGCACATAGAATAGAAGAACAGGGAGCCGGCCGGCCGGCCGGCCGGACGGACGGATCCGATTTGTTGTTGCTGTAGTAACCAAAGCATGAGCTGTAAAGCACAGCCCTCTTCATGAAAGGGGGCGGGGAGCAGCAGCTCATTTGCATTTAAAGAGACACACACAAAATCAGCGTGTTGTTGATTCCACCCAAAAAGAGGCGTTTATAACATGGTGTAATAAATGATCCGTGGGGTATTTTGCGCTGAAACTTCACAGACACATTCTGGGGACACCTGACACTTATATGACATCTTGTAAAAAGGGGCATAATAGGTCTCCTTTAATATCTCATGCCATTGTGCTTGTTTTACAAATATTTTGATATACAAGACAAAAATACTCACTAAGAAAATATTTTTTTTGCAGTGTTGAAAGAAAAAAAAAGGTCAAGTTTTGTTAATGGTCCAAGGTCACCTGTTCAATATTTTCCCCATGTAAAGCAGCAAAACTAGTTTCAGGTAGTCAAAAGTGAATTACCGGTTATTTGTTCTGATGCAACTAATCTGAAGTGATTTTTATAAGCTAACGATCTTTATTCTGTTGTTTATAGACACAACATAACAAACGCACACGCCTTCTCAGCAAACGTCCCATTGTAGGGGTAATACATTCAGAGTGACAGAGGCGCACAGGTGTGTGAGGCGGCCCGGCGCTCTGTGGGACGTGGGCTAAACCGGCTCTCAGCGACTTCATTTTCTCAGTGTATAATTCTAATTAGTTTAATGTGAGGCGACCGTCCTGCTGCTGATACGCTGAGGGACGAGCCCTCGCAGCCCTGTGCGCTCACATGCGGCTGTAATTGCACAGGCTCTGTAAATCAGCCTCTAATGGGCCAAATCCTATTATGAGAGACAGACAGGAGGAGCAGAGACCTGTCTGCGGCTCAGCACACAGATTAGCATCTCTTCATCACCTGTCTTACCAACAGGATGTAACTTTGATTCCCACTCATGGTCTGCGAATCTAATCTACAGTAAGTCAACATCGACACCATTACTGTCTTATGTTCCTGGTCTTATTGTGAATGATTTATCGGGTGTTTCTAAAGAAACAAAATGTTTGTCATTGGCTCGGCAATCTTTGGATTTATCTCGTATCTACCCGCAATATGTTTTATTATAAATACATGTGAGGTTATATTTTACACTCCCTAATCCAACCTCAACCCAAACACAAGTCACAGGCAGGTTCATGTAGTCACAATTATTTTAGATCCATTACGCTATAATGTGTGTAATTAAAACATCTGATCAGAACCCTATGATTGAACCTAACCAATAATATTATATCAATATAATCAACCAGACATAGTCATAACTAGATAATTAACTTTGTAGAGACAAACTTCCACGTTGCTTGAAAAAAGTAGAACAGCGTGTTTCTTTGACAATCCAACATAATAATAATAATAAACTAGTAACTATTTAAATGTATTTTTATTATTATTATTATTATTATTATTATTATTATTATTATGTTGGTATTGGCCTTAATAATAATACATTTAAATAGTTACTAGTACTAATAGTTATTATTATGTTGGTGTTGGCTTTAATAATAATAATAATAATAATAATATTATAAATAATAATAAATGTATTTACTAGTTTAACATTATTATTATTTATATTATTATTATTAAAGCCAACACCAACATAATAATAATAATAATAATAATAATAATAATAATGTTAAACTAGTAAATAAATGTATTATATTATTATTATTATTATTATTATAATAAATATTATTATTTATATTATTATTATTATTATTACTACAACACCAACATAATAACAACAACAACAACAACATTAATAATAATAAATGTTAAACTAGTAAATAAATGTATTATTATTATTATTATTATTATTTATATTATTATTATTATTATTATTATTATTATTATTATTATTATTATTATAGCCAACACCAACATAATAATAATAACAACAACAACAACAACATTAATAATATTAATAATAATAATAATGTTGGCTTATCAAATCCAACACCAACATAATAATAATAAATAATAATAATAATAATAATAATAATAAAAAGTTTAATAAAGCTGAAATACTACAACAGTATGTAATAAACCAACATAACATTTTGTTTAAAAAAAATGACAAATAAAAGCACCATAAAAGTATCCCAAACGACTGATTTAATGTCTTTAAATCTCCATAACCTGAAAATGTAATGCTTAAACATAAATCCCTAATGACGGCCCCTAATGCAGTTAATGATGTTACTGTATTCAGCCGTGTTTAAAGTGTGACTGAAGAGTTTCTGTGTGTCAGTGCAGTTGTGATATTTCCATACCGTTATAAATGAACTCGGAGAACTTGACGCTGAGATTCTGTTTGAGTTTCCGCACCTCCCGGTCCATTGTGAAGGTCTCAATGTCCAGATGAGCGTGATACAGGACGGTCCCTCCAGGAGTCTCATAAATACCTGAAGGGGAGAACAAAACATAAAACATGAAATGTACAAAAAAATTCTATTTTTATTGGGATTTTCCCATTACAAGAACATGTGTGGGACTACACGAATGATCATGACATCTCTAGAGTTTTCTGTGGAGTTCTGCAGCATTCATGCGTCATTTTACATTTATAATGATCATGACAGTGAATGTTGACGGACACATTGCTAATAACTGCTGGCACACGAGTGACAAGACACGAAAACAGAAAAACAACAATTCTACTGTCAAGATTCAATATCCAGGATCACTCTCCCTGCAATTTACCCCCTGTGTGTGTGTGTGTCTGTGTGTGTGTGTGTGTGTGTGTGTGTGTCTGTGTGTGTGTGTGTGTGTGTGTGTGTCTGTACTGTGTCTGTGTCTGTCTGTGTCTGTGTGTGTGTGTGTGTGTGTGTCTGTACTGTGTCTGTGTCTGTACTGTGTCTGTGTCTGTACTGTGTCTGTGTGCGTGTCTGTACTGTGCCTGTGTGTGTGTGTGTCTGTGTGTGTGTCTGTGTGTGTGTCTGTGTGTGTGTCTGTGTGTGTCTGTACTGTGTCTGTGTGTGTGTGTGTGTCTGTGTCTGTGTGTGTGTGTGTGTGTGTGTCTGTACTGTGTCTGTGTCTGTGTGTGTGTGTCTGTGTCTGTGTCTGTGTGTGTGTCTGTACTGTGTGTGTGTGTGTGTGTGTGTCTGTGTGTGTGTCTGTGTGTGTGTGTCTGTACTGTGTCTGTGTGTGTGTGTGTGTCTGTACTGTGTGTGTGTCTGTACTGTGTCTGTGTGTGTGTGTGTGTGTGTCTGTACTGTGTCTGTGTCTGTACTGTGTCTGTGTGCGTGTCTGGGTGTGTGTCTGTACTGTGCCTGTGTGTGTGTGTGTGTGTGTGTGTGTGTCTGTGTGTGTGTCTGTGTGTGTGTCTGTGTGTGTGTCTGTGTGTGTGTCTGTGTGTGTGTCTGTACTGTGCCTGTGTGTGTGTCTGTACTGTGCCTGTGTGTGTGTCTGTACTGTGTGTCTGTACTGTGTCTGTACTGTGTCTGTACTGTGTCTGTAGTGTGTCTGTAGTGTGTGTCTGTGTGTGTGTCTGTACTGTGTCTGTGTGTGTGTCTGTACTGTGTCTGTGTGTGTCTGTGTGTGTGTCTGTGTGTGTGTGTGTCTGTACTGTGTCTGTGTCTG
>JAVLUX010000008.1:2477500-2567500 GCA_032164185.1 Moxostoma hubbsi | reverse complement strand
TGACCAACACTGTCACCCGAATTTAAGGGCTTAAACAGCAAAATCCCCCCGAGGCCTCGGCTTTAAACTCCACAAGAGTGTTTCTATAAAACGGGAGTGTTTGTTTACCTTAACATACTGAATAACAGAACTGCATTTTAAGCATATTATCATGTAGGGGTTTTCTACAAAGAGCAACTTCTAGTTTCTAGGCCTAGTAATCCAAATTTTCCAACTACTGAACATTCCCAGGTTTTCCGTGTATGGAAACAGAATTAAACGAATGTTTAAAATTTTACATTAATGTATGTTAAAGGGATAGTTCACATCCTCGTTCAAAACCCGTATGACTTTCTTGTGTGCGTATGTATGAGTGTGTGCGTGTATGTGAGTGTGTGTGTGTGCTTATGTGTGCGCGCGTATGGGACTGCGTGTGTGTGTATGTGAGTGTGTAATATATATATATATATGCGCGTGTATCGGAGTGTGTGTGCGCGTGTGTATGTATGAGTATGTGCGTGTATGTGCGCGCGCATATGGGAGTGCGTGTGTGTGTGAGTGTAATATATATATATATATATATATATATATATACACATACACACACATACACACGTGTGTGTATGTGAGTGTGTGTAATTTTTCCCTGTGTGTATAGCTGAAGTGCAGCTTTATTTCACTTCTTTGGAAAATAAATGTTTAATGAGCACAGAATTAAAGGAGCAATATGCAACATTGCCATCAAGTGATTAAAATGGGTACTGCTGTCCAAATTCGAAATATAGGAGAGAGTTGTCCTCCCGCCCCGTCCTCGCCAGACTGGAAGCTCACACGGGTTGCCTGATTGAGGACACGCAACAGGAATGAGGATACTGACAATGGCAAGCGACGAGCCGTACACTAAGTTGATCAGCTAATGTATACATTTGTATGTTTTTATTGTTTTTATATCCAGCTCATGTGGATTTTTTATAACTCTGTCAATGTTAGCTAGATGTTAGCTAGCACGCTGTGTTTACCCGCTAACTTGTTTAAAATCTGGCATCACAGGGTGTCGAAATACTGTTGGTAAATTGGCAGTGGTCGGGATCACACGGGCCAAAACACAAACAGAAATTCTGCCATTTCAAAGTAGCATATACTGGCTGTAGCGCTGTATTTCAACTTAGCATGCTTCCAAAATCTCTAATAACATATTATGATAATGTTATGCTTTAATACAGTAAATATAACACACATTGCACCAGTAGAAACGATCATGTTTAAGGTTTTTAAATCCAACAGATCATTTTCACTTCATCTTTTATGCTATATTTAATTCACAATATATTCTGCATGCATGAGACATCAAGAGCTGGCCAAATTCCCCAAACGAGACGGTTCTAGACAGATCCGGACTAACATTGGCTACAACAACCATTTCCTCCCTGTGTGACACTCATCAGCGCTCAGTTCACTTTCTTTCATTGGACTGTGTCACGTAAACACAACCTGTCACCGTCCGAGACTTTATTGGATATCCTAAACGCTCGCCTCCAAATTCCCCTCAGAAGAATACGTCTGATCGTCTGTGAACCAGCGGCAGGATAAAAAGACGTTCTGTATTTTCCCAATTCCTACCTGCCACTCTGCTGTGAAGTCAGAGGCAGCGGCGGAAGTCAATTTGCCAATCAGTGCGTTGCTGTCACAGCTCAGACAGGGTCCCGAACCCAAGCGCAGACCCCCAGAGCGCTACTTTTAAAGTGTCCGGGAAAACACGGATGAAATTGAAATACCTTTTCGTTTGAACACGTCACATGGTCAGCAGGTTGGAAGAGGGAGGTTTGCTTACGTTCAGAGAATGTTTGATAAAGGGGAGGAAAAGCTTTTGCTCGAACAGTTGGACAAACACAAAAAAATGGGGAACTCATTTACAAACTCAATGGACATTTCAAGCATCAGCGACGATCATTTCAATGGAAGATTCTCGCTCATTATGAGACTAAATGGACTTGCAAACAAACACACTTCCAACATGATCCTACCACCCCTTCTGCTATTGGTCCAGCAAAGACATAGTCCCACCCCAATTCATGAGTCAGAGATTGATTGACAGGTCAGGGCTCTCAAACAGTGCTCAACTGATCTGAAATGTTTTGGACATCTTTAAAAGAACCAATGCAATATTCATATTTCTTCTTGTATTTTCCTCATGTTGACTCTTTGTTAAACCCACATGCCTTCCTATTCACATACAACCATAATGCGAACCGCTCTCAGACCCCTGAATCACAATATCTGGATCTGGATTGAGATTCTCACCTCTTGATTTCATTCCAATAAATCGATTCTCCACGATATCAATTCTCCCGACACCATGCTTTCCACTGTCAAGCAAAACAAACGTTTTTTGATTAATAAACAAATACACACAAACACACAGAGACACACAACAAACACACTCACACAGAGACAGACAGACAGAGACACACACACACACACACACACACACACACACACACACACACACACACAGAGATACAGACAGACAGACACACACACAGACACACAGACACACACACACACACAAACACTTACACACAGGAACACACAGAGATACAGACAGACAGACACACACACACACACACACACACACACACACAGACACAGACAGAGATACAGACAGACAGACACACACACACACACACACACACACACACACACACACACAAACACGAACACACAGAGATACAGACAGACACACACACACACACACACAAACAAACAAACAAACAAACAAACACACAGAGATACACACACGTACAGACACACGTACAGACACACGTACAGACACACGTACAGACACACACACACACACACACACACACACACACTGATTCATGCAACCCTTTACAAATGGTTAAATTGCACAAGTTTCTGAGTGTCCTCTCAAGTGCCAAACAACTGTGGGAGAATAATCGACATTAAATACAGAGTTTGAACTTTCATATTCTGCTCACCCGATCTCATTGAGGTAAGAGAAGATCTCCAGCGGTGTGTTTTTGGATTTTCCCTCTTTAATGTGAGTCACTTTCACTGGCACGCCTGGAAACATGAACATATATCTGAAACATCCCTTTAAACTCACAGAACACGTCAATGTTAATGGAAATGAATCTGCACATGATTCCACATCTCTATGTGTCATTAGAAAGTTACAGATAAAATGTTAAAACTGATTTATTGATTCATAAAAGCCAGTAAAGTTGGAAAACTTTAATCATCTGAAACACATACATACATACATACATACATACATACATACATACATACATAGCACATATTTGATCCATGACAGAGGGAGTGTTCCAGGGAGGAGGGCGGGGCCAGGTCACGACTCAGACCCGCCCACCTCCCTGCAACACTCCCGGGTTGCGGCACCAGTGTAATGAGGTACAAGGGAAAGGAGGCGACGAGAACTGGCTTGACAATATAAATAATAATTTAATAACTTGATTAGCCTGATTAGGGGCTGGGTCTGCAGCATCACGACCGGCCCCGCCCTCCTCCCTGCACACGCCCCCCCAATCAAAATCAATACCCCATCAATACCCCAATACCCCAATACCAATTTGGTTACCCCATGTGACTCTACCCTCCCTAGCAACCGGGCCAATTTGGTTACCCCATGTGACTCTACCCTCCCTAGCAACCGGGCCAATTTGGTTACCCCATGTGACTCTACCCTCCCTAGCAACCGGGCCAATTTGGTTACCCCATGTGACTCTACCCTCCCTAGCAACCGGGCCAATTTGGTTATCCCATGTGACTCTACCCTCCCTAGCAACCGGCCAATTTGGTTACCCCATGTGACTCTACCCTCCCTAGCAACCGGCCAATTTGGTTACCCCATGTGTGAGATACCCAGACCCATTTTGTATTTATTTTTCAGTTCCAACATTGTTTCAGAATTTCTTCCCTAACAAACTTATATTTTGCTTGAAAAGACTTTGTGCACTGATCTGATGGAGCAAATAAATAACACGTGTTTTGATAGCAAAAATATCTAATCAATGATATTCACATATTTTTAAGTGTGAATTAAGAGCTGACTGTAGACCTGAAAAAGTCATTTTAATAAAATCTGTCTGCTTTTCCTCCACGTAAACACCCATAAATAAATCATTGTCAGTAGTCGACTTAGTCATAGTGTGAAATGAGCTGCTCACAGGCCAGAGGTGGGAGAGAATGGATTGGGAAGGAGGGGGAGCAGAAGAAAAGAAAAGGGATGGAGAGACTTCGAAGGAGTAAGAAAAGATTCTGATGGGTCTCTCTCTCCATGCACGGGTCTCATTAGCATTTAGTACACTTGCAGTTGCCAATCATTGCACGAAAGCCTCGTTCCCGCTCACCCTTTCACAGGGGTGAATGTAAAGCCCTTTTGGAATGACATGTTAAAGGACTTGTTAAAGGAATGCTTCAGGTTCAATACTCAATCGACAGCAAATGTTGCGTAATGTTGATTGCCACAATAAATAATTACGATAAAAATAGAAACCAAAAATTGCAGTTACAGTAAGGCATTTACAATGGCAGTGAATGGGGCCACTTCGTCAGTATACAAGTTTGGAAGAATCATCGTGCAGTTCTTGTCCATACAATGGCACTTCATAGTGACCACGACTATCAAGCTCTGAAAAGGACCATAAAAGTGTCCATGCAACTTGAGTTCAAGATTGCAATCTTTCCGAAGTTGTGCGAGGACAAGAGCAAAGTCGTTATGCACTGAAAAGCTTTATTAAATCAAAACGTTTGCTCATGTTTGACATCAATGGCATCGAAACTGCCATTGAGGAAGATTATCAGTGAATAACAGCTTAAATTCAGGTCTGTTCCTCACACTGAGTTATTGTACGGCTTCAGAAGACTCCGAATATAGCATATCATTCATATGCACTACGATTATGACACTTTCGTGGTATTTGTTTGCCCTTATTAAAGGGTATTTTACCCTTTACAAGGATGAACCGTTATTGTACGGAAAAGATCATCATGAACATTCTGCTTAACATGTAAGTTTGTAGCTGCGAACCACTCAAAGTAAACAGCTAGCTAGACTTTAAGCCACTTACTAAAAGAAGCAAACTACACTGAAGCCATTTAAAGAAGAATATATTTTTTACACATCGTAAAATCAGGTGATATTTAATTCCACAATCAGAAATATCACCTGATAGTTATTTAAGTAGGGTGACATTCCCTTGGTGTTACTATAGTAACCATAGTGTAACCATGGCATTTGTAGTAAAACCATAGTAACCACATAATTAACCATTGTTTACAACAGTCAGGGTTAATGCAAAAGGCGGCAAAGTCCCTTTAAGGCCGAAGTGAATCAGTGAATCATTTATGTGAACAAGTTTGTTTACATGAACTGATTCACTTAAATGATTCGGTTTTCCCAATGCAATAAATGAGTGTTTTGTTCTGGAAAAGCAAGTGAGGGACTGTCAAGCTAGTGAAACGTGTAGTTTAGTTAACTAAATCGCATCGCCAACACTCCAGGAATGGAACGGCGTGAGAGTGAGTAAATAATGACAGACCTTTCATTTTGAGTGAACTGTTCCTTTGACAAATATTTTCAGACAAGGGGTTTTGTCAAACGCTCCATTCCCATATCCAAAGTCCCGGGGCCACAGGGCACCCAAAAGAGCAGGGGCCGGCCCCGCTAACAAAGAGCCTGAGCCATTCAAATAGTTAATAATTAGATTAAAAGTTCAAATAAATTAAACACTGCGTGAACTGCGAGTCTCCCGGCCACTTCTCCGTCTCTCTCTCTCAGTCGATCCGGGTGGACGGCATTCACCGCGCTCCATTCGCTCCTCGCCTTAGAAAAGCAACAATAGCATAGAAGACACAGTTGTAGGAAAAATTAATGCTTTACATTTTTGCAGTCTTTCCCCTTTTCTGCCCTGTTCCCTTTTGAGGGCGCAAGAGAAGACGTGGCAAAGGAACGGGGGGTTAAAATGACAAAAGGAAAAAGGTTTCTTTTTTTTTTATCAATGAGAGAGTGCTGAGAAAGTGAAATGAAGAAAAGACGGAAGAGAATAAAAAAGATAAACCAGGTCTTTACAGGAGCGGGCCGACGGCAGGGGGGGGGGGGGGGGGGGGGTCCTATTGTGAGAATCAGTAAACCAGCTTTTCTCATGAACACTAAATGGACGTGCTCAAATAACTATGAATACTGATGGCCGATCAAACGGGATCATAGAACACAATGACATCGCTGTGTGATAAAATCACATTACTTGTTCAGCCGGAGTCCCACACACAACTATTGAGATTCTAATTCCAAAAATATGGGAAAGATGTCTTGGGAATCTTTCAGTGACAGTGACGTATTGTTTAAATGCCTAGAAAACACTCAAAAGCACAGCATTTTACATATGCATACTACATAACTTGATTGACTTACACAATGGTCAAGAACTAGACCGGAATAGTACTTACAGTATGGACCACTAGGGATGGGAATCGTATCTTACACCGGTATCGGAAGTTAAAACTGAAAAACTAATGACAAACCGGACTGGAGACATGGCTGAACTTGAGAACAAACACAACAGGAAAAGGTAGGGCACATGAGGAACAGGTGAAGACGGGACTAAAGAGAGAGTGTAATGGTGGTAATGAGGAGGCGGAGTCAGGGAAGCACATGGCGGGCAAACACAAAGCCATGTGCTGACACACAAGACGGGCACAAGTGCACATGGTGATGTCTGGCACCAACAATCATGCATCCGATTATCTAATCAGCCAATCGTGTGGCAGCAGTGCATCAAATCATGCAGATGCGGGTCAGGAGCTTCAGTTAATGTTCACATCAACCATCAGAATGGAGATTTTTTTTTATTATTTGGAGCGTGGCACGATTGTTGGTTGCAGACAGGCTGGTTTGAGTATTTCTGGGATTTTCACATACAACAGTCTCTAGAATACACTTGTTAATGAGAGAGAGAGCGAGAGAGAGAGAGAAAGAAATGGTCAGACTGGTTCGACCTGACAAAGTCTGTGGTAACTCAGATAACCGCTCTGTACAATTGTGCTGAGAAGAATATCATATCTGAATGCTGTTCTGAGATGAGGGTTGGCACTGTTTTGGTGGCATGAGGGGGACCTACACACTATTAGACTGGTGGTATTAATGTTGTGGCTGATCGGTGTATGTACTTATCACATGCTTCTAGCCCCGTTGATGGGTCCTCAACATGAAAACTAATTTGTTTAAAACCCTTTTAATTCTATGTTAATTTAATGCTAGATCAGGGTTTATCTATCATGTCTCATAGCTCTCAGCTTGAGATTTGAACCTTTATTTCTTAAGTAATGGGACACCAATTTGAACCCTATTCCTTGCAAATGCCATAAACAAATCACACACACACACACACACACACACACACACACACACTCACTCAGACACACAGACACTCACCTCACACACTCACTCAAACACTCACTCCCTCACCTCACACAGACACTCCCTCACCTCACACAAACACTCACCTCACACAGACACTCCCTCACCTCACTCACACAGACACTCACTCACCTCACACAAACACTCACCTCACACAGACACTCCCTCACCTCACACAGACACTCCCTCACCTCACTCACAGACACTCACCTCACTCACTCACACACTCACCTCACTCAGACACTCCCTCACCTCACTCAGACACTCCCTCACCTCACTCAGACACTCCCTCACCTCATTCAGACACTCCCTCACCTCACTCAGACACTCACCTCACTCACACACAGACACTCACCTCACACAGACACTCACCTCACACAGACACTCACACAGACACTCACCTCACTCACACAGACACTCACCTCACTCACACAGACAGACACTCACCTCACTCACACAGACAGACACTCACCTCACTCACACAGTCAGACACTCACTCACACAGACACTCACCTCACTCACACACTCACCTCACTCACACAGACAGACACTCACCTCACTCATACAGACACTCACCTCACACCTCACTCACACATGGACACTCACCTCACTCACTCACTCACCTCACACCTCACTCACCCATACACAGACACTCACCTCACTCACCCATACACAGACACTCACCTCACTCACTCAGACACTCACTCACCTCACACCTCACTCACACACGGACACTCACCTCACTCACTCACCTCACACCTCACTCACACACACAGACACTCACCTCACTCACCCATACGCAGACACTCACCTCACTCACACACAGACACTCACCTCACTCACTCACCTCACTCACCTCACACACAGACACTCACTCACCTCACACACAGACACTCACTCACCTCACACACAGACACTCACCTCACACAGACACTCACCTCACTCACCTCACACAGACACTCACCTCACACAGACACAGACACTCACTCACCTCACTCAGACACAGACACTCACTCACCTCACTCAGACACACACTCACTCACCTCACTCAGACACAGACAGACACTCACCTCACACACACACACTCACTCACCTCACACCTCACACACCTCACTCACCTCACACAGACACAGACACTCACCTCACTCAGACAGACACTCACCTCACACCTCACACACAGACACTCACTCACACACAGACACTCACCTCACACACAGACACTCACCTCACACACAGACACTCACCTCACACCTCACACACAGACACTCACCTCACACAGACACTCACCTCACACAGACACTCACCTCACACAGACACTCACCTCACACAGACACTCACCTCACTCACCTCACACAGACACTCACCTCACTCACCTCACACAGACACAGACACTCACTCACCTCACACAGACACAGACACTCACTCACCTCACACAGACACAGACACTCACCTCACACAGACACTCACCTCACTCACACACAGACACTCACTCAACTCACTCATACACAGACACTCAGACACTCACTCACCTCACACCTCACTCACTCACTCATACACAGACACTCACTCACTCATACACAGACACTCACCTCACTCACCTCACACAGACACTCACCTCACTCAGACACTCACCTCACTCACCTCACACAGACACTCACCTCACACAGACACTCACCTCACTCATACACAGACACTCACCTCACTCATACACAGACACTCACCTCACTCACCTCACTCATACACAGACACTCACCTCACTCATACACAGACACTCACCTCACTCACACACCTCACACAGACACTCACTCACACAGACACTCACTCACTCACACACCTCACACAGACACTCACTCACTCACACACCTCACACAGACACTCACTCACTCACACACCTCACACAGACACTCACTCACTCACACAGACAGACACTCACTCACTCACACAGACAGACACTCACTCACACACCTCACACAGACACTCACTCACTCACACACCTCACACAGACACTCACTCACTCATACACCTCACACAGACACTCACTCACTCATACACAGACACTCACTCACACAGACACTCACTCACTCATACACCTCACACAGACACTCACTCACTCATACACAGACACTCACTCACTCAGACACAGACACTCACCTCACTCAGACACAGACACTCACCTCACTCAGACACAGACACTCACCTCACTCAGACACTCACCTCACTCAGACAGACACTCACCTCACTCAGACAGACACTCACCTCACTCATACACAGACACTCACCTCACACAGACACTCACCTCACTCATACACAGACACTCACCCTCACTCATACACAGACACTCACCTCACTCACACACCTCACACAGACACTCACTCACTCACACAGACACTCACTCACTCACACACCTCACACAGACACTCACTCACTCACCTCACACAGACACTCACTCACTCACACACCTCACACAGACACTCACACACACTCACTCACACACCTCACACAGACACTCACTCACTCACACACCTCACACAGACACTCACTCACTCACACACCTCACACAGACACTCACTCACTCACCTCACACAGACACTCACTCACCTCACACAGACACTCACTCACCTCACTCACTCACTCACTGACACTCACTCACCTCACTCACGGACACTCACACAGACACTCACTCACTCACACAGACACTCACTCACTCACTCACACACCTCACACAGACACTCACTCACCTCACACAGACACTCACTCACTCACACACCTCACACAGACACTCACACAGACACACACCTCACACAGACACTCACTCACTCACCTCACACAGACACTCACTCACTCACTCACTCACCTCACACAGACACTCACTCACTCACTCACTCACTGACACTCACTCACGGACACTCACACAGACACTCACTCACCTCACCTCACACAGACACTCACCTCACACAGACACTCACCTCACACAGACACTCACTCACTCACCTCACACAGACACTCACACAGACACTCACTCACTCACCTCACACAGACACTCACCTCACACAGACACTCACTCACTCACCTCACACATCTCACACACACACTCACTCACACAGACACTCACTCACACAGACACTCACTCACTCACACAGACACTCACACAGACACTCACTCACCTCACACAGACACTCACTCACCTCACACACCTCATACAGACACTCACCTCACTCAGACACTCACTCACCCACCTCACACGGACACTCACACACTCACAGACACTCACCTCACACATCTCACACAGACACTCACCTCACTCACCTCACACGGACACTCACCTCACACAGACACTCACCTCACACAGACACTCACCTCACACACGGACACTCACCTCACACACGGACACTCACCTCACACACGGACACTCACCTCACACAGACACTCACCTCACCTCACACAGACACTCACCTCACCTCACACAGACACTCACTCACTCACCCACCTCACACAGACACTCACTCACACACGGACACTCACCTCACACAGACACTCACCTCACCTCACACAGACACTCACCTCACACAGACACTCACCTCACACAGACACTCACCTCACACAGACACTCACCTCACACAGACACTCACTCACTCACTCACTCACCTCACACAGACACTCACTCACTCACCTCACACAGACACTCACTCACTCACCTCACACAGACACTCACTCACTCACCTCACACACGGACACTCACCTCACACACGGACACTCACCTCACACACGGACACTCACCTCACCTCACACAGACACTCACTCACTCACCTCACACAGACACTCACTCACACACGGACACTCACCTCACACAGACACTCACCTCACCTCACACAGACACTCACTCACTCACCTCACACAGACACTCACCTCACACAGACACTCACCTCACACAGACACTCACCTCACACAGACACTCACACAGACACTCACTCACTCACCTCACACAGACACTCACTCACTCACCTCACACATCTCACACAGACACTCACTCACACAGACACTCACTCACACAGACACTCACTCACACAGACACTCACTCACACAGACACTCACTCAGACACTCACTCACCTCACACACCTCATACAGACACTCACCTCACTCAGACACTCACTCACCCACCTCACACGGACACTCACACACTCACAGACACTCACCTCACACATCTCACACAGACACTCACCTCACTCACCTCACACGGACACTCACCTCACACAGACACTCACCTCACACACGGACACTCACCTCACACACGGACACTCACCTCACACACGGACACTCACCTCACCTCACACAGACACTCACCTCACCTCACACAGACACTCACTCACTCACTCACCTCACACAGACACTCACTCACTCACCCACCTCACACAGACACTCACTCACACACGGACACTCACCTCACCTCACACAGACACTCACCTCACCTCACACAGACACTCACCTCACCTCACACAGACACTCACCTCACACAGACACTCACTCACTCACCTCACACAGACACTCACTCACTCACCTCACACAGACACTCACTCACTCACCTCACACAGACACTCACTCACTCACCTCACACAGACACTCACTCACTCACCTCACACAGACACTCACCTCACACACGGACACTCACCTCACACACGGACACTCACCTCACACACGGACACTCACCTCACACACGGACACTCACCTCACCTCACACAGACACTCACTCACTCACCCACCTCACACAGACACTCACTCACACACGGACACTCACCTCACACAGACACTCACCTCACCTCACACAGACACTCACCTCACCTCACACAGACACTCACCTCACACAGACACTCACCTCACACAGACACTCACCTCACACAGACACTCACTCACTCACCTCACACAGACACTCACTCACTCACCTCACACAGACACTCACTCACTCACCTCACACAGACACTCACTCACTCACCTCACTCACTCACTCACCTCACACAGACACTCACCTCACTCACCTCACACAGACACTCACCTCACTCACACAGACACTCACCTCACTCACACAGACACTCACTCACTCACACAGACACTCACTCACTCACACAGACACTCACTCACTCACTCACCTCACACAGACACTCACTCACTCACCTCACACAGACACTCACTCACACACGGACACTCACCTCACACAGACACTCACTCACAGACACTCACCTCACACATCTCACACAGACACTCACTCACCTCACACGGACACTCACCTCACACAGACACTCACTCACCTCACACGGACACTCACCTCACACAGACACTCACTCACAGACACTCACCTCACACAGACACTCACTCACAGACACTCACCTCACACAGACACTCACTCACAGACACTCACCTCACACAGACACTCACCTCACACAGACACTCACCTCACACATCTCACACAGACACTCACACAGACACTCACCTCACACAGACACTCACCTCACAGATACTCACCTCACTCACAGATACACACAGACACTCACCTTACACAGACACTCACCTTACACAGACACTCACTCACCTCACACAGACACTCACCTCACTCACCTCACACAGACACTCACTCACACAGACACTCACTCACACAGACACTCACTCACACAGACACTCACTCACCTCACACAGACACTCACTCACCTCACACAGACACTCACTCACCTCACACAGACACACAGATACTCACCTCACTCACCTCACACAGACACTCACCTCACACAGACACTCACTCACCTCACACAGACACACGGACACTCACTCACAGACACTCACTCACAGACACTCACTCACAGACACTCACTCACAGACACTCACTCACAGACACTCACCTCACTCACTCACCTCACACACAGATACTCACCTCACTCACTCACCTCACACAGACACTCACTCACAGATACTCACCTCACTCACAGATACTCACCTCACTCACCTCACACAGACACTCACTCACACAGACACACCCTCACACAGACACACCCTCACACAGACACACCCTCACACAGACACACCCTCACACAGACACACCTCACTCACCTCACACAGACAGACACTCACACAGACAGACACTCACCTCACTCAGACACTCACTCACCTCACACAGACACTCACCTCACACACACCGATACTCACCTCACTCACCTCACACAGACACTCACTCACCTCACACAGACACTCACTCACTCACCTCACACAGACTCACCTCACAGATACTCACCTCACTCACAGATACTCACCTCACTCACCTCACACAGACACTCACCTTACACAGACACTCACTCACCTCACACAGACACTCACTCACCTCACACACACACACACACACACACACACACACACAGATACTCGCCTCACTCACCTCACACAGATACTCGCCTCACTCACCTCACACAGATACTCACTCACCTCACACAGACACTCACTCACCTCACACAGACACACGGACACTCACACAGACACACGGACACTCACACACGGACACTCACACACGGACACTCACACACGGACACTCACACACGGACACTCACACACCTCACACAGACACTCACTCACTCACTCACAGACACTCACACAGACACTCACTCACTCACAGATACTCACCTCACTCACTCACCTCACACAGACACTCACCTCACACAGACACTCACTCACAGATACTCACCTCACTCACAGATACTCACCTCACTCACCTCACACAGACACTCACTCACACAGACACACCCTCACACAGACACACCCTCACACAGACACACCCTCACACAGACACACCTCACTCACCTCACACAGACAGACACTCACACAGACAGACACTCACCTCACTCACCTCACACAGACACTCACCTCACACAGACACTCACTCACCTCACACAGACACTCACCTCACACACACCGATACTCACCTCACTCACCTCACACAGACACTCACTCACACAGACACTCACTCACCTCACACAGACGCTCACCTCACACAGACGCTCACCTCACACAGACGCTCACCTCACACACACAGACGCTCACCTCACTCACCTCACACAGACACTCACTCACCTCACACAGACACTCACTCCCCTCACACACTCACAGACACTCCCCTCACACACTCACAGACACTCCCCTCACACACTCACAGACACTCCCCTCACACACTCACAGACACTCCCCTCACAGACACTCAACTCACACACTCACCTCACTCAGACACTCACTCAATCACAGACACTCACCTCACTCGCCTCACACAGACACTCACTCACACAGACACTCACCTCACTCACTCACACAGACACTCACCTCACTCACCCTCAGACACTCACCTCACTCACCCTCAGACACTCACCTCACTCAGACACTCACTCAATCACAGACACTCACCTCACTCGCCTCACACAGACACTCACTCACACAGACACTCACCTCACTCACTCACACAGACACTCACCTCACTCACCCTCAGACACTCACCTCACTCACCCTCAGACACTCACCTCACTCAGACACTCACTCAATCACAGACACTCACCTCACTCACCTCACACACTCACCTCACTCACCTCACACAGACACTCACTCACTCACAGACACTCACCCAGACAGACACTCACCTCACACCTCACCTCACTCACAGACACTCACTCACTCAGACAGACAGACACTCACACAGACACTCACACAGACACTCACCTCACACAGACCCTCACCTCACTCACTCACAGACACTCACCTCACTCACTCACAGACACTGACACTCACCCAGACAGACAGACAGACAGACAGACAGACACTCACTCACTCACTCACTCAGACACTCACCTCACTCACTCACAGATACTCACCTCACTCACTCACAGACACTGACACTCACCCAGACAGACAGACAGACACTCACTCACTCAGACACTCACCTCACTCACTCACAGATACTCACCTCACTCACTCACAGACACTCACCTCACTCACCCACAGACACTCACCTCACTCACCCATAGACACTCATCTCACTCACTCACCTCACTCAGACACTCACAGACACTGACACTCACCCAGACAGACAGACACTCACTCACTCACTCACTCACTCAGACACTCACCTCACTCACAGACACTCACCTCACTCACAGACACTCACCTCACACCTCACTCACCCACAGACACTCACCTCACTCACTCACTCCACACAGACACTCACTCACTCAGACACTCACTCACTCACCTCACACAGACACTCACACAGACCCTCACCTCACACAGACCCTCACCTCACACAGACACTCACACAGACCCTCACCTCACACAGACCCTCACCTCAAACACAGATACTCAGACACTCACTCACACAGACACTCACCTCACTCACTCACACAGACACTCACCTCACTCACTCACACAGACACTCACCTCACACCTCACTCACCCACAGACACTCACCTCACTCGCTCACCTCACACAGACACTCACCTCACACAGACACTCACACAGACCCTCACCTCACACAGACCCTCACCTCACACACAGATACTCACTCACCTCACACAGACACTCACTTCACACAGACACTCACACAGACCCTCACCTCACACAGACCCTCACCTCAAACACAGATACTCAGACACTCACTCACACAGACACTCACCTCACTCACTCACACAGACACTCACCTCACTCACAGACACTCACCTCACTCACTCACAGACACTCACCTCACTCACCCTCAGACACACACCTCACTCACTCACAGACACTCACCTCACCTCACTCACAGACACTCACTCACTCACAGACACTCACACAGACACTCACCTCACACAGACACTCACCTCACACAGACACTCACCTCACTCACTCACAGATACTCACCTCACTCACTCACAGATACTCACCTCACTCACCCTCAGACACTCACCTCACTCACCTCACTCACCCTCAGACACTCACCTCACTCACTCACCTCACTCACAGACACTCACCTCACACACAGACACTCACCTCACACCAGGCCCGGCTCCAGATATGAGATGAAAGGTGGGCCAAGTGATATTCCAGGTGGGCCGGTCAGAGGGTGGGTGGGGGGGTGGGGGATAATACTTTAGTCTCACATGTCTGTTCATATAATTTTAATATCATGCATTTAAGGCAATAGTTAGGGTTGTTTGTTTGTTATTGTTGTGTTTGTGTTTTCTTCATTTTTAATATTTTTTTGTACATATTTTGGAACTATTTAGTAACTTTATATATAGGCCTATATATAGATAAACATGTTTAACATGTTTATTTTTACATTCTCTCTTTTTGCATTTGTAATATTGTTTTGACCTCTTAACAGATCTTGTCTATTGTCCCCGTCGTGGGCGGCAGTGGTTCAGTGGTTCATGTAGGTTGTCTGCAAATCGGAAGGTTGGTGGTTCAATCCCCGGTTCCACCTGACCAAGTGTCGACTGGATGTAGGGGATATGCCTGCCCAACCTTTGTTGTAATAAAGCCTGAACACCACCTCGCACCCCGCTCATCACTGATGCTCCATCATAACACTGGCTTATTATATTATCAGCACTGTATCCTGTTTCAGACAAGTGTTGTAATATTTCAGTAGTGATGTAATCTCCATCAAGCTGCTGGAGTTCTAACAAGCCAATGAGATGTTCCTCTGGCACACCATTGCACACAAAACGAATTATAACGGACAAATTTTCCGTGTTGCACCGATCCCTTGTGCCATCACTTTTTAAACAGAATGCAGCTAAATCAGCAGTGTCATATTTCTGTTTTATTTTTTTCAGAACCATGGATGCCAAAATTTCAATCACTTCATTCTGGATGGTTTTGGAAGTGTACTTTGCATTTTGTGGGATACCTGATGTAATGTCAGCGAGGTATTTATCTTTTTCCAACGTGTATTTAAACAACTTGGCAAAAAGCCCCGCAGCTATGCAATCTTCTTCACTGTCACATGTTTCACAATCCCCGCGTAGTGGAAGCTCATTGACTGCTAAAAACTTCACAACACCTGCCATGCTTTTTATGTAATAGCGATTCTTTTCTATCTGTTGGGGGCCGAGCAAACATGCTACGGTCTCCCCCGACACCTGTCGGCGGCAAAACTCTGTCCATGAGCTCGAGGCTTGTAAATGAGTTTGACTGCACGCATGTTTTTGAAGACCGCGGTCACGTTCTAATGCTGCTTTCCGGTTTCGAAAACCTGTCGAAACGAACGTGTCATTTTCAGAGAAAGCAACACCGAACACTCGACACGGAAAACAAAAGCATGCATCGCGATCTACAGAATATTCAAGCCACGGCCGTGACTGATACCAAGCGGCCGAAAAGCATCTCTCTCTCCCTCCAAAAAGAGTTCGGGGGTACGATTTCAGAACCGGCTGGTAAGGATTTGCTCTGTTTAAATCATTTGGGACAGAATTGCTGAATCTTTGAGTGGGTGTATTTGTGCTTTTGACACCAACAGAAGCTGCTGATGAACTCGACTCCATTTCTTCGACCTCATTGCCGCAAATGGATGAGGTGGTAGCTGTGTCCTGGAGACCTAAAGTGGTTTTCTTTTGTCCTTTCGGAACAAGAAATCTGTGCATGTTGTGTTTTATTAGGCTACTAGAGTGTGGTAATCAAGTTCACTAATGTTAATAGTTCTTCTAATAAAGTTCATTGGCTGTTACTGTCGTTATATTGCTTCATAATTCAGCACGTCCGTTTACCTCAAAGGTTGCAAAGTGAATGAGCTAAGTCTGTCTCGGAGGGAAAAAAGGAGGGGGTTGGGTAGAAAATAACGTATCTCGAGCTGAATTGAATATCGCACCAATTTTGTGATTGGCTGTTATGTGGTGTGGGGCCAGGGTGGGCCAAGCTTCTGATTGGGTGGGCCAGGCCCACCCTGGCCCCCCCGTGGAGCCGGGCCTGCCTCACACACAGACACACTCACTCACTCACCCACCCACCCACAGACACTCACACACTCACTCACTCACCCACCCACCCACTGACACTCACTCACCTCACTCACCCACAGACACTCACCTCACACAGACACAGACACTCACCTCACTCACTCAGACACTCACCTTACTCACTCAGACACTCACCTCACTCACGCCCAGACACTCACCTTACTCACTCACAGACACTCACCTCACACTTCACTCACTCACTCCCAGACACTCACCTCACTCACTCACACACAGACACTCACTCACAGACACAGACCTCACTCACTCACTCAGACACTCACTCAGACACTCACACAGACACTCACTCACGGACACTTACTCACTCACAGACACTCACCCACCCACCCACAGACACTCACACACAGACACTCACTCACAGACACAGACCTCACTCACTCACTCAGACACTCACTCAGACACTCACACAGACACTCACTCACGGACACTTACTCACTCACAGACACTCACCCACCCACCCACTGACACTCACTCACCTCACTCACCCACAGACACTCACCTCACACTTCACTCACTCACTCACTGACACTCACCTCACTCACTCACTCAGACACTCACCTCACACTTCACTCACTCACTCACTGACACTCACCTCACACAGACACACACACTCACTCACTCAGACACTCACCTCACTCACTCAGACACTCACCTCACACAGACACACACACTCACTCACTCAGACACTCACCTCACTCACTCACTCAGACACTCACTCACACAGACACTAACCTCACTCACTCACACAGACACTAACCTCACTCACTCACACAGACACTCACTCACTCACACAGACAGACAGACAGACAGACACAGACAGACAGACAGACACACACTCACTCACGCCCAGACACTCACCTCACTCACTCACACACAGACACTCACTCACACACACACTCACCTCACTCACTCACACACAGACACTCACCTCACTCACTCACACACAGACACTCACCTCACTCACTCACTCAGACACTCACTCAGACAGACACTAACCTCACTCACTCACACAGACACTAACCTCACTCACTCACACAGACACTCACTCACTCACACAGACAGACAGACAGACAGACACAGACAGACAGACAGACACACACTCACTCACGCCCAGACACTCACCTCACTCACTCACACACAGACACTCACTCACACACACACTCACCTCACTCACTCACACACAGACACTCACCTCACTCACTCACACACAGACACTCACCTCACTCACTCACACACAGACACTCACCTCACTCACTCACTCAGACACTCACTCAGACAGACAGACACTCACTCAGACAGACAGACACTCACTCACTCACTCACTCACTCGGTCAGACACACGGTCACACAGTCACTCTCAGACAGACACTCACCTCACACTTGCACACATGCACACACGCACACACACACACACACACCTTTAAAGAACTCAATCTCCAGAACGTCTGGCTCATTAGGTGAATCTTCAGGGTTCTTGGTCATCTGGTAAAGATCTGATGGCGCATGATTCTGAAAAACACCCCAAAAAAATCAAGTTTCAATGTAATGTCATCACACAGCTCGATCAGCATTGCATCATCTTTATTTTGCTTTTGTGGCAAGAGACTTGATTTAACATTTGACACAAGGAAAGAGATATGATGTATTTGGTCTATGAGATATTGCTGCCAAAGCTCGGACACACCTGACTGAATTTAGAAAGCTTCTGACAAATATAAACTGTGTTTAAACCATGAGGTCTTTTAACACACTGAACCGGCACGCTAATAAACATGAAGAGCAATCAAGAATTCAGATCACACATTAAATACAGATTCACTTGTTTGTGTCGACCACAATGTATTTAGTGAGAGCGTTAGAAACCACTGAATTAATCAATCGAAATATCTTCAGGACACTTTGGCTTACTTTTGTATGATAAACTATTTTGGTGCCGTCTTGGGCCGCCACTTGATGTCAAATCTGTGTGCTGAAGAGAAACCAGTTGAGAAGCACTAAGCTAAAGTGCTGTTGAATTGCCATATCTGATTAGATGTTGTGCCTACGGGCATGGAAATGGTTTTGACATTTTTTGCAGAGGAAAATATGTGAAGAAAATACTAAAAACAAAAGGCCACATGGTTTGAAAATCCATCAAGTCTTCATGCCAGATATTTATGCGCTTCCACTGGGTGAAGACAGTAGTGATGTCCCGGCTGCCCGCCCACTGTGTGTGTGTGTGTAAGGGGGGACGTGTCCATCAGATGGCAGTACCCCTGCCAATTACCAGAGATTACAGCGAGATGACAGTCGATGTGTCCCAAGCTGAGGTAAATTGCAGGGGAACTATGCAAAATAACCACTGGGTGCATTTAAATGGAAACCTTTACCAGACAAACATCATCAAACGATAACTAATCTCTGCTGCCATGAGTCTAAATGTGCGGCAGTCTTTATCGTCGCTTTAACTAAACAACTCTCTGACTGCGCTACACGGCTTTCTTTATTTTCTGCTTCAGTAGTATCTGTCCTGAGATAAAACTATAAGAGTGGTGAAATGGCCTTAAAAGCCATTTGAGGAACTGTCTGGAAAGGTAAAATTAGTGGTTCGAATTTTAACACACGAGACAGCGGGAGCATGATGACTAAAACACTGTTTGGGGAGTCTCTGCCAGTGCATTTCGATTTGACTGTCGCGCACTTAAATGTCCAGGTTTATACAGGATATACTGTCATGTGCAAGATCTTACATTAACAGGGTTGAGTTCAAATTGTGGGACACGGCTAAATATAATGTTTGTGGTCATATGAATAAGTAAAAACATTTGGTGATATAATTTTTCCTACACTAAATTTGTTCACAGTGTGGAAAAGTTGAGTGTGAACCTTCAAATTAGTGCATATTAATAGAATCGCAAATAAACATTACTTAAAAGCATGACTGGATTAATGATTTGATTCTTGCAGCGTTTTTCTGAAGATGACTCACAGGTCAACGAAAGCAGTCAATGCTAGAATCTGCGGAAAAATTTAGAGAGAAATTGTGTTTTCCCACAATTATGTTGAATTGGTCCAAATAGCGTCACTTTCTTTTTCTTTAAAAAGGAAAAAATAAAGCGATAACAGGGCTGACTGCGAAATGTTGCATTTGACATTTTGTAAAAATTATTTTCACGGGGCTGATTGGTTGGCCGTTCACAGGGCAACGGGGCTGATTGGTTGGCCGTTCACAGGGCAACGGGGCTGATTGGTTGGCCGTTCACAGGGCAACGGGGCTGATTGGTTGGCCGTTCACAGGGCAACGGGGCTGATTGGTTGGCCGTTCACAGGGCAACGGGGCTGATTGGTTGGCCGTTCACAGGGTAACGGGGCTGATTGGTTGGCCGTTCACAGGGCAACGGGGCTGATTGGTTGGCCGTTCACAGGGTAACGGGGCTGATTGGTTGGCCGTTCACAGGGCAACGGGGCTGATTGTTGAACAATGTCAGCTTGAATACATTTAAAATGTGGGACCAAATATTACACTTTTGTTAATTAAAATATATTTTTTTGAGCATTTTTTGTACAATTACTATAACAGGGTAATAACTGGTAACAGGGTTGCATAGCTGATCTTATATTCGTCAAATTGCTGCAAGTAATGTCATTTAATGATTTGATTGTCTTAAAACAAATGCCAGAGTTTGAGGGTAAATTCCTGATTGCTAAATTCCTCCTCGATTAACAGCTTTTGTGCAAACTCACGAGTGTTAACGACGATGCAAAAAACTTCACTAAAGACGGAGAATCAGGTGCAGCTCAACACACTTCAGTTCTCAGAGGCTCTACAGGAGGAACAGGGTTGATTTAATGTGATGGGATCAATGAATTTCAATTCTAACCCCCTGCTGGTGTATCTGGCCTTACCCTATCACCCCGAAAGACAGGCAAAGGTAGAAGTAATCCACAGAGAGAGAGAGACAGATTTGGTGGTAAATGGGCCGTGAACAGAACCATCATGTCGCCAGTCTGCGGCTCGCTATGCTGCTTTATTCGCTTCTCTGTATATTGTTGTTGTGTGGGGCGGCTGAGCGCCCATCCTGAAAGACGGCCACCGCATGAACTTAGAGCAAGTAAATTTCTCTCTTTCCACGCGTTAGATGCCTCATTTGCTTTCAATCAAAGCTCTGAGTTGAAAGAGAAGGAGAGGGGGATGAGAGTGTCAGAGAGAGGGAAAGAATGACTGAGTGAGGAGATCTGACCACTGGATTGGAAGTGACGCTTAAATCGCCGTGTCTCGGAACTGGAGTTCTTGGTAAATTGGAAAGAGAAAAGGGAGGGCTGATAAGAGAGAACGATTTGCATTTCAACTCAACAGGATTGAACGGTCTTAAGAATTGAGGTGCTTACAGTAACTCAGCTACTAACGGTTGAATAAAAACAGCATGTCAATAGTGAAATCTCATTTTCTCATAACAGAACGGAGGATAGGATGAGAAGGAGAAGACGGAAGCGACTTACAGTGCACTTATTACAGGGACAATCCCGCCGGAGCAACCTGGAGTTAAGTGTCTTACTCAAGGACACAATGGTGGTGGCTGTGGGGATCGAACCAGCAACCTTCTGATTACCAGTTATGCGCTTTAGCGCACTACGACGCCGCCACTCCCACCACCACTCCGTGATCATGGCTAAACGTTTAGTACTTCAAATAAAACTATCAAAAGCATTCCAGTGAAGTATATTTACCATAATAACACCATAAATAATACGTCACGTAGCGGTGAACGCACAACACTGTCGCATTAGAACCGTCATTTGAAACATATTGCCATTGTATTTGTGTAGATGAACCGAATTCCTCTCCAGTGTGTGACACTTGTACCCGCTCCCATGAAATCGGCGATTAGCGCGGTGCACTCTGATGGCAGGTCAGTGTTTGTGTGTCCTTGGCGCTTCCCAGGACCACAACGGACCATGAAACCAGAGACACAATAAACAGAGAGCCCAAAAGAACAACGACTGGTTTTAAGGGTCGAGGGTGGTGACCTGGGTCACAGGGGTCACCTGTACGACCTGTGCATTTCGTTGGAGTTTAACATCATTAGTGTTAGTGGTGTACTAAGGCAAGGATCTCTTACCTTGGGATTCTCCAGAATTCCGGACTCATAGCTATATTTGAAAAGACACATTTTTACTGTTTTTTTAGTCTTTTGAGCAAAAACAACAGTCAAGAAACATCATGCAGAAAACGAAAATGACTGTAAATGTTTTATGTATTGCAGTGTGATGGGCTTCACCTGATGTGCATGAGATTGGCATCCATACTCCACGGCGCTTTCGGAGTAACCGGAACAGGAATACCATGTTTCTAATTGTAGACAGACATATGATAATCAACAGAGTCCAATACAGAAATGGGATTAATGACTGTATACACACACACACACACACACACACACACACACACACACACACACACTCGCGCGCGCGCGCTCTGTCTCACACACAGTGTGTCTCTCGCACACACTCTCACGCACACTCACTCACACACACAGTGTCTCACACACACTCTCACACACACACACACACACACACACACACAGTGTCTCACACACACACAGTGTCTCACACACACACACACACATTCTCTCACACACACACACACACACACACACACACACACACACACACTGTCTCACACACACAAAGTGTCTCTCACACACACACAGTGTCTCTCACACACACACACACACACACACACACACAGTGTCTCACACACACACACACACACACACACAGTGTCTCACACACACACACACACACACACACACACACACACACACACACACACACCTCTGCGTACTCCATCAGGTCTTTTCTGCCACGGAAGCGGTTGTAAAACTCCGGAATCCTCCATGGAGCGATGATCTGATGATTTAATGGAGGTGGATCAGAATCTTATAGATAACTGATAGTCTCGGAGGATGTTAATCAATGATACTGTATCTCACCTTCACTTGAGGGTAGAGAGCATAACACGTCAGCTCAAACCGAATTTGGTCATTGCCCTGATAACAACGAAATCAAAAAACACATTTAAATGCAGCAAAATGAAAAAAATATATATTATTTAGAAATGCAAAAAAACTTTTAGATGTCCAAAATAAACTTATTCCCCACGTCGTTAAAATATTCAAAATTACAAATGTATTTTCAGAACACCAAAATAGCTTTTGCACCTCTTTCTACATATTTTAAAGCATAATTCCTAATGAAAACAGTGATCTGATGACAAAACAAGGCGTCAGTCTACAGTTATTTATTAGAATATTGCCCAAATATTTTAATATCGGTGCTTCCCTTTCATTTGATGCAACAGGCAAAAGATATTCCCAAATTAAATGTCACTAAAATCATTCTAAACTCAGACATGTGTCTCCCTCTAGTGGTGGGACACATGATTTGACAAATGAGTCATTGCACTTCTTCTCTTATTTAATATTAAATGAGTGTTTTATTAAATAAGTAAATAAGTATTAAATGAGGAAACAGTGATATACTGTAATATTAGTCTATGGGGCATACGGTTTCATTTAGGGAATAATATGTAATGTTGCACCTTTCCTGTGGCCCCGTGTGACACAAACTGAGCTCCTTCCTGTTGCGCGATCTGGACCTGCCGGCGGGCGATACACGGTCGGGCGATAGACGTGCCCAGCAGGTAACGGTCTTCATATATGGCATTAGCCTGCACTGACGGCCAGATAAACTCCTCCACAAACTCACAACGCAGGTCTTCAATAAACACCTGAACACAAACATGTTGGGAACAGCATTATGAAACGAACATGAATGAGTGCATTTACTCCATTCAGCGGTGAGAGAATAATTTGGCTTATTTTACCTTCTTTGCTCCAAGTTTCTCTGCTTTCTCCCGGGCAGCATCAAAGTCCTCGTCCTGTCCAATGTTTGCCTACAACATAATAAATAATCATACTGAGAAAACGTCTCGTTTGATCATATAAACAGTTTGACATAAACATTAACAGCCATTCAGTGTGTCTCGGGTGTGTGTCTCGGGGGTGTCCTGATTGGGTCAGCATATCATCATGCATCGTTAGCATTGCAAAATAAAGAGACTAATCAACTTTTAAAACACTTTCCATATCTTTTGTTGTTGATTATTATTTATTTGATAAAAACCCTTTGAAATATGAAAAAAAAAATTGGTTTGGATTTCACTGCAACAAAAAAAAAAAAAAAACTCACCAAATATTAGTAGCCAAAAGTATACTTTTTTTGTAGCGTGTGTGTGCGAGCGCATGTATGTGTGAGCGTGCGTAGGTGTGTGAGCGTGCGTGTGCGCGCGTGCGTGCATGGGTGAGCGCGCGCGTGCGTGCGTGTGCGCGAGTGTATGGGTGTGTGCATGCGAATGTGTGCGTGAGAGTATGTGTGTCGAGAGTATGGGTGTGTGTGTGTGTGTGTGCATGCGTGTGCATCCGAATGTGTGCGCGTGCGTATTTGTGTGTGTGTGTGCATGCGTGTGCATCCGAATGTGTGCGCGTGCGTATTTGTGTGTGTGTGTGCATGCGTGTGCATCCGAATGTGTGCGCGTGCGTATTTGTGTGTGTGTGTGTGTATGTGCAGGCGTGTGTGCGCATGCGCAAGTGTATGTGTGCTTGCGCACTCGTATGTGTGCTTGTGCACGCGTATGTGTGCTAGTGCGCATGTTAGTGCGTGTGTGTGCGCATGCGTACATGTGTGTATGCATGTGTGCATGCGTGTATGTATATGTTTGTGCATGCGTGTGTGTATGTATATGTGCGTGAGTGCGTGCGTGCGTGAGTGCGTGCGTGCGCCTATGTATGCATATGTGTGTGCGTGCATGCGCATGTGTGTGTGTACGTGCACGCGTATGTGTGCGTGTTAGTGTGCATGTTTGTGTGCGTGTGTGTGCATGCATATATATGTGTCTGTGTGTATGTATGTGCGTGCGTATGTGTGCATGCGTGCGTGTGTGTGTGTGTGCAATTGTGTGTATTTGTTGTGCGTGTGAGTGTGTGTATTACTGTGTGTGCACACATGTGTGTGTGTGTTTGGGGGGGGGGGGGGGGGGGGTCTCGTGATGTTAGCATGAAGTGATCGTCTGTGTTCTGCAACTGCTTTCGGGTCCTTGAATAATGTGTAACGTGCGAGTAAGGGCAGCCGGTGGACTTTCTGGTGCCCTCCTAGGGAGTTGGTGCCCTATGCAGACTGTATAGTATGTGTGTAGGGAGCGGCGGTACTGAGTGTCCCCGTCACTGTACTGGGGCATTAGGACATACCACAGGTTGAGCACCCCCTGCTGGACTCCCTAATACCTCTTCCAGCAGCAACCTTACATTTCCCAGGAGGTCTCCCATCCAGATACTGGCCAGACTCAATTATTTACCAGACTTAACTGTCCCTGCTTAATCATAAGCAGAAACTAAATAAACTGTGCCATCAATTAAAACAAGAAACTCATAATTTGGTGGAAAAAAACAGGGAAACTCCAAGTAAGGAAATAAAATAAAAAAAGATAATGAACAATATATAGAATCAATGACATTGTGTATGATCCTGTACAAATGAAGCAAATATTTGTAGGATACTATGAACAACTGTTTTTAAAGGATTTACCACTCAATAGTCTGTCAGATTAATTAAAATTAAAACTTGACAGAAATATAACACAGGAAGAATTATTAATAGCATATTGTAAAAGCACTGGCACCAGACAGGTTGAGTAAAAAAAGTATAAAGTATTTTGTGGTAATTTTGTGAACCATATTAGAAGATGTTACTTGAATTCTTACAAAAAGGCCAAATTACCCCAAACATTAGAAATAGCAACAAAACATATATTTTAAACCTTTAAATATAGAGACTTGTGGTTCGTATAGACCCATTTCACTTCTTAACGTAGATTTTAAAATATTTTCAAAATGAACTGCAATTTGACTGGAAAACATTCATTATTATTTTTTATATAGATATTAAACATGAATCTATGAACCGATTACCTAAATGTATTTATTCCAATTAGTTCCAATAAAATGTCCTCCTTTTGTGTTTAAAAACCTGTCTGTCTGTCCATGTGTCTGTCTGTCTGTCTATCCATCTATCTATCTATCTACATACCTGTATGTCTGTCTGTCTGTCTGTCTGTCTGTCTATCAGTCTATCTATCTACCTGTATGTCTGTCTGTCTATCCATCTATCTACCTGTATGTCTCTCTGTCTGTCTGTCTGTCTGTCTATCTACCTGTATGTCGGTCTATCTATCAACCTGTATGTCTGTTTGTCTGTCTGTCTGTCTGTCTGTCTGTCTGTCTATCCATCTACCTGTATGTCTGTTTGTCTGTCTGTCTGTCTGTCTGTCTATCTATCTACCTGTATGTCTGTCTATCTATCTGTCGGTCTGTCTGGCCATCTACCTGCATGTCTGTTTGTCTGTCCGTCCGTCCGTCTGTCTGTCTGTCTATCAACTTGTATGGCTCTCTGTCTGTCTGTATCTCTGTCTATCTACCTGTATGTCTGTTTGTCTATCTATCTATCTATCTATCTATCTATCTATCTATCTACATACCTGTATGTCTGTCTGTCTGTCTATCAGTCTATCTATCTACCTGTATGTCTGTCTGTCTATCCATCTATCTACCTGTATGTCTCTCTGTCTGTCTGTCTGTCTGTCTGTCTATCTACCTGTATGTCGGTCTATCTATCTACCTGTATGTCTGTTTGTCTGTCTGTCTGTCTGTCTGTCTATCCATCTACCTGTATGTCTGTTTGTCTGTCTGTCTGTCTGTCTGTCTGTCTATCTATCTACCTGTATGTCTGTCTATCTATCTGTCGGTCTGTCTGGCCATCTACCTGCATGTCTGTCTGTCTGTCTGTCTGTCTGTCTATCTATCTATCTACCTGTATGTCTGTCTATCTATCTGTCTGGCCATCTACCTGCATGTCTGTCTGTCTGTATGTCTGTCTATCTATCTGTCTGTCCGTCTGTCTGTCTGTCAATCTGGCCATCTACCTGCATGTCTGTTTGTCTGTCTGTCTGTCTGTCTGTCCGTCCGTCTGTCTGTCTGTCTGTCTATCAACTTGTATGGCTCTCTGTCTGTCTGTATCTCTGTCTATCTACCTGTATGTCTGTTTGTCTATCTATCTATCTATCTATCTATCTATCTACATACCTGTATGTCTGTCTGTCTGTCTGTCTATCTATCTACCTGTATGTCTGTTTGTCTGTCTGTATATATATCTACCTGTATGTCTGTCTATCTATCTGGCCATCTACCTGCATGTCTGTTTGTCTGTCTGTCTGTCTGTCTATCTACCTGTATGTCTGTTTGTCTGTCTGTCTGTCTGTCTATCTACCTATATGTCTGTCTGTCTGTCTATATATCTACCTGTATGTCTGTTTGTCTGTCTGTCTGTCTATACATCTACCTGTATGTCTATCCATCTACCTGTATGTCTGTTTGTTTGTCTGTCTATCCATCCATCCACCTGTATGTCTGTTTGTCTGTCTATTCATCCACCTGTATGTCTGTCTGTCTGTCTGACTATCTATCTATCTATCTATCTACCTGTATGTCTGTCTGTCTGTCTGTCTACCTGTATGTCTGTCTGTCTGTCTGTCTATCTATCTACCTGTATGTCTGTCTATCTATCTGTCTGGCCATCTACCTGTCTGTCTGTCTGTCTGTCTGTCTATCTATCTGGCCATCTACCTGCATGTCTGTCTGTCTGTCTATCTATCTACCTGTATGTCTGTTTGTCTGTCTGTCTACCTGTATGTCTGTCTGTCTGTCTGTCTATCTATCTATCAACTTGTATGTCTGTTTGTCGGTCTATCTAACTACCTGTATGTCTGTTTGTCTGTCTATCTATCTACCTGTATGTCTGTCTGTCTGTCTGTCTATCTATCTACCTGTATGTCTGTCTGTCTGTCTATCTATCTACCTGTATGTCTGTCTGTCTGTCTATCTATCTACCTGTATGTCTGTCTATCTATCTACCTGTATGTCTGTCTATCTGGCCATCTACCTGCATGTCTGTTTGTCTGTCTGTCTGTCTGTCTATCCATCTACCTGTATGTCTGTTTGTCTGTCTGTCTATATATCTACCTGTATGTCTGTTTGTCTGTCTATCTATTTACCTGTATGTCTGTATGTCTGTCTATCTATCATCTACCTGTATGTCTGTTTGTCTGTCTGTCTGTCTATCCATCCATCCACCTGTATGTCTGTATGTCTGTCTGTCTATCTATCTACCTGTATGTCTGTTTGTCTGTCTGTCTGTCTATCTATCTACCTGTATGTCTGTCTGTCTCTCTATCTGTCTGTCTGTCTGTCTATCTACCTGTATGTCTGTCTGTCTCTCTATCTGTCTGTCTGTCTATCTACCTGTATGTCTGTCTGTCTATATATCTACCTGTATGTCCGTTTGTCCATCCATCTACCTGTATGTCTGTCTATCTATCTGTCTGGCCATCTACCTGTATGTCTGTCTGTCTGTCTGTCTGTCTGTCTGTCTGTCTGTCTGTCTGTCTATCTATCAACTTGTATGTCTGTTTGTCTGTCTATCTATCTACCTGTATGTCTGTTTGTCTGTCTATCTATCTACCTGTATGTCTGTCTATCTGGCCATCTACCTGCATGTCTGTTTGTCTGTCTGTCTGTCTGTCTATCCATCTACCTGTATGTCTGTTTGTCTGTCTGTCTGTCTGTCTGTCTATCCATCTACCTGTATGTCTATTTGTCTGTTTATCTATTTACCTGTATGTCTGTTTGTCTGTCTGTCTGTCTATCCATCCATCCATCCGTATGTCTGTTTGTCTGTATGTCTGTCTATCTATCTACCTGTATGTCTGTTTGTCTGTCTATCTATCTACCTGTATGTCTGTTTGTCTGTATGTCTGTCTGTCTGCCTGTCTATCTATCTATCTGTATGTCTGTCTGTCTGTCTATATATCTACCTGTATGTCTGTCTGTCTATATATCTACCTGTATGTCTGTTTGTCTGTCTGTCAATATATCTACCTGTATGTCTGTCTGTCTGTCTGTCTGTCTGTCTATCTATTTACCTGTATGTCTGTCTATCTATTTACCTGTATGTCTGTTTGTCTGTCTGTCTATCCATCCATCTACCTGTTTGTCTGTCTGTCTATCCATCCATCTACCTGTATGTCCGTTTGTCTGTCTGTCTGTCTGTCTATCTATCTACCTGTATGTCCGTTTGTCTGTCTGTCTGTCTGTCTATCTATCTACCTGTATGTCTGTTTGTCTGTCTGTCTGTCTGTCTATCTATCTACCTGTATGTCTGTTTGTCTGTCTGTCTATCTATTTACCTGTATGTTTGTCTGTCTGTCTGTCTGTCTATCTACCTGTATGTCTGTTTTTCTGTCTGTCTGTCTGTCTATCTATCTATCTACCTGTCTGTCTGTCTGTCTATCTATCTGTCTGTCTGTCTGTCTGTCTATCTCTCTATCTATCTGTCTGTCTGTCTGTCTATCTATCTACCTGTATGTCTGTCTGTCTCTCTATCTGTCTGTCTGTCTGTCTATCTACCTGTCTGTCTGTCTGTCTCTCTATCTGTCTGTCTGTCTATCTACCTGTATGTCTGTCTGTTTGTCTGTCTGTCTATATATCTACCTGTATGTCCGTTTGTCCATCCATCTACCTGTATGTCTGTCTATCTATCTGTCTGGCCATCTACCTGTATGTCTGTCTGTCTGTCTGTCTGTCTGTCTGTCTGTCTATCTATCAACTTGTATGTCTGTTTGTCTGTCTATCTATCTACCTGTATGTCTGTTTGTCTGTCTATCTATCTACCTGTATGTCTGTCTATCTGGCCATCTACCTGCATGTCTGTTTGTCTGTCTGTCTGTCTATCCATCTACCTGTATGTCTGTTTGTCTGTCTGTCTGTCTGTCTATCCATCTACCTGTATGTCTATTTGTCTGTTTATCTATTTACCTGTATGTCTGTTTGTCTGTCTGTCTGTCTATCCATCCATCCATCCGTATGTCTGTTTGTCTGTATGTCTGTCTATCTATCTACCTGTATGTCTGTTTGTCTGTCTGTCTATCTATCTACCTGTATGTCTGTTTGTCTGTCTGTCTGTCTGTCTGTCTGCCTGTCTATCTATCTATCTGTATGTCTGTCTGTTTGTCTGTCTGTCTATCTACCTGTATGTCTGTCTGTTTGTCTGTCTGTCTATATATCTACCTGTATGTCCGTTTGTCCATCCATCTACCTGTATGTCTGTCTATCTATCTGTCTGGCCATCTACCTGTATGTCTGTCTGTCTGTCTGTCTGTCTATCTATCAACTTGTATGTCTGTTTGTCTGTCTATCTATCTACCTGTATGTCTGTTTGTCTGTCTATCTATCTACCTGTATGTCTGTCTATCTGGCCATCTACCTGTATGTCTGTTTGTCTGTCTGTCTGTCTGTCTATCTATCTACCTGTATGTCTGTCTGTCTCTCTATCTGTCTGTCTGTCTGTCTGTCTATCTACCTGTATGTCTGTCTGTCTCTCTATCTGTCTGTCTGTCTATCTACCTGTATGTCTGTCTGTTTGTCTGTCTGTCTATATATCTACCTGTATGTCCGTTTGTCCATCCATCTACCTGTATGTCTGTCTATCTATCTGTCTGGCCATCTACCTGTCTGTCTGTCTGTCTGTCTGTCTGTCTGTCTGTCTGTCTGTCTATCTATCAACTTGTATGTCTGTTTGTCTGTCTATCTATCTACCTGTATGTCTGTTTGTCTGTCTATCTATCTACCTGTATGTCTGTCTATCTGGCCATCTACCTGCATGTCTGTTTGTCTGTCTGTCTGTCTGTCTATCCATCTACCTGTATGTCTGTTTGTCTGTCTGTCTGTCTGTCTATCCATCTACCTGTATGTCTATTTGTCTGTTTATCTATTTACCTGTATGTCTGTTTGTCTGTCTGTCTGTCTATCCATCCATCCATCCGTATGTCTGTTTGTCTGTATGTCTGTCTATCTATCTACCTGTATGTCTGTTTGTCTGTCTGTCTATCTATCTACCTGTATGTCTGTTTGTCTGTCTGTCTGTCTGTCTGTCTGCCTGTCTATCTATCTATCTGTATGTCTGTCTGTTTGTGTGTCTGTCTGTCTGTCTATATATCTACCTGTATGTCTGTCTGTCTATATATCTACCTGTATGTCTGTTTGTCTGTCTGTCAATATATCTACCTGTATGTCTGTCTGTCTGTCTGTCTGTCTGTCTGTCTGTCTATCTATTTACCTGTATGTCTGTCTATCTATTTACCTGTATGTCTGTTTGTCTGTCTGTCTATCCATCCATCTACCTGTTTGTCTGTCTGTCTATCCATCCATCTACCTGTATGTCCGTTTGTCTGTCTGTCTGTCTGTCTATCTATCTACCTGTATGTCCATTTGTCTGTCTGTCTGTCTATCTATCTACCTGTATGTCTGTTTGTCTGTCTGTCTGTCTGTCTGTCTGTCTATCTATCTACCTGTATGTCTGTTTGTCTGTCTGTCTATCTATTTACCTGTATGTTTGTCTGTCTGTCTGTCTATCTACCTGTATGTCTGTTTTTCTGTCTGTCTGTCTGTCTGTCTATCTATCTATCTACCTGTCTGTCTGTCTGTCTATCTATCTGTCTGTCTGTCTGTCTGTCTATCTATCTATCTGTATGTCTGTCTGTCTATCTATCTATCTGTATGTCTGTCTGTCTATCTATCTATCTATGTCCGTTTGTCTGTCTGTCTGTCTATCTCTCTATCTATCTGTCTGTCTGTCTGTCTGTCTGTCTGTCTGTCTGTCTATCTATCTACCTGTATGTCCGTTTGTCTGTCTGTCCGTCTGTCTGTCTATCCATCTACCTGTATGTCCGTCCGTCTGTCTGTCTATCCATCTACCTGTATGTCCGTCCGTCTGTCTGTCTATCTATCTACCTGTATGTCCGTTTGTCTGTCTGTCTGTCTGTCTATCTATCTATCTACCTACCTGTATGTCCGTTTGTCTGTCTGTCTATCTATCTACCTGTATGTCTGTTTGTCTGTCTGTCTATCTATTTACCTGTATGTTTGTCTGTCTGTCTGTCTATCTACCTGTATGTCTGTTTTTCTGTCTGTCTGTCTATCTATCTATCTACCTGTCTGTCTGTCTGTCTGTCTATCTATCTATCTGTATGTCTGTCTGTCTGTCTGTCTGTCTGTCTATCTATGTCCGTTTGTCTGTCTGTCTGTCTATCTCTCTATCTATCTGTCTGTCTGTCTGTCTGTCTGTCTATCTATCTACCTGTATGTCCGTTTGTCTGTCTGTCTGTCTGTCTATCCATCTACCTGTATGTCCGTCCGTCTGTCTGTCTATCCATCTACCTGTATGTCCATCCGTCTGTCTGTCTATCTATCTACCTGTATGTCCGTTTGTCTGTCTGTCTATCTATCTACCTGTATGTCCGTTTGTCTGTCTGTCTATCTATCTACCTGTATGTCCGTTTGTCTGTCTGTCTATCTATCTACCTGTATGTCTGTCTGTCTGTCTACCTGTATGTCTGTCTGTCTGTCTGTCTGTCTGTCTATCTATCTATCTATCTATATGTCTGTCTATCTATTTACCTGTATGTCTGTTTGTCTGTTTGTCTATCTATCTACCTGTATGTCTGTCTGTCTATTTACCTGTATGTCTGTTTGTCTGTCTGTCTGTCTATTTACCTGTATGTCTGTTTGTCTGTCTGTCTGTCTATTTACCTGTATGTCTGTTTGTCTGTCTGTCTGTTTACCTGTATGTCTGTTTGTCTGTCTGTCTGTCTATTTACCTGTCTGCCTGCCTGCCTGCCTGCCTGCCTGTCTGTCTATCTATCCATCTATCTACCTGTCTGTCTGTTCTTCTGTCTGTCTGTCTGTCTATCCATCTATCTACCTGTCTGTCTATCTATCTAACTGTCTGTCTGTCTGTCTATCCATCCATCTAGCTGTCTGTCTGTCTGTCTGTCTATCCATCTATCTACCTGCATCTCTGTCTGCATCTCTGTCTAGATCTTGAACGCAACCTTGATAAAACACGTTCACATGAGATGTAATTAAAAGGCTCGCGATAAAACCCCCAAAACTCCCGGCCGTCCAGAACTCGTTGAGTGAGATTATTTTGGACAGATCTTTTGTTCCTGTCTGTCGCTTGATAAGAGCACACTATTGTTCTCTGCTTACGCTGTTGTTTTGTGTGCAGTGTGAGGACAGACACACAGTCACGAATCAGACTAAACTAAACAAACTAAAACTGGCTCTAAATCAACCAGTGCTTCAGACTAAACCAGAGATCTCAATAAACTCCCAGCGAGGAGTTTCACGCCTGGTTTGTGAAAGAGGAAACCGCCCCGTGTCTCTGCTGATCTCATCAGTAAACTTAGTTAAACATTTTCACGTTGGAAAAGTGTAGATTACACAAAATGTAGCAGATGGTTCACAAAATTTCAGGGGTTTTCCATCCAGTGGTTTCCTCCACATCAGGAAATGATTTTAAGTCAAGTTAATTCATGCAAATATGTTTATTGTGATGTCACCAGTACAGGGATGTGTGTGAAAGTTGAAGGGTGGCATCTGTAATTACCAGGTAAGTGATAACATCATAACCCTGTTCCTTGAGCCACACGAGGATACAGGAAGTGTCCAAACCACCGCTGTACGCCAGGACCACTGTGCCCTTTGACATCTCTGATCTTCAGGGGACTTTCAAGAAAAGCACAGCAAATCATTTCATATTATTTCAATGTCATAGAGGGAGCAACCTTCATCAGACAAGTCCTGCAAGTTCATGATTCACCATATAAAATCACAAACTGTATAACTGAGACACATGACAGTTTGTATGTGAGAGCAGATGTTGATCTTTAAAAGCATCAGTCTATAAATGATTGAGCCAGTTTAATTCATCACTCACACCAAGCAGTGTTAATGCTTCAATACGATGCAATTTTTAATTTGTATAAATGTAATTGCAGTATGACTGTTCATTAATTCAGTATGACACATACAGAAATAACTGAGCATACATTATCAGTAAGATGTTATTTTAAATCAGTTTTCACGTTATACGAGCCTGTTTAGGCGAATGTTAAGTCAACTAATGCCAATAATATCAGATACCAATACCACATTTATATATTTATACACACACACATAATGCAAACGATATATAAAAGCAGTAACTCACCTGAACGCACAAGGAAATAAATGTACTTGATAACAGGCGTTGTCAGATCCTGTCTGTCTGCTTTCAGCTCGATCGCAGTTCGGAAATCATGCAGCAGCTGCGCCGCCATTCAAAGACTTATCAGCCAATCAGATGTCGCTCCGCTTCAAAGGCGTGTCGACAACGGTCGCGGCTAGCCAATCAGATCCCGCCGTTTATTACAATGAGCCGAGTCTGTATGGCCCGCCTCTCATGGACGCGCTCAGCCAATCGGATCTATGGAGTTATACTCGTGCCACAATTCTACGCCAACAAGCATTTTTGAGGGCACAAAAAATGTTTTACGTACGCAAGATTACATTTTGAGCATGAAAAAAAGGTATTTTGCACGCATTGTGGGTAGGAGGAGAAAGCTAAATTCAAGTATTCTGAGCCCCAAAGTCACATTCAAATAAACTTCATTCAAGCGCAAAATTGATTTTTGTTTGCTCAAAATGAAGTTATCTTTGCAAGATGATACATTGATTTACAAAACTGAGTTCCAAGCACGTGCAAAATAACCTTTTGTGCACTTAATTTCATCTTGCGTGTGCAGAATATTTTTTGTGCACTCTAAATATCTTCTTACGCATGCAGAACAGATTTTTTTTGGACTCAAAATATCATCTTGCGTGTGCAAAATAACTTTTTGCGTGCTCAAAATTGCATCTAATATAATTAAAAAAATTATATAATTTTGCACGTGCACGATTGTGGCACATATATCACTCCATATCGGTCAGGGGTGTGTCAGTCTTGCACCAACATGCCCAAATAAACAGCTGCTTTGTTAAAAGCTGTGATAAGTACACAAACTCACGAAGAGTTTTTTTTTAAATGGAGAAAAGTGAGGAGGAAATCCGAGCTTTGATTTCCCCTTGAACTTTCCAGTCTTTTTTAATTACTCGAAAAATATAGAAAAAAAAATGTGTAAACTGATTCATTAAAAAGGAACCAACTTGATTCGTTCACAAATCAGACATTGATTTGCAAACAAGTTTTACACTACACAAGAGCAACTCGAGTTTATGACATATTTTAATAAGCATAACTTAATTTTTTTATTATTATTATTATTCATTATAGAAATGTCCATGTGCTTTCAGTGAAGTTTAAAATGGATTATTTCCATGTCTTTCCCAGGCCTGCAAAACTAACATTTAAAACTCCCTGATTACATTTTTCATGATCATGGGAACCTGAACACTAACAAAAAGTACCATGTACAGATGAAGTCAGAAGTTTACATACACTAATTTAACTGTGCCTTTAAGCACCTTGGAAAATTCCAGAGAACGATGCCAAGCCTTTAGACTATTATCAAATTAGCTTCTGATAGTATAATTGGAGTATCAATTGCAGGTGTACCTGTGGAGGTATTTTAAGGTCTACCTTCAAACTCAGTGCCCCTTTGCTTGACATCATGGGAAAATCAAAAGAAATCAGCCAAATGTGGACTTCCACAAGTCTGGTTCATCCTTGGGAGCAATTTCCAAATGCCTGAAGGTGCCACATTCATCTGTGCAAACAATAGTGCTCAAGTATAAACACCATGTGACCACACGGCCATCATACCACTCAGGAAGAGACATATTCTGTCTCCTAGAGATGAACGCAGTTTGTGTGAAAAGTGCAAATCAATCCCAGAACAACAGCAAAGGACCTTGTGAAGATGCTGGAGGAAACAGGTGGACGAGTATCTAGATCCACAGCAAAACGAGTCCTATATGGACATAACCTGAAAGGCTGCTCAGCAAGGAAGAAGCCGCAGCTCCAAAACCACCATAAAAAAGCCAGACTACAGTTTGCAAGTGCACATGGGGACAAAGATCTTACTTTTATGTGACATGTTCCCTGGTCTGATGAAACAAATATTGAACTGTTTGGCCATAATGCCCATCGTTATGTTTGGAGGAAAAAGGATGAGGCTTGCAAGCTGAAGAACACCATCCCAACCGTGAAGCATGGGGGGTGGCAGCATCATGTTGTGGGGGTGCTTTGCTGCAGGAGGGACTGGTGCACTTCACAAAATAGATGACATCATGAGGAAGGAACATTATGTGGACATATTGAAGCAACATCTCAAGACATCAGACAGGAAGTTAAAGCTCGGTCACAAACGGGTCTTCCTAATGGACAATGACCCCAAACCGGACTCAGTTACACCAGTTCTGTCTGGAGGAATGGGACAAAATTCCAGCAACTTATTGTGAGAAGCTTGTGGAAGGATCCACAAAACATTTGACCCAAGTTAAACAACTTAAAGGCAATGCTACCAAATACTAAACTCATTCTCTCTACTATTATTCTGGCATTTCACATTCTTAAAATAAAGTAGTGATCCGAACTGACCCAAGACAGGGAATGTTTTCTACGATTCAGTGTCAGTTATTGTGAAAAACAGAGTTTAAATGTATTTATTTGGCTAAAGTGTATGCAAACTTCTGACTTTGCTATCATGGTACCCCCAGAGAACCTTCGTTTAGGGCATCAAACACATTTTTAGTGCTAAACAAACGTTAAAAAGTGTCAGTACTAGATGTCAGAAGAACAGAGAAGTCAGACATTTCTGCAATATTTATTTTCACATTATATTTTATTTTTTGTATATTTCAGTGCAAAAGGATTCGTTCCGTAAAAGTGAATGAATCATTCCGGGATACAATGTTGCGACACATTCTGTTCACTTGTTTCACTCTTTATTTCCCTCCATCATCTGAAAACAAAAAGTTATCAAGTTATTGTTTATTATTATTATTATTATTATTATTATTATTAGAATCAACAAAAAACACTGTGCAAGACAATAATTCAGGTTGTGGAATAGAAACTCTTGTTGTAGATTTGCAAAAGAATGAAATATGCTAAATTTATGCTAAACGTGACTAACTCCAGTTAGAGCCCGAGACGTGAGCTGATAGTCTGAATGAGGGTCCCGTTACACAACCGTCACACATCAGGCGCTCCATTACATCACCACCTGCTTATTGAGAAGAAAGCATCGCCATATTGAACAGCAAACGACTGTGAACCCAAACACAGGGTCCAGAAAGATGATGAGGATGATGATGAACAGGTCTTGGAGGAAGAACCAGGGAAACTCACGAGTTTGATGTACCAAAGAGGAGGCGCCACAGTCGCTGACCGGCAAAAGACGTTCGTCCGTTTGTCGCGATCACAAACGGCTCAGTCCACGGCTGCATTTCACACATGTATGCATCTATATCTTTCCGTAGCACTTTGAAATAGAAACCCAGCTAAGATGCATGTTCTATGTTGCCATAAAGAGAGAAAACAATTAACTTGAACTCATGGACTGTTTATTAGATTTTTGCTGTAATCTCCTTAACTGCTGCAACATGGGGAGATATGTATATATATATATATATATATATATATATAAATATGAAAATAAAACTCCAGTATTTAACATTGTGCATGAAAAACACAGAGGCAGTGAGAAAAAAACGAGACGAACAGGGTAACTCTGGATGTGCTGCTGGGCTTTCAAAGCAAAATTGTAAGTTCTTGTGTCCTGGGCGGCGCTCCGGACAATCGTGGTGGGAGCGTTTGTCTCACCACTCCTTCTTCTTCTCGTCCATAGACACGCCGCCCGGCCCGAGCGCGACCACGAGCAGCAAACCGCCGATGACCGATGTGGTCTGGAAGAAGTCGTACTTCAGGAAGTCGTGCATGGGCTTGTACGCAGGCACGCTCCAGAAGGCGTTGAAGTAGACGTTGATGGCGAGAAGCCACGCCACCAGGGTGAGTGCCGCCAGTTTGGTCTTGAAGCCGATGGCCACCAGGATGATGAGGGCCGTTCCGACCATGTTCTGCAGAATCTGGAGGAGAATGGAGAGAACTTTACTGGATGTTTGTGCAAAATGTGTGGGTGTCCAAATCGATCTAAACATATATGGAGAAAACAGCTACTCTGTCCAGGGCCCCCCTGGGCAGTCAAGGGCCCCCTGGGCACTGGCCCCATTGGCCCAGTCGGTAATCCATCCCTGGGTCAGAGTATTCATCTCTTACCCTCTTTTATTGTATTTGATGATGGAATGTGTGTTAATGGTCAAAATCGCATTATTTAGGTCTGTTAATTCTATTTCGCAAAACAAATTAAAAAAGGCAAATTATTGGGGGGCCTGGGTAGCTCAATGGTAAAAGACACTGGCTACCACCCCTGGGGTTCGCTAGTTAGAATCCAGAGTGTGCTGAGTGACTCCAGCCAGGTCTCCTAAGCAACCAAATTGGCCCGGTTGCTAGGGAGAGTAGAATCACATGGTGTAACCGCTATAATGTGGTTCTCGCTCTCGGTGGGGCATGTGGTGAGTTGTGCGTGGATGTCGCGGAGAACAGCGTGAAGCCTCCACACGCGATACGTCTCCGCGGTAGCGTGCTCAACAAGCCACGCGATAAGCTACGCGGATTGACGGTCTCAGACGCAACTGAGATTCATCCTCCGCCACCCGGATTGAGGCGAGTCACTACGCCACCATGAGGACTTGGAGCACATTGGGAATTGGCCCAAAATACAAAAGGGACTCTTACTTTGAAATGACAGAGACTTGTCCCTCAATTCGGAACGCCCAATTCGGAACGCCCAATTCCCAATGCGCTCCAAGTCCTCATGGTGGCGTAGTGACTCGCCTCAATCTGGGTGGTCGGAGGATGAATCTCACTTGCCTCCTCGTCTGAGACCGTCAACCCGTGCATCTCATCACGTTACCATGGAGACCTAGCGCGTGTGGAGGCTTCACGCTATTCTCCGCGGCATCCACGCACGACTCACCACACGCCCCAGCGAGAGCGAGAACCACATTATAGCGACCACGAGGAGGTTACCCCATGTGACTCTACCCTCCCTAGCAACCGGGCCAATTTGGTTACCCCATGTGACTCTACCCTCCCTAGCAACCGGGCCAATTTGGTTACCCCATGTGACTCTACCCTCCCTAGCAACCGGGCCAATTTGGTTACCCCATGTGACTCTACCCTCCCTAGCAACCGGGACAATTTGGTTGCCCCATGTGACTCTACCCTCCCTAGCAACCGGGCCAATTTGGTTACCCCATGTGACTCTACCCTCCCTAGCAACTGGGCCAATTTGGTTACCCCATGTGACTCTACCCTCCCTAGCAGCCAGGCCAATTTGGTTACCCCATGTGACTCTACCCTCCCTAGCAACCGGACCAATTTGGTTGCTAAGGAGACCCGGCTGGAGTCACTCAGCAACACCCAGGATTCAAACTCACGACTCCAGCGGTGATAGTCAGCGTCAGTCCTGGCTGAGATACCCAGACCCCCCGTCAACTCTTAAGGACACAGACCATCTTAATCGGCATTTAATCACCGCAGCCTTTAGCAGTTTTGTTTACCGCCATATTGATGTTATTTTTATTAATTGTGCAGCCCAGGATGGTGAAAATACTCTACTGATGCACTCAATGAAACTTAAGGACATAATCGTCGCGATCATATTGTGAATATTCTAATATCGCCAAGTCGCGTGTGCTAATAGTGATGAACTTACGGAGAAGAAGCTGGAATCGAAGTGTAGCAGTGTCATGAACATCAACACCAGCAGAACTCGTCCGCCCAGCTGCATGTACTGTTTAGGGGAACTCTCGCCCATAGACGGCACGCCCGCAAACATGCTCTTCCCCTCCGAGCGCGACTCCGCCAGCAGCAGAAGTAAACCACCACCGAGAGCCAGATTTCTGTCAGGACGGCAGAAAACACTGTTTATTGTGACTGTTCTAGAGCCCACTCAATTGCACAGACTGATCCGACAGAACTCACCTCATGAGAAATTTTATGTCCCATAGAATACTGTAGGCAACCGTCTGAAAACAGACAAATCAACACAATGCATCTTTCACTAATATGATTATATTTCGAAATATGAAATACAGATTGAAACGATGAAAATCATGAAATATTACAGCATGCAAAAGCACGCTGACTAGTTTATTTATACTACTCACCTGTAGTGCAATAATGCCAAATAACCCAAAGCACGCATACTGCACAAAATTTCTAATAAGGACAAGGACACATCCACCTGCAGGTACAACCATAAAACATTTAGCGCATTAGTGAGATCTGTAAGCATTAAACTAGCAGGGAATTTACCGATGGGTATGCAAACACACTCCTGAAACTTCAGTCTCACCGATCTGTCCTATGAGGTTGAGCAGCACGAAGCATGTGGCGAGGAAATACCCGCAGCTCCACGTGACCTCGATGTAATCTCGCTGCTCGTTCCACTGGAACCACATGCGAATGCCGTCCTCCAGAAACGTGCTGATCAAACACAAATGCGCCAGGTGGGGCAGATAATGCTTCGTTACCCGCAAGAACTGTGAGAAGAAGACAGAAATGCACATGATATATCAGTCAGATACACAGCGAGGACGCTAACTGTACAATGAAACATCCCTCATTTCTATAACTGGGTCGGCTGTGGGTCAGGTGGTAGAGCGAGTCGGCCACTAATCGCAGGGTTGTCGGTTCGATTCCCGGCCCATGCCGACTTGGGCAAGACACTGAACCCCAAGTTGCTCCCAGTGGCAGATCGCCTCAATCCAGGTGGCGGAGGACGGATCTCAGTTGCATCCGCGTCTGAGACCGTCAATACACGCATCTTATCAGGTGACTTGTTGGGCATGTTACCATGGAGACCTAGCTATGGGGAGGCTTCATGCTAGCGCCTTGCATGGCAGCTCTGCCGTCATTGGTGTGTGAATGTGTGTGAACGAGTAGTGGTGGCGTAGTGGGCTAAAGCACATAACTGGTAATCAGAAGGTTGCTGGTTTGATCCCCACAGCCACCACCATTGTGTCCTTGAGTAAGGCACTTAACTCCAGGTTGCTCCGGGGGGATTGTCCCTGTAATAAGTGCACTGTAAGTCACTTTGGATAAAAGTCTCTGCCAAATGTAAAATGTATCAATAGACCAGATTATCCCATCAATGGAATTTTTTCCTCCGTGACGGCACGACCATATTCCAGGACGATTATGCCAAGATTCATCGGGATCAAATTGTGAAAGAGTTTTTCATGGAGCATGATGCACTTTGGGGCTGATCAAGGGCGGACTGGGCATCTGGAGAACCGCGAAAAATGCAGAATGGGCCACAAAACGGTGCCGCGATATGCAGAAAAGGACGGTGAACCTGACCTTAACCCCATTGAAAGACTTTGGGATGCGCTGGAGAAGACTTTACGGAGGGGTTCGACGCTCCCGTCGTCAGGATTTCGGTCTAAAACGAATGGACGGAAATAAATGCTGCGACGTTGCCTACGGTTGTCGAATCAATGCTATGACAAATGCACGCCGTAATCAAAGCTAAACGCGGTCCAACGAAATATCAGAATATACAGGTATATATATACAAAAGTGTCGCTGCCCCCTTCGGCATATCGCGGTGCCATTTTGTGGCCCGTTCTGCATAATGCAGCAGCTCATTTCAGCTTATCACAGCCCATATGGCCCGTTTCGTGGCCGGCCCAGTTCTACCGATAGCCAGTCCACCCCTGATCGACGCCAAAGTGCGTCGGCCAACCGGGAAAATGCCCAGAATAACAGATTACCAATCCAGCCCTGCTTGTCAACTACGCAAACATCAAATATCACAAGGTCACACCACAATTTAACTGAATTAATACATTAAATAATCATTATATCTTTTAGTATCCCTGAAACAAATTGTGTAGAGGCGTAGTGGGATAAAGCACAGAAGTGGTAAGCAGAAGGTTGCCGGTTCGATCACCAAAGCCACCACCATTGTGTCCTTGAGCAAGCCCCTTAACCCCAGGGAAACCCCTGTAATACATTTACATTTATGCATTTGTCAGACGCTTTTATCCAAAGAGACTTACAGTGCACTTATTACAGGGACAATCCCCCCGGAGCAACCTGGAGTTAAGTGTCTTACTCAAGGACACAATGGTGGTGACTGTGGGGATCAAACCAGCAACCTTCTGATTACCAGTTATGTGCTTTAGTCCACTACACCACCACCACTCCTCTATGTAATAAGTGCATACATGTAAATTCAAACTGTTTTGTGGTTTACTGAAACAGTACTTTTAAAAATGTAGGAACTAAACCAAATCTTGTGGTTTCTGTCAACATCTGAGGACACTTTATTTCAACACACTGGAAGAACACTGATCTTGTTGTGAAACACTAGAGCTGTGCGTGTATTCTGTTCAAAGTATAGTTCTCTAGAGCTCATGTAAAAAGTCACACAAGTGAGACCAAAATAGCACGACTTACATGTAAACCATCCAAACGGACCACATCAGCACTTGCCAGCACTGACAGCCAATCAGAGATCACATACACAACAGTGACTTTACCGACAGCCAATCAGAGATCACATAGACCACAGTGACTTTACCGACAGCCAATCAGAGATCACATAGACCACAGTGACTTTACCGACAGCCAATCAGAGATCACATAGACCACAGTGACTTTACCGACAGCCAATCAGAGATCACACAGACCACAGTGACTTTACCGACAGCCAATCAGAGATCACACAGACCACAGTGACTTTACCGACAGCCAATCAGAGATCACACAGACCACAGTGACTTTACCGACAGCCAATCAGAGATCACACAGACCACAGTGACTTTACCGACAGCCAATCAGAGATCACACAGACCACAGTGATTTTACCGACAGCCAATCAGAGATCACACAGACCACAGTGATTTTACCGACAGCCAATCAGAGATCACACAGACCACAGTGACTTTACCGACAGCCAATCAGAGATCACACAGACAACAGTGAATTTCCCGACAGCCAATCAGAGATCACATATAGACAAAAGTGACTTTCCCGACAGCCAATCAGAGATCACATATAGACAAAAGTGACTTTCCCGACAGCCAATCAGAGATCACATATAGACAAAAGTGACTTTCCCGACAGCCAATCAGAGATCACATGGACAAAAGTGACTTTCCCGACAGCCAATCAGAGATCACATAGACAAAAGTGACTTTCCCGACAGCCAATCAGCAATCACATAGACAAAAGTGACTTTCCCGACAGCCAATCAGCGATCACATAGACAAAAGTGACTTTCCTGACAGCCAATCAGAGATCACATGGACAAAAGTGACTTTCCTGACAGCCAATCAGAGATCACATAGACAAAAGTGACTTTCCTGACAGCCAATCAGAGATCACATGGACAAAAGTGACTTTCCTGACAGCCAATCAGAGATCACATAGACAAAAGTGACTTTCCTGACAGCCAATCAGAGATCACATAGACAAAAGTGACTTTCCTGACAGCCAATCAGAGATCACATAGACAAAAGTGACTTTACTGACAGCCAATCAGAGCTTGTTTTACAGTACTAACCCGATGAGACCTGATTTAATGTAAAGAAATCAATAAGAGAGGTTTTTCTGAAGCATAGACACTCCTGCACTACACTCTGAATGTCAACTACGATTGTAAATATTATGCTGATATACTGGCCTTCCACGAGTCTAATCTGAGTCAATTTGTATTTCTCCCCCCAATCAAAATCTCACATTACAAAGTCAACAGCAGCATAAAACTACGCACGGCCCCCAATCAGCCGAGGTGTGGGATGAGTGCAGCGGGATGTGGCAGTTTGAGTAAGAGAGAGCCACATGCAGCTGCCGGGTGGTAGAGCGGGTCGGCCACTAATCGCAGGGTTGGTGGTTCGATTCCCGGCCCACATGACTCTACATGCCGAAGTGTCCTTGGGAAAGACACTGAACCCCAAGTTGCTCCCAATGGCAGGCTAGTGCCTTGCATGGCAGCTCTGCCATCATTGGTGTGTGAATGTGTGAATAAGACGCAGTGTAAAACGCTTTGAATACCGCTAAGTTTAAAAAGGCGCTATATAAGTGCAGACCATTGACCATTTAATTTACATTCAAATATTACTTTTCCCTCCGCCTCCTTTCCCATTTTTAACCTTGTTACATTCCAGAGGAGAGGGAAAGGGCAAGGTGGAGCGACAGTGAGAGAAAATAACTTGCTCGCAGGTTCCCAGATATGCCGTCGCCTGGTCCTCAATCACTCCTCCACCCTCTGGTGGATGACAGCCGCACCTCCCTGGGCGGACCGGAGCGAGTACTCCGACCTCTAGCGGATGGAACACTCCTCCGCATTCTGGCGGCCGGTATGGAGCCCCTCCGCCCCTCGCGGATGGCGGCCGTTCCTCTGTGACCAGGCTGGTGGCAGCGGCGACTCCGTACCCCGGCAGATAGCCACGGCTGCTCCTTTGGGCGGACGGCAGTGGCGAGGACTCGGCGACAGCGCATCCCTCCTCCTACTCAGGTTTCATCAACAATGGAACAAGGTTAAAAATGGGAGAGGATCTGGCGGGAACCGGCTGAACTGTCAAAGTAATATTTTAATTTAAACTTAAACAAAAAGACACAAAACATAAACGCGCACAAGGCAGCTGCATGTGGCTCTCTCTCTCTCAAACTGCCGCATCCCGCTGCACTCATCCTCATCCTCCGCTGATTAGCCCGATTGTAGTATTTGGAAACATTTTCACTTGTAAAATATTATTTTTCATGTCATTCCAACTCTACACAATAGTTTCCAAGTTTTTCCAAGTCGTAAAGGAAATAATATATTGCCATTTCATTACACGATTACAAATTAAATTTGAATAAATCTCTCTTATGGTGCGTTCACATACAACGCGAAGAGAGAATTTCGCACGGCGCGATTACATACAAAGTCAATGCAAAGATGCGAATAGACGCGAATGACGCGACTCGAACACGCGAAATTGCTACATTTGCATATACAAGCAAGTTTAAATTTTACTATGAGAAATTCGCATGACGCATTGTCGCGAAAGCATATCAGCTTTGAGATTGTCCGAATGTCACTGACGTAGTAGCAGAAGAAATCTGGAAAAATGGATGAAACGATAGTTGTAGCGGTGTGTGGGCTCCCGGAAATGTACGACGCAACATCATACATGTACAGAGACTGGATGAAAAATAAAAGTTGCTTGCCGGAAAGTGAGCGAGGAAGTTGGATGACCTGGTAAGTTCTGGAAATATGCGCGTCTGCTTGATCCCAGTGATTGGTTGCACTTTACTATCAACCATGTCGTAGAAGCCCCGCCTCCTGTCCTTTTCCGGAAGAGAAGCGGGAATACTCCCGAGTTCACGTTACTCGCGGGAACGCAAGTTTAAACACAAATTTATAATCCAGCGGTCAAACTCGCACGAGCAATAAATTGTGTGTGAACGCACCATTAGACGTATGGCAATTGGTATTACAATTAATCGTCACAATCGTGAAAGACATTGAATCAAATTTGAATATCTGTACTGATACTAGAGGTCGGCCGATAGTGGACTTTGTCGATACCGATAAATAAGGTGGAGAAAAGGCCGATAATTTTATTAAAGTTATCTATATTATAATTAAAATAACTTATTATTTCCTTACTATGATGGGCACAGACATTGATGCTGCAAAATTAATAAAATAATAACATCCCAAAAGCAGTTTATTGCGCAAACCAAAATCCCAGTAATAACCAGAGAAATGAAGATTTGGTGCATAACGCAGGATTTATTACTTTAAACGAGCCCGAAATGCACCGGGGACTCTTATTTTGAAATCACAGCGATTTGGCTCCGTTTCAATTTTTTTTTCCAAATGAAGCTTTTTTATAGCCTATAGATTCACCGGATGAAGAGTTTTCTATGTATATAATTCACCAGATGAGGTTTCTTGATAAGGAATGAAAAAAAAATAATAATAAATTGCGTGAAAAAAAAAAAAAACACAATTAAAAAAAAAAATTTAAAAAAAAATAAATATCGGCAACTATCGGCACATATTTTTTCCGATAACCGATTGTTGCTTTTTGTAACTATCGGTTATCAGGAAAAAATATGTGCCGATAATTGACGATATTTTATTTTAAATTTTTATGCAATTTATTTTTTAAAATTCCGATACAAATATTTTACCTCGAATACCTCGAATTTATAGCTCTAACACATTAAATTAAATTAAATTCTTTGTTCGATAATTCAGTTCATACACGCCTTAAGCTGCATGCTGAGATTCATTGCATGACTATAATCCGAGAGAAAGAGTGTAAAACATTCTGCTATTGATAAATCTCTGAAAGGGAGTCAAGAAAGAAACGAATCACTCGTGCAGAGCAGACAGTCAGTATAAGAGCTCCCAGTAATCTGAACTCCTGCGATTCACGACACTTTTCCACTTTTAGACTCCAGATTTGCAATACGGATTCAGTTACATTCTGAGACAAACAATCATACAGCAAGCGAGCAGTTGTTCATTTTCACACACATCTACACCCGTCTGATATACAAGATCACATGTGCACAAACACTTTATTAGTGCACACAGACACAGATCAAATGAAAGATAAAAAACCACAGATACTTCATGTTGGAGGTTGTTTGCTGAACTAAAGCCTCTTTGAAACTAGGAATATCTTTTGTAAGTGCTGACAAGCCCCATGAGATTATTGAGCAATCACATGCAACCATTTCTAATGTGTTTTAATGCAACACTTTGAATAATGACCCCACTAAATGACGTAAATAAATAATATATTAAAGGCTGCTTTTATGCATCATATGTTTGATCTGCTGTGAATGTCTAATAATGTTTAAGAGATTTGCTTAATCAATTCATAGTTTGGGGTAAATCTTTTATAATGCTATCATACCTATTATATACACACACACACACACTTAATTTGAGCTTGCATGAAGTATGGCAATTGCTTGCATTTCTTATCCTCTTTTTAACCTAAAATCTGTCCTTCTGTCCTGTTTATCAACATGCATTTAACTGCAACTAAAAACAATGACATACTATCCAATACACCCCTAAAAAACAACCCAAAACTCTGATTATTATTGTCACGTGCACATACATACATACACACTTGAAGCTTGAACAAACCCTAAAGAGTCATATATTTTCATCAGAAATTAATGCATACTTAAAAGTGAACACTTTTGGTCAGATGGTTTGATTGCTGTGCAGATGTTGGTTTCTGCATGTTTATTTATTGACGCACCTGATCCGTTACGTCCTCCGCCGCGCGCATCAGATCCTCCTGCCCCATCACTCACTGATATGAATATTACTGATATGAAAATAAAACTATAAACACAAGTGTGTCACACACTCAGTAGTGCTGCTGTCTCTTTAGGCCTCCGCTGTCCCACAATGCAGCTCGCAGCTACAAACGTACCCCGAAGCGTGCGCGCGATTTGCATCCTTCCGCGCTCTCGCGCCCCTCGTGCCACGTCTATTCACCGCGCGCGTTCACGGCAGCTATTTGTGCACGAGCACGCGTATTATTATTATATTATTTTCATGCGGAACATTTTTAACGAAATTAGCAAAATATTGAAAGTCACTTCTGTCACTTAACAGTTGTGATTTAATTCAAACAGACCTTTTATTATGGGCATATTATTCTATTTAATTTATTACTTTTTATTATAGCCAGTGTGTTTTCTTTGCTCTTCAATATTTTTCAAGAGAATACAAAGGTTAATTAATATAGTGATTAAATGTTATTCTTCAATAACATTTCCGTGTCAGAGATATTAAGCAGAGACGGGCAACTTCTGTTATAAAGAACGGGAGAAACGCTAACGTTTAACGGTCAACGGATGTAGATAGGAAGTCCCGCCTTACGGGTAAAATAGCCAATGACCTTTTAGATACAGACATCGCCTGTCAATCAACTCGAGAACGCGCATGCGCGTTAGGTAAACAAGCCGGGAAATTTGCATTATTTAGCGTAATGTGAGGTAAAAAACACAATATATCATTCCAGTATTTTCAGTTTCAATATTTTTGTCACCATTCACTTTCATTATGTTGACCTACAGAGCTGAAATATTCTTGTAAAAATCTTAATTTGTGTTCTGCAGATAGAAAGAAGGTCATACACATCTGGGATGGCATCAGGGTGAGTAAATGATGAGAGAATTTTTATTTTTGGGTGAAATATTCCTTTAATTGGAATTTTTGCCTGTAAAAAAATGCAAATAGTAACTGGAATTATATTTGATATTATTATTTGAGCTGTAAAGTTGTTTAAACAGTCATATTTGTGGTAGCATCTAGGTTATGTTGTCATGGCAACGAAGTTGTAAAATTGGCTATAACACAGATGTGGTTAGTAAGTGATATTATCACACTAAAATCATGTTAAACACACATGTTGTTTATGTCATGTGTCTATAGTTTTTTTTTGTAAATGGGTAGTTGTCTATATCTGGTTAAACTCCATCTAAATCTATTTTAAACAGCATTTTAATCATTCTTTTATAATAATACATACAGCTTTTATGACCTCATATTATTTAATATAAAATATTTGTACTTCAAAACCTTTTATCACACTACAGGACCATTTAAAATAAATTAGTTAAGACAAAAATGTCTTTTAAAAATAGTGAAAAACTTAAAAAGAAATGGTGACCAGCTACAGTACCTCAAATATACCCTTTCCCTTCTATATATTTGTACTTCAAATAGGAATGTTTACTTCCTAAATGCGTTGTATTGCCTTGTCCATAATCTGTATGATTGCAGTGCCATAAGACAATTATTTAGAACATGTTATAGACAAATAAATTAATATTTATAAGCAATAACACACACACAGACGTGCAATATGGCCCTATATCAGCACGGCTGTGATTCTGCCGCAGGTCGAGTGTCGTAGGCAATCACAGCAGTGCTGATTTAGGGCCACATAGCACGATTGTGAGTGCTTATATGCAACAGTGCAATGAACAAGTATATTTTAACGTACGAGTACGGTCATGAAAACGCATTTATGCATGGAAAAACTTTATTACGGGACGGATCAGAATCAGCCATTGCTGGTTCAAAACAAATGATCGAAGTCTTCATTAGTCATTCAAAAATGCCACTTCAGAACTAGTATCACGGCTTGTGCTGTTTCTAACAAGTTATTGGATAAACAAGGATGTGTGTGTGTGTGTGTGATCACCTGTTGCCACTCCCAAGCAGAGATGCTGTCAGCTTTCTGAAGATCAGATTTCTCAATGGAAAACTAGCATCCAAACGGGGGTAATTCTCCCTATTTTCGTGGCCGGTGCAAAAGTGTCAATCACTACAGAAACCGCGATGTCCTCCGCCATTTTAAACAGCACCCATCATGTAATTAATCAGTCTGTTGTGTCTCTCAGCTGTGATGAGCCATAATGCTGAAGTTGTACATTATTTCCAGCTTTAGTAGTGTAGTAGTAATACAAGTGATCACAAAGAGCTGTTTTATGTAAACGGCTGACCCGGATTCAGTTCACGACACCTAACTGGCTCATATTACACCCGAAATGATCTTTTGCCACCACCTGCTGGATAACATATGTAATGTCAAAAACAAAAGACACACAGTAGCTCTTAACACATCTGCACTGCTCTTACACTTTAGTTTAGAACGGCAGGAACACAAGCGGAGTGACACACAAACAGTGAAGCGTCCGAGTGCTGATGCTGTCAGAACATCAGTTCTCGTGGAACGTCTCGTCCAATCAGATTCGAGGACCGGAACTAACTGTTGTGTATATATAGAGAATTTTGATTCGTTCGGAAGATTTAAGCGAATATGTTTTGGGGTGGCCTGTAATTAATAACTGGCCTGTATCATGTGCACGAAAAATCCAAAGTTAACAAAATTTTAAAAACATGGACAAGAGAACATTCTCTTGGTGCTATAACTTAAGGAAATAAGGAAATACAATTTTTGCTACTGTGATTAAGGCGGTTAGGGTTAAGGGTTTGAGTTCGGGTCATTTTTGCTTGGTCCCCAACAGTTGCTGTTTACGGCTATATTGTTAAGTCTATTTCTGTTACTTTTTCAGTTCATTTAGAACGTTCCTTCGTTTTCTTTGTGCATCTTATTACATGCCTCCACATGCTGTGAGTCTCCGCGGTGTCATGCACAACGAGTCACGTGATCAGATGCGCGGATTGATGGTCTCAGAAGCGGAGGCAACTGAGACTCGTCCTCCATCACCCGGATTGAGGCGAGTCACTACGCCACCATGAGGACCTACTAAGTAGTGGGAATTGGGCGTTCCAATTTGGGAGAAAAGGAGACATTTAATTTTTTAGATAGCGTAAACCTTTTTGGGGTAGAGATTAAATATATGTTTTGTAGGGCTATAAAAAAAATATTTTGATTCTAGCCCTTACGGTTGCGAAGATATGAGCAAAAATGTAAAAGTACTTATAGCGCCACCTAGGGTCGATTGGAGGAGTAGTGATGCACATTTGGAACCATCCTACCAAACTTGGGTTTTCTAGGACTTACGGTTTTTGCTGCCCAAATAATTGTAGGGCATAAAAAAAATGGAAAATCAGTACAAATACAATAGGGTTCAGTGGCGGATTACCGACCAGGCTAATAGGAACAGTGCCTTGACTACCAGGTGGCCCATGACTGCCCGGGGGTGCCCTGGGCTTTAAGGCTGTTTGATCTAGTTTGGTGATCCCCTCCACTTGAAAACCCTTTTGGGCATGAACAACGACCCCCGACCCCCCAGCAACAACTTTTGGATGGAGGGGGCCCTTGGAGATAATTGGCCCCAGGGCCTTTGCAAGTCATAATCCATCCCTGGGCATGGCAGCATCTTGCCCCGGCCCCCCCCCGGGTCAACAACTTTGCTGGCGTGTTGAAGCAGGTTTTGCCCAGAGCGCCAAACACGCTAGAACTGCACCTTTGGTGCTTGGCCCCCTAAAAATATACATATTTGTTTTATTTCATTAGATCAATTCACTTCCAGAATCAATGAGACGGAGGAAAGAAAAAAGCCACTTTAATGAGTCACAGACTTTATTATTCACTTTATTTTCCATTTACTTTGGCAACATGTCTAAAACCCTTCTTCTTTTTGTTCTTCTTAAATTTTTTAGTAAATCCACTGGACTGTACCTGAAAAAAAAAAATCAAATATTATTGCTTCAACTGCACACCAAAATTATATTCATGAGTTCAAATTCAAAGTTTAAGATTATATAAGGCTTAATGGATTTCTGAAATCATCTCAATGCATCAGAACAGTAACTGACCTTTTTGCGTTTCGATGTCTGGTTTTCTACCTCCATTTCAGACACGTCGTCATCATCAGTCTCAAAATCATCTTCCTCTCCCTCTCCCATACCCTCCTCATCCTCTGCTTTCTTTAACTTGAACATGGACGCTGCAGAGAACGAGACGACACTATTTGAACATGATACTAAATCCCACAAGAGCATTGCTCTGTGTCGGCACCCAATAGAAACGGAGCGTCACTAACCGGGGTAAAGGTCAGACATGCTGTCCTCCGAGTCGCCGTTTTCGACGTCACTCGAGCTAGGAGCCCAGATTCCACTGTCCTCCTTCCTCTTGTGTCGTCTGTCACTTCCTGTGGCATCATCACGCTCTTTGGGTCTCTTTTTCTGTTTGAGACTGGCAGGAACAAACGCCACACCCTGACGAACACACTCCTCATCTGACAACAACAATTAGACCGTATGACTGGACGTGACATCACTCATTTATAGTAATATTTAACTCAGATTTCCAAACTAAGTCACACAAGCCTTTAATAAGCTTCAAAGTGAAGCGTACGCTTTCTGCACCACCAAACTGAATTACAATCGGTCGAGACTACCGAGCAATGGCAGGTGGGGAAAGTGTTTGGGAAACCTCGTTATTTTTGCAAATCCGTTTGGTGGCGATACACGCAGCAGCTTTAAATAGCATTGTAAGGTTAACTTTTGGTGTCTTTATAAACTTACACTTCTCGTGAGCTTTCTTGTATCGTTTGCCGTTGACGTGGCGTAGAATGTGTTGCGGTACGCGATTGATGTGACGTAAAGTGAGCTTGCAGAAGAGATGATTACTAAGGGAAAAGCAGAATTAACATGTTAGCATGACGTTCTTAAAGGGACAGTTCATCAATTACGGTGTATGTGCATGACTTTCTTCTGCAGAACACAAATGTAGATTTTTTAGAAGAATATCTCAGCTCTGTTGGTCCATACAATGCAAGTGAATGGTGACCAGAAAACTGAAGCTCCAAAAAGCACATAAAGGCAGCATAAAAGTAATCCATATGACTCTCTCAAGAAGTGATTATGATAGGAGTGGATGAAAAATAGATTAATATTCAATCATTTTTTTTTTTTACTATAAATCTCCACTTACACATTCTTCCTTCTTATGCATTATTCATGCTTATCGCCACCTACTGGGCAGTGAGGAGAATTTCTAATAAAAAATGACTTAAATATTGATCTGTTTCTAACCCCCACACCTATCATATCACTTCTGAAGATGTGGATTAGACAACTGGAGTATTATGGATTACTTTTATGCTGCCTTTATGTGGTTTTTGGAGCTTCAGATTTCTGTTCATTTTTGGTGAACTCAATTTTTTAAGCGCTAAAAAAACCCAAAGCACACTAAAATGAAATAGTAATAATGTGTACTCACGGTTGTTTAGTGCTCGCCACTATATGAGGCTCATACTGACTGTAATCAAACTCTGCCACCTCTGACAGTTTCTTGTATTTCTTTCCTGCTGTGAAATGCTGCAGTTCATCGAGACTACAAGGAAACTCATGACCGTTCAATGTGCACTTCACCTGAGAACATAGAAACATAACTATAATTCATAGAAAAAACGACTAGATTTAAATGGTCTGACCACCTAAGTTATATCTGACACGAGTGTTACTTTTAACTTATGACCTACTCACTTTTAATTCTTCACATTGATCACATTAATCTGTATGTTTTACCTTCTTACAGTCTGTGAGCTCAAAGAATGGATGATTCTGTAGAAACGATCTCAAATCCTCTGATAAATCCTCCATTACAACAACAAATAGCGGAATTAAAACGTCAACAAACCAAATATAAGCGAGGTAAACCTATGTTCGTACTAAACAGCGAAATGTTATTACAACACCACTGAAAAACGTACACTAAATATTAAAGTAAAAGGAAAAACAACATAAACGCTGTTGTTTTGGGCTCACACGCGTGCGGCACTCGAAAAACTACAATTTTGACGTCATAAGTACGCGACGCTGACTCTGACGTCAGGACAGCGGTCTTTCAAAGGCTGTCCCAAAACATTTCAAAGGTCGAATATTAGGACAGATTTTGTATAAATCATAGCCTCATAGTTCCCATCGTATTTGGAACATTAAATATTAGTAAATAAAATAATAAAAATAAATCAATAATGATATACAGGTGCTGGTCATATAATTAGAATATCATCAAAAAGAAGATTTATTTCAGAAATTCCATTCAAAAAGTGAAACTTGGAAATTATATTCATTCATTACACACAGACTGTCATATTTAAAATTTTTATTTCATTTAATTGTGATGATTAAAACTGACAACTAATGAAAATCCCAAATTTAGTATCTCAGAAAATTAGAATATTACTTCAGACCAATACAAAAAAAGGATTTTTAGAAATGTTGGCCAACTGAAAAGTATGAACATGAAAAGTATGAGCATGTACAGCACTGCAGCAATGCGGCATGGCATGGAGTCGATCAGTCTGTGGCGTGGCATGGAGTCGATCACTCTGTGGCACTGCTCAGGTGTTATGAGAGCCCAGGTTGCTCTGATAGTGGCCTTCAGCTCTTCTGCATTGTTGGGTCTGGCGTATCGCATCTTCCTCTTCACAATACCCCATAGATTTTCTATAGGGTTAAGGTCAGGCGAGTTTGCTGGCCAATTAAGAACAGGGATACCATGGTCCTTAAACCAGGTACTGGTAGCTTTGGCACTGTGTGCAGGTGCCAAGTCCTGTTGGAAAATGAAATCTGCATCTCCATAAAATTGGTCAGCAGCAGGAAGCATGAAGTGCTCTAAAACTTCCTGGTAGACGGCTGCGTTGACATTGGTCCACTGTGTTTTCTGAGGTCCAACACCAGCAGATGACATGACACCCCAAACCATCACTGACTGTGGAAACTTTACACTGGACTTCAAGCAATGTGGATTCTGTGCCTCTCCTCTCTTCCTCCAGACTCTGGGACCTTGATTTCCAAAGGAAGTGCAAGATTTACTTTCATCAGAGAACATAACTTTGGACCACTCAGCAGTAGTCCAGTCCTTTTTGTCTTTAGCCCAGGTGAGACGCTTCTGACGCTGTGTCTTGTTCAAGAGTGGCTTGACACAAGGAATGCGACAGCTGAAACCCATGTCTTGCATACGTCTGTGTGTGGTGGTTCTTGAAGCACTGACTCCAGCTGCAGTCCACTCTTTGTGAATCTCCCCCACATTTTTGAATGGGTTTTGTTTCACAATCCTCTCCAGGGTGCGGTTATCCCTATTGCTTGTACACTTTTTTCTACCACATCTTTTTCTTCCCTTCGCCTCTCTATTAATGTGCTTGAACACAGAGCTCTGTGAACAGCCAGCCTCTTTAGCAATGACCTTTTGTGTCTTGCCCTCCTTCTGCAAGATGTCAATGGTCGTCTTTTGGACAGCTGTCAAGTCAGCAGTCTTCCCCATGATTGTGTAGCCTACAGAACTAGACTGAGAGACCATTTAAAGGCCTTTGCAGGTGTTTTGAGTTAATTAGCTGATTAGAGTGTGGCACCAGGTGTCTTCAATATTGAACCTTTTCACAATATTCTAATTTTCTGAGATACTGATTTTGGGGTTTTCATTAGTTGTCAGTTATAATCATCAAAATTAAATGAAATAAACATTTGAAATATATCAGTCTGTGTGTAATGAATGAATATAATATCCAAGTTTCACTTTTTGAATGGAATTACTGAAATAAATCAACTTTTTAATGATATTCTAATTATATGACCAGCACCTATATATATATATATATATTTTTTTTATTTTACTAATATTTAGTGTAAATATTAAGGCAAAAATCATGTTCTTGATAATAATCCAAATCCAAAGTGCATTTGCACAGTGGTAAAACACTTTCTTATGCTACATTCAAACGAGCAGACAGAAATAAACTTTGTGTAAATTGTTGTCTTTATGCTAAGCTAAAATGCTATTTCTAGCCATTTTACATGTACGTTCCCAGGCACGATCATATTTGTTAATGAAAAAAAAAATTGTTTTAAAATAAAAATTACTTTTTTCTAGTAAGACTTTTGATATTAGGGAAAAAGTCATATTCTTGATGATAATGTTTGTATTGTTTTCCTGTAAAAATATATATTTTTAAATCATTAAAACAAGATCAGTTTGATTGATCTTGTTTTCAAAACAACACTGCATAAGATATTTGGGTTTTTCAGAGAATGTATTTTTAACATGTGTATTTTGTCTTACTGTTCTGACAGATTTATAGGTAAAACAAGTGTAAATATCTACCAGTGCTGAAGAAGTAATCCAAAGTATTTAGATTACATTACTGACCTTGAGTAATCTAACAGAATATGTTACAAATTACATTTTACAGCATGTAATCTGTAACAGAATACATTTCAAAAGTAACCCTCCCAACCCAACCAATATATATATATATATATTTATACTCGATTCTATTACTTTCTAATGGTCTTGAAAAAGTTTGGGAAATTTGAGACTATCTGGGCATTTTGTAGATCCATTTATGACAGATACACATGCTGGGTCATGCCTTTAAAGAGAACTGAATGTACATTTTTGTTTTTTTATCAGAATATGCAGCCATGCTGGACCAGATCAACTCGTGTCTGGATGATATTGAGAGAAATTATGTTTTATATTTACAGTATGTTGCTTGTGTGTAAACTGTTTAATTGTTTCTGGATATAACATTGTGTAAATAATGAAAAAGCTCTTGTAATCTTCAAATATTTTAATAGAAATTAAAACAAGCCAAATACAGAAAACTAACATTGGAAAACAAAAAAATACACGCTGCTATAAAACACTTGTTCTGTTCAGTTTGCCGGTTGTTGAATAAAACGTTGTCACGTGGCCGCGGGTTTGAGTCGTAGTGCGTTCAGCTTGCCTCAATGTGTCCTGCAGTCATTCCTCTGTCAGTGCTCAACAACATACAGGAATTATAATATTACACATTATACATGACTGAAAAAAAATGACTTGAGCTTCATTAAAGGTGTAAATGTGTGTGACTGGAAACGGTTATCAGTGTGACAATATCCTCATCTTTGCAACTGCTACATTATTCCTACTGAATCACTCACTGATACATTTCCATTAAGAGGCCATTCATTAAAGAAACAGTTCACCCAAAAATGAAAATCCTCTCATTATTTATTCACCCTCATGCCATCCCAGATGTGTCTGACTTTCTTCTGCAGAACACAAATTAAGGTTTTTAGATGAATATTTCAGCTCTGTAGGTCCTTATAATGCAAGTGAATGGTGACCAGAACTTTAAACCTTCAAAAAGCACATAAAAGCAGCATAAAAGCAATCCATTGGTTTAATCCATGTCTTCAGAAGAGATATGATAGGAGTGGGTGAGAAACAGATCAGTATTTAAGTACTTTTTTTTTTTACAATAAATCACCACTTTCACTTCGCATTTTTCGTGCATTTCGCAACCTACATGGCAGGGAGGAGAATTTATAGTAAAAAGGACTTGCATATTGATCTGCTTATCACTCACACCTATCATAACACTTCAGAAGACATGGATTAAACCACTGGAGTCGCCTACTTTTATGCTGCCTTTATGTGCTTTTTGAAGCTTCAAAGTTCTGGTCGCCATTCACTTGCATTATAAGGACCTACAGAGCTGAAATATTCTTCTAAAAATCTTCATTTGTGTTCTGCAGAAGAAAGTCAAATACATCTGGGATGGCATGAGGGTGAGTAAATAATGAGATCATTTCATTTTTGGGTGAACTGTCCCTTTAAATATCCTAACGCATTCTAGTTCAGACAAACAAGGAGCACTTCCACATGATTAATAAAGAAAATTTACAACATCACTCGGGCAATAACAAATTATTTTGACAAACAAATGTGCATCTCAAATGAAGCATCATTAGAGGAAATCAACGTTGAACATGATCAGACTATCATGAAATATGTGATGCACTTTGGGTCATATTTGAGCCCAAAATCAAAACACAAAACTATAAAATGCCGTTTTGCAGAAAGTTGAGTCATTCAGTGCTTTTGCAACAGCAGATTTCAGAGTTTTTCCAGTGTATGTTTTTGAGGTGCCGACAAAATAATACCTTTTAAATAAACAAACAAAAACAGTATTCAACTCTTTGACACAACTAATGCCATTATATTCAACAATCCTCTCACAGACGCATGAATAAAACGCTCACATCTATCTTGAGCAATCTGTAAACCACAAACAGAAGGTTTTAACTTAATGCAATAAACGATGAATCTCACATCAGTGCAAACGGGGGAATTTCAAAAGGACATGTCCATATTTCACCATAAAATCTAAATATAAAATAATATTTTGCATGAAAAAAATGTCCTGTTAAGGATCATTAAGAACTTGTGCATTGTGACATTATTTTCGTGGCAATTCTCTCTTAATTCACATGGTCGTAATGTTTGCAATTGTTATTCTCATTACTGCAATATTACAGTTAAAGTATATTACAGTAATATTTTATTAAATGCATTTTTATATATAATTTCATATGTATTGTACGTAAAGTTTGAATTTACGGTAGTATTTGTTATTCCGATTTTATTACAAATCGTACGTAAAGTTTGAATTTACGGTAGTATTTGTTATTCTGATTTTATTACAAATCGTACGTAACGAATCAATTTACGGTAGTATTTGTTATTCTGATTTTATTACAAATCGTACGTAACGAATCAATTTACGGTAGTATTTGTTATGCTGATTTTATTACAAATCGAACGTGAAGTTTGAATTTACGGTAGTATTTGTTATTCCGATTTTATTACAAATCGTACATAAGGTATCAATGTACGGTAGTATTTGTTATGCTGATTTTATTACAAATCGTACGTAAGATTTGAATTTACGGTAGTATTTGTTATTCCGATTTTATTACAAATCGTACGTAAGGTATCAATTTACGGTAGTATTTGTTATGCTGATTTTATTACAAATCGTATGTAAGGTATCAATTTACGGTAGTATTTGTTATGCTGATTTTATTACAAATCGTACGTAAGATTTGAATTTACGGTAGTATTTGTTATTCCGATTTTATTACAAATCATACGTAAGGTATCAATTTACGGTAGTATTTGTTATGCTGATTTTATTACAAATCGTATGTAAGGTATCAATTTACGGTAGTATTTGTTATGCTGATTTTATTACAAATCGTACGTAAGATTTGAATTTACGGTAGTATTTGTTATTCCGATTTTATTACAAATCGTACGTAAGGTATCAATTTACGGTAGTATTTGTTATGCTGATTTTATTACAAATCGAACGTGAAGTTTGAATTTACGGTAGTATTTGTTATGCTGATTTTATTACAAATCGTACGTAAGATTTGAATTTACGGTAGTATTTGTTATGCTGATTTTATTACAAATCGAACGTAAAGTATGAATTTATGGTAGTATTTGTTATTCCGATTTTATTACAAATCATACATAAGGTATCAATTTACGGTAGTATTTGTTATTCCGATTTTATTACAAATCGTACGTAAGATTTCAATTTACGGTAGTATTTGTTATGCTGATTTTATTACAAATCATACGTAAAGTTTGAATTTACGGTAGTATTTGTTATGCTGATTTTATTACAAATCATACGTAAGATTTCAATTTATGGTAGTATTTGTTATGCCGATTTTATTACAAATCGTACGTAAGATTTGAATTTACGGTAGTATTTGTTATGCTAATTTTATTACAAATCGAACGTAAAGTATGAATTTATGGTAGTATTTGTTATTCCGATTTTATTACAAATCATACGTAAGGTATCAATTTACGGTAGTATTTGTTATTCCGATTTTATTACAAATCGTACGTAAGATTTCAATTTACGGTAGTATTTGTTATGCTGATTTTATTACAAATCGTACGTAAGATTTGAATTTACGGTAGTATTTGTTATGCTGATTTTATTACAAATCGAACGTAAAGTATGAATTTATGGTAGTATTTGTTATGCTGATTTTATTACAAATCATACGTAAAGTTTGAATTTACGGTAGTATTTGTTATGCTGATTTTATTACAAATCATACGTAAGATTTGAATTTACGGTAGTATTTGTTATGCTGATTTTATTACAAATCGTACGTAAGATTTGAATTTACGGTAGTATTTGTTATGCTGATTTTATTACAAATCGAACGTAAAGTATGAATTTATGGTAGTATTTGTTATTCCGATTTTATTACAAATCATACGTAAGGTATCAATTTACGGTAGTATTTGTTATTCCGATTTTATTACAAATCGTACGTAAGATTTCAATTTACGGTAGTATTTGTTATGCTGATTTTATTACAAATCGAACGTAAAGTATGAATTTATGGTAGTATTTGTTATTCCGATTTTATTACAAATCATACGTAAGGTATCAATGTACGGTAGTATTTGTTATTCCGATTTGATTACAAATCGTACGTAAGATTTCAATTTACGGTAGTATTTGTTATGCTGATTTTATTACAAATCATACGTAAAGTTTGAATTTACGGTAGTATTTGTTATGCTGATTTTATTACAAATCATACGTAAGATTTGAATTTACGGTAGTATTTGTTATGCTGATTTTATTACAAATCGAACGTAAAGTATGAATTTATGGTAGTATTTGTTATTCCGATTTTATTACAAATCATACGTAAGGTATCAATTTACGATAGTATTTGTTATTCCGATTTTATTACAAATCGTACGTAAGGTATCAATTTACGGTAGTATTTGTTATGCTGATTTTATTACAAATCATACGTAAAGTTTGAATTTACGGTAGTATTTGTTATGCTGATTTTATTACAAATCGTACGTAAGGTATCAATTTACGGTAGTATTTGTTATGCTGATTTTATTACAAATCATACGTAAGATTTGAATTTACGGTAGTATTTGTTATGCTGATTTTATTACAAATCGAACGTAAAGTATGAATTTATGGTAGTATTTGTTATTCCGATTTTATTACAAATCATACGTAAGGTATCAATTTACGATAGTATTTGTTATTCCGATTTTATTACAAATCGTACGTAAGGTATCAATTTACGGTAGTATTTGTTATGCTGATTTTATTACAAATCATACGTAAAGTTTGAATTTACGGTAGTATTTGTTATGCTGATTTTATTACAAATCGTACGTAAGGTATCAATTTACGGTAGTATTTGTTATGCTGATTTTATTACAAATCATACGTAAAGTTTGAATTTACGGTAGTATTTGTTATGCTGATTTTATTACAAATCGTACGTAAGGTATCAATTTACGGTAGTATTTGTTATGCTGATTTTATTACAAATCATACGTAAAGTTTGAATTTACGGTAGTATTTGTTATGCTGATTTTATTACAAATCGTACGTAAGGTATCAATTTACGGTAGTATTTGTTATGCTGATTTTATTACAAATCGTACGTAAGATTTGAATTTACGGTAGTATTTGTTATTCCGATTTTATTACAAATCGTACGTAAGGTATCAATTTACGGTAGTATTTGTTATTCCGATTTTATTACAAATCATACGTAAGGTATCAATTTACGGTAGTATTTGTTATGCTGATTTTATTACAAATCGTACGTAAGATTTGAATTTACGGTAGTATTTGTTATGCTGATTTTATTACAAATCATACGTAAGGTATCAATTTACGGTAGTATTTGTTATGCTGATTTTATTACAAATCGTACGTAAGATTTGAATTTACGGTAGTATTTGTTATGCTGATTTTATTACAAATCATACGTAAGGTATCAATTTACGGTAGTATTTGTTATGCTGATTTTATTACAAATCGTACGTAAGGTATCAATTTACGGTAGTATTTGTTATGCTGATTTTATTACAAATCATACGTAAGGTATCAATTTACGGTAGTATTTGTTATGCTGATTTTATTACAAATCATACGTAAGGTATCAATTTACGGTAGTATTTGTTATGCTGATTTTATTACAAATCGTACGTAAGATTTGAATTTACGGTAGTATTTGTTATGCTGATTTTATTACAAATCATACGTAAGGTATCAATTTACGGTAGTATTTGTTATGCTGATTTTATTACAAATCGTACGTAAGGTATCAATTTACGGTAGTATTTGTTATGCTGATTTTATTACAAATCGTACGTAAGGTATCAATTTACGGTAGTATTTGTTATGCTGATTTTATTACAAATCGTACGTAAGGTATCAATTTACGGTAGTATTTGTTATGCTGATTTTATTACAAATCATACGTAAGGTATCAATTTACGGTAGTATTTGTTATGCTGATTTTATTACAAATCGTACGTAAGATTTGAATTTACGGTAGTATTTGTTATGCTGATTTTATTACAAATCATACGTAAGGTATCAATTTACGGTAGTATTTGTTATGCTGATTTTATTACAAATCGTACGTAAGGTATCAATTTACGGTAGTATTTGTTATGCTGATTTTATTACAAATCGTACGTAAGGTATCAATTTACGGTAGTATTTGTTATGCTGATTTTATTACAAATCGTACGTAAGGTATCAATTTACGGTAGTATTTGTTATGCTGATTTTATTACAAATCGTACGTAAGGTATCAATTTACGGTAGTATTTGTTATGCTGATTTTATTACAAATCGTACGTAAGATTTGAATTTACGGTAGTATTTGTTATGCTGATTTTATTACAAATCATACGTAAAGTATGAATTTATGACTTTATAATGTACTTAATTCCCATGAAAATAAAGTCACATTGTAAAATGTTGAAATGGTCCCAAATATAGACGATTTGTCTTCATGCTAAATAAAATGTCTTTTGATATTGTGGTGAAATACTGTATGACCTGCACATGTTCTTTACAGCTTTATGATATTAACCAAAATCAAGTGCGTTTCGCCGAAATGAAATGTTAAAATATGAACTCGAATAATCTAAAAACACACCCATTATAACTCCTCCTCCAAATAACAGATCTGGGAGGAACATTCAGAATATAGCAGCGGTATTAAAGGAATAACTCCCGAACATCATCATTTTCTCACCCTCATGTCATGTTTTCTTCTTCCATGAAACACGAGGAGAAATTCGGAAGAATGTTCACGCTTCTCTTGCGTAATAATCACCTACTCCGTTTCACAGAAAAAAGAAATACGGGTTTGGAACAACATTAGGATGGAACGAAGCCTTTAAACCAACATGTGTTTGTGTTTTTTTGAGGATGTATACACTGTTATATGCCATACAGACTGTATGCGATTGGTGGGTTTTGGTACAAACAGGATGGAGGTCTCTAAACCCTAAAAACAAGCGAAGAAGAAAACACGACTGAATAATAACGTAACTCTCACTATAGAAGTATTAATGAAGAATTAAACCCCGCTCACTGGGACAACAGCTGGTTACTGTTACCCGACAGATCTCCATCGAAAGACGTTTAGAATAACAAAACAACATTTATAACATTGTGACATTATTTTCAAGACAATTAAGCACATTTAAACCCTCATATTTCTAATAAATGTAATGCATTACTGTTATGCTTCCTGTCGGTGCAGATTTGTTTTTATTTAAATCTGTACAACAACTAGTACCACGTTACAATTTAAATTGATATTTTGTCACATTTTAATAATAAGAATGAGATTGTTTTGCATAACGGTAATGAGAATTATTATTATTATTATTGTGGAATTTTCTTCACTTGAATTGGGCGAGAACATGTTAAACTGTTGCGTAAATAATGTCACAATGTTATAAATAAACCATAATGGTCCTAAAATAGGGTTCATTTTCATCTCACGAGTAACATGTCCAGGTCACGTTTCACTCCAAAATCAATAGAATAAAATCAAGAATGACTTTTTGCATTGTGACACTATTTTCAATGCAATTAAGCACATTTTACCCCCAAATTCTCATTACTGTAATGCAATTTTTTTTTTATTTGCATTACTGTAACCGTAATTAAAATCAACATAAAGTACAAATTATTGTACATTAAAATCAACATAAATTTAGTGCATTAAATATTACCATGATGCAAACTATTATGAAATAATAACATTTTCAGATTACAAAAATTAGATTGTTTTGCATTACGTTAATGAGGATTTTTATTATTATTATGACATTTTATTCACATTAAAGTCATTAAAATAACGTTACAATTTTTTTTTAAAAATCTTAAAATTGACTATTTTAAGCCTTTTAAATTAAGATTTTTTTTTGCATTGTGACACATTATTTCCCCGCTAAATTCTCAAAACCGTAATGCAAAAAAAATCTATTTTGCATTATTGTAATAAAAATACACCGATTTTTTTGATTCGTTTTGTTACTAAAATAAATTCAGTGCAACAAATATACAATTAAACTTTATTCACATTACGCTAATATAAACTAATATCAAGTTAAAATGAGAAGAATTACATTTTATTGACAAAACGTGGTGGGAATTGGGCGAGAACGTGTTTAATTGTCATGAAAATAACGCAAATGATCCCTAAAAATTATTTTCTTAATGCAAAATATAATTTCTTGGTTTTCTCTTTTGATTTTGGCGAGAACTACGAGCATGCCGTTTCGTGGCACGTGATTCACTATCGGGGAACACTTCCCGGTAAACAAACTATCATCACTCCCTTCACACAAACAGGGTTACAGGCTTAAACATTGTGGCACAAACTGTTGTCTACGGAGGGGTGTTTTCACTAGGGTCCTGTGAGGGTCTCTCAGGATCGATAGCAGCTCTAGACTTCTCGTCTTCTTCATGACGTCTCAGCGTCGTCTCCCTCCTCGTCCTCGTCTCTTCGCAGGAGTCCGGCCGCGACCCCTGGCGGCCCGCACCTCGGAGATGCTGCAACCGACCGCCTCCTCTTCAGGCTCTCCTGCGATCGTTTCGTCCTCTGCGTCCGGTTCTGATTGGCTGGGAGGAGTAGAGCATGCCACACCCGCGAGGTCTTCGTCCCGTTCTGGCTGCTGGTTTGGTGATCGGACTGTTTCCGGGTCGTTGGTGCTCAGTCTGCAGATACTGAGGACAGGAGGTGAGCTACGGATGCTTGACTGAGGTGTTTGGAGGGCTGGTTTTGGGTTGAGAGTCTCCGGTGAGGTAAACCGAGGTTCTCTGGTGCTGGTTTTATCTGGACTGTGATGGTCTTTTGATCCTGCTGAAGTTGAACCGGCGTCTTCACGTGTCTTTAAGGCTTTATAACCCTGTGCAACCATGACGACACATGAACAACATGATAAACATATCAACTGCTGCATTTTTGGGGTTATTATGGGTAAGTGAAATTTAGAATGATCTGTCGACCCAGACTGAACAACTCAAAGCTTCAACGTACCTTCAGATTGTGAAAGTGTTTCAGTGTTTTACAGTGCGCATGTCGAGCCGATGACTCAAAGTGATAGAAATGATTGCACAGTCGACAGAGAAACCCAGCGACAGGAACCACAAAACTAGATCCTGGAAGATATTAAGTCATAATCAATGATTGGCAGTTTGTTTGTTATTTATTAAAATATCTATCTAAAATGCAATGTTCACTCAAATATGAAAATCCTCTCATCATTTACTCACCCTCATGTCATCCCAGATGTGTGACTTACTTTCTTCTGCAGAACACAAATGAAGATTCTGTAGGTCATTACAATGCAAGTGAATGGTGACCAGAACTTTAAAGCTTCTAAAAAGCACATAAAGGCAGCATAAAAGTAATCCATAAGACTCCAGTGGTTTAATCCGTCTTCAGAAGTGATATGATAGGTGTGTGTGAGAAATAGACCAATATTTAAGTCATTTTCTACTACAAATCTCCACTTTCACTTTCACATATGACTCCAGTAAATCCATGTCTTCAGAAGTGATATGATAGGTGTGTGAGAGAAACAGACCAATATTTAAGTCATTTTCTACTACAAATCTCCACTTTCACTTTCACATATGACTCCAGTAGTTTAATCCATGTCTTCAGAAGTGATATTATAGGTGTGTGTGAGAAACAGACCAATATTTAAGTCATTTTCTACTACAAATCTCCACTTTCACTTTCACATATGACTCCAGTAGTTTAATCCATGTCTGCAGAAGTGATATTATAGGTGTGTGTGAGAAACAGACCAATATTTAAGTCATTTTCTACTACAAATCTCCACTTTCACATATGACTCCAGTAGTTTAATCCATGTCTTCAGAAGTAATATGATAGGTGTGTGTGAGAAACAGACCAATATTTAAGTCATTTTCTACTACAAATCTCCACTTTCACTTTCACATGACTCCAGTAGTTTAATCCATGTCTTCAGAAGTGATATTATAGGTGTGTGTGAGAAACAGACCAATATTTAAGTCATTTTCTACTACAAATCTCCACTTTCACTTTCACATATGACTCCAGTAGTTTAATCCACGTCTTCAGAAGTGATATGATAGGTGTGGGCGATAAACAGATCAATATTTAAGTCATTTTCTACTACAAATCTCCACTTTCACTTTCACATATGACTCCAGTAGTTTAATCCATGTCTTCAGAAGTAATATGATAGGTGTGTGTGAGAAACAGACCAATATTTAAGTCTTTTTCTACTACAAATCTCCACTTTCACTTTTACATATGACTCCAGTAGTTTAATCCATGTCTTCAGAAGTGATATTATAGGTGTGTGTGAGAAACAGATCAATATTTAAGTCATTTTCTATTACAAATCTCCACTTTCACTTTCACATATGACTCCAGTAGTTTAATCCACGTCTTCAGAAGTGATATGATAGGTGTGGGCGATAAACAGATCAATATTTTAGTCATTTTCTACTACAAATCTCCACTTTCACTTTCACATATGACTCCAGTAGTTTAATCCATGTCTTCAGAAGTGACATGATAGGTGTGGGTGATAAACAGATCAATATTTAAGTCATTTTCTACTACAAATCTCTACTTTCACTTTCACATAAGACTCCAGTAGTTTAATCCATGTCTTCAGAATTCATATGATAGGTGTGAGTGATAAACAGATCAATATTTAAGTCAATTTTTTATATAAATTCATCTCCCTGCCCATTGGGAGGTGATATGCATGAAGAATGTGAATCACCAAAAACAGAAGTATGTTCATGAGAAAGTTAAAGTGGAGATTGACGGAGCTGAGAGGAGAATTTATAGCAAAAAAGGACTCATATATTGAACTGTTTTTCACCCAAACCTATCACAGGACATTGATTTAATCCATATTGATTACGTTTGTTTCCTTTTTGTTGTGCTTTTTTGAGCTTCAAAAGTTCTGGTCACCATTCACTTGCATTGAATGGACATACTGAGCTGAAATATTCTTCGAAAAATCTTCACATTTAAGTAATTTTGAATATAAATCTCCACTTTCACTTTCACATTCTTCTTTTGATTTTGGTGATTTGCTTTTTTTGTGCATATCGCCCCCTACTGGGCAGGGAGGAGTGTTTGAAGTTGCCACACCTATCATATCGCTTCAGAAGACATGGAATAAACCACTGGAGTCGTATGGATTACTTTTACGCTGCCTTTATGTGCTTTTTGGGGCTTCAAAGATTGGTCACCATTCACTTGCATTATATGGACCTGCAGAGCTGAAATATTCTACTAACAATCTTCATTTGTGTTCTGCAGAAGAAAGAAATTCACACATCTGGGACGGCATGAGGGTGAGTAAATGCCATCCCATTAATGAAAGCTAAACTAAACCATTATGCAAGAATATATTTGCTTGAACTCAATCGTTCAAGCAAACACGACTGTAATCATTACCCACCGTACTCTGTATCCGGGTCAAACTCCTCGTCTTCAGTCAGATCTTCCAGTGTGACCTCCATCTGTGCAGAGAAACCCTCCTGAAAGAGCCACACGCGTGTCACCATCAACCGTTAGCATTATAGCAAGTGTTTACAGGGGTCTAAAGGTTCACGGTTCGGTTTGAATCACGTTTTAGGGTCACAGTTATGGTATGGTTCTGTAAAATAACATACTGCCAAAAAAAAACGTTATTTAGTAGCAAACAACGAGGTTCACTCTTACGAAAAATCCCCACGGTTTTACTACAGTAAACATAGGTTCACCTAGAGGACGGCCGATAGTGTATTTTACCGATAGCGATAGCCAAGATAGTGACAATTAATCGGCTGATAGTTTTTAAAATCAATTTATGGAGTCTTAAATAATTTTTAGTCTTTCGATACTATGACAGGCACAGACATAAATGAATAAAATCCCAGATGTAGTTTATCGTTCAACCAAAAACTAAATTTTTACCCCAATAAATAAATTAAGATTTGGGAATTTTAACTATAAACAAGCCCAAAACACACAAGGGACTCTTATTTTAAAATTACAGAGACTAAGCTTTTTATAGTCCATTTATTCACCAGATGAAAGGTTTTGTAAGAGTTTTGTAAGAATCTGGTTATTAATTTATTGTGTAATATTTATACATGCTCCGTTCAATTAATCCTTTCAATAAAATAAATATATTTAAAAATATGTTTAAAAAGGAGCACAAAACCTGTATTAATTACTAAAAAGAAGTTGATAAAAAGATCTAATGCAATGGCGGAGGATGAATCTCCGCGTCTGAGACCGTCAATCCGCGCATCTTATCACGTGACTTGAGCGCGTTGCCATGGAGACCTAGCACGTGTGGAGGCTTCACGCTATTCTCCGCGGCATTCACGCTCAACTCGCCACACGCCCCACCGAGAGCGAGAACCACATTATAGCGACCAGAGGAGGTTACCCCATGTGACTCCACCCTCCCTAGCAACCGGGCCAATTTGGTTGCTAAGGAGACCCGGCTGGAGTCACTCAGCTCGCCCTTGGGATTCGAACCCACGACTCCAGGTTGTGATAGTCAGCGTCAATACTCGCTGAGATACCCAAGCCTGTTTTTTTTCATTCTTAAACAACAAATTGTTTTGTATAAACAAAATGTAAAAATATCTATGCTTATACAGACAATAAACATTTGTAAATGCAACGTTATGGTGATGCACACAGTCAGCCTGGGACTCGTACTCTAATGTGAAATACTTTATATAGTTGGTTGAATGCGTTAACCGCTAGACTACTCATCATTCAATAGAATAAAGTGTGTGTAGGCGTGGGGAGTCACGTGACGCTATGCGAGTGGCAGCAGCCTAGTGCTCCGCTACACTTTGCTACAAGTGCAAGAGCAAGATGGCGGAGGTCCGGTTAGGAATGACAGCACGACTCAGGATGTAGGTAAAGACATTGCAAGCATTTATGCAGCGCTAACGAAAATCTCACCCGACATGGAGGGGGAGAGGGAAAATATGGGGCGGCTGTGGCTCAGATGGTAGAGCGGGTCAGCTGCTAATCACAGGGTTGGTGGTTTGATTCCCGGCCTGCATGACTCCACATGCCGAAGTGTCCTTGGGCAAGACACTGAACCCCAAGTTGCTCCCAATGGCAGGCTAGTGCCTTGCATGGCAGCTCTGCCACCATTGGTGTGTGAATGGATGAATGAGACGCAGTGTAAAGCGCTTTGAATACCGATAAGGTTAAAAAGGCGCTATATAAGTGCAGACCATTTATCATATGTCGAGCAATCACAACTATGGAGGTGAAACTTTCCACTTCGATCACAAGAATAGATGAGGCTAAAAACGGGCTAACCCGCCGGCGACCAAAACTGGTCTGGATCAGGTGTGGGATGAATTAGAAGATATGGAAACTCAAAGCAGATGTAATAATGTTAGTTTCGTTGGAATCCCCGAGGGAAAGGAAGGTCGAGATATGGTCAATTTCCTAGACGGGCTCAGCCGAATTTGTTCGACACAGTGGAACTCTGTCGCTCCTGTGTTGGTCTTTTCCCTCGCCTATTTTGTTTTTGCCCTCCTGTCTCCCCGATCCATACTGCGTCATCTAAAAATAAGAGATATTTGATATAGTGTTCTTTAAAGAAACAAACCTTTCTGCACAATAAGCCGGAAATCTTGGAAGAGCATGAGGTGGACATGTGTTTCTCAGTGCTGGTTCCGAGTAAGAGCAGGGGAGTCATAACATTGATAAGTAAGCATTTACAATTTAACGGTCTCAAACAGATTAAAGATAAATTGGGATGAGTCATTATAGTGTTGGCTGAAATACAGGGGCAAAATCTTATTTTGGTTAATATTTATGCACCCAACACTGATGATCAGACATTTTTTGGGGAAGCTACAAGCAGCTGGGATCCTCCATGATTAAGTTTTGGGTGGAGACTTCAATCTGTTAATGGATTCGATCCGTGATCATAGTGATGCAAAAGTGTGTAGACCCTTTAGAGCAACGTTGACACTTCAGAGAATGTGTAAAAATCTTGGTCTGACATTTGGAAACTTCTGAATACATCTAGGAGGGACTGCACCCTTTTTCATCATTTCCAAAATGTACATGGACAATTTTATTTATATATATCAGTCACTTATTCCATCTGCCACCGATTGCTCAATTGGCAACATTTTAGTTTCAGATCATGTTTTGGTGTGTTTAGAGATGTTGCCACATATTGAGAAAAGAAAATCATATAGATGGCGCTTTAATACATCCCTTCTACAGGCCCCAGCATTTCAACAAATGTTAAAGACAGAAGTTGATGTTTATGTAGAAACCAACTGATCCCTCTTGTGGCATGGGTGGCACTTAAGACAGTTCTTAAGGGGCAGATCATACAGTATGACTCATTCATTACAAAGATCAAAGCACAGGAACTCATGGAATTGGAGAAGAGTATTAAAAGTGCTGAATGTCATCCAATGGTCTTAGAGAGTTGACTCAGCTAAAATTTAGATATAATACCATTTTGTCACAGAAGGTAGAGTATTGGTTATTTAGGGCAAGACAGACATACTTTGAGTCGGGAGACAAGGCAGGGAACGTCTTCTGGAGGCAATTTATGTACTTCTGCCACAGATATTAATAGGGCCTTTAAAGATTTCTATTATGATCTTAATATCTCCATGTCCTCGTCTACCAATAAGGATATTAGCAACTTCGTAGAGCCACTAGAACTTCCTATATTGACGAACGATCATAAAGACTTTGACTCCGATATAACTTTGGAAGAGCTTGAGGTAATTTAAGGGCAACAGGAAAGGCACTAGGACCAGATGGTTTAGCTGCAGAATGTTTTTGATTTTATGTCCTCTTATGATAGAAGTTTACAGAGACATTAAAGAAAGGTTAACTACCGCCAACCGTGACGCAAGCCCTGATCAGTCTCAATCTTAAAAACGAAAAAAGACCCAAATGAGTGGAAAACTTATCGTCCAATTTTTCTGATCCAGTTAGATGTAAAAATATTGTCAAAAATTCTGGCTAATTGATTAAGCAGAGTAACTACATTTCTATACATATAGATCAAGTGGGGATTATTCGTGGTCGTAAGACGTTTTAAAAATAGCATGTGGTCAGTAGCGAATGATCAGACCCCGATCTCACTTGATGCAGAGTAGGCATTTGATATGGGTTTTTTTTTTTGCTTTTTTGGGAACACTTTTATTGGGAGGAATGTGTTACTCTATTAACATTCGTCAGCGGTAGTGCAAACTAATAGATTAATTTCGGATTATTTTTCTCTTGGTATTTAACCCGGCAAGGCTGTCTTCTCTCCCGCCCTGGAACAATTCCCTGTCGAATATGGAAAGGGGATGATTTTCCTGGTATTGTGGCAGGAGGTGTGGTGCATAAACTTTTAATCAAAATCAAAGCAGACGTAATAATGTTCATTCCACTGGAATCCCAGAGGGAAAGGAAGGTCAAGATATGGTCAAATTCCTGGATGGGCTCATTCCGAATTTGTTGTTCCGAATTGTCATCTGAAAATAGATCGTGCACGCAGAGCTCTCAGTCGTCTTCCCAGAGCGGGTGACAGACCCCGATCCATACTGGCAAGATTCTTGCAGTGAGGAATAAAGGCTAGTTGTGCTGGGAGTATCACAACATTATGGTTTTTCCGGACTTTGGTAGAGCCACACAAGCGAAACGGGAGAGATTCAAAGAGTGTAAGAAGTTACATCATGAACTACGCAGAAGATTTATTATTATTTGTCTCCAACCCTAGTGATGCTATGCCTAGCCTCCATTGAATTATTCATACTTTCTACAAATTTTCAGGATACAGGGTGAATTGGTCTAAATTGGAAGCTCTTGCTCTGACAGCATATTGCCCTGCCATGGCTTTCCAACCTGGTGCCTTTCAATGGCCCAAGCAAGGCATTAGGTATTTAGGCATTTTATTTCCAGCAAATTTGAGAAGTTTAGTTAGAGCCAGAACCAAAAAAGGTTCTCGTGTGATGTTGATAGGTGGGCTTAACTACATTTTCCTATGGCTGGGAAGGTCAATGTTAAAAAAATGAATTGTATCCCCAAATAAAATGATTTACTGCACTCAAGAAGTCCCTCTTTTTATTAGGAATGGTAAACAACCTCGGATGCATTTCAGTAAAGTACAGAGACCAAAAGATGGTTTAGGCCTCCCCAAAACACTCGTACAACACTGAACAAGCAGTCTTTAAACCATTGCAAAATCCTTCTATCAAACTGTGTATTATTCCTCGTTGATTCAGAGCCTTAACAGCTCTTAAGAGGTTACGGGAAAGAGATCTGAACTTGGTATTGGCAGATGGGGAGTGTTAAAATGTTGTAAGAGTACGCCTTATTCGGTTTAATATTTTGCACAGTTTCAACCGGACTCTCTTTCGATTGTTTAGGCTTGGTTTAAAGGACACACCCACCTGCTGGTGATGTCAGTTGGAGGATGGAGACATGGCCCATGCTCTGTGGTTCTGTGCCAAGATTCAAGTCCAGAATCTTATCTGTGAGGTTTTAGATACTCAAATTTCATTCTGCACTAGACTATGTGTATTGGGTGATGGGGCGGTCATTAAAGTAGGTGGCAAATATACAAAAAGCTGGGTCCAATCTAGTGTAATGATTGGCTGACAGATAATTGTTAGAGGATTGAAGTCGACTGGCAGTTTCAAGAATTGTTCACCGAACTGGGCAGGGTGGTGGCATTCGAAAGGATGTCTTGGCAGAAATGAGACCTGAATACATGACACTTCTGGAAGGCTCTCGGTGAGGACCATGTGGCGAGAAACTCTTTTTTTGTTTATACTCCGGCTTGGACCTTGGGAATGTTTGTTGGGGACAATGGTTGACTCTGTGTATGTATGTTTTACTTTGTTCTGTATTATGTTTGAAAGTCAAGCGATACAATTGTTAATCTGAAAAATAGATCGCGCGAGTAACGCAAACCCGCGAGTATTCCCGCTTCTCTTCCGGTAAAGGACAGGAGGCGGGGCTTCTACGACTTGGTTCCTAGTAAAGTACCACCAATAGCTGGAATCAAGTAGACGTACACACACACCGCTACAACCATTATATCATCCATTTTTCCAGATTACTTCTGCTAGTACGTCTGTACGTCAGTGACATCCGGACATTCTCAATGCTGATAGGCTTACGCGACAACGCAACTAGCTTGCGTTGAAAAATGTAAACTCACGATTTAAACAAGCGATTTCGCACGTTCGAGTCATTAATTTGCGTCTATTCGCATCTTTGCATCGACTTTGTTTGTAATCACGCCGAGCGAAACGCTTGTATGTGAACGCACCATTACACTGCGGGATCAGCACCATACCTGTCAACACTCCCGTTTTCCCCGGGAGTCTCCTGTATTTCACACCCATCTCCCGCCCCCTCTCCCGTTTTGTTATTTCTCCCGGGAAACTCCCGTAATTAGTATGGCCCAAAACCTCGTTATATGAATATTCACGTCAATATATTATTCAAAGGTTGTCCAGTTGCCAGATCTTGAATGAAACGCATCCTAGTCACAATCGCCATATCGGACACGGTGGGGAAAATTACTCAGCACATCAAATCAAAACGGCACAATTTGTATGTATTTAGCCTTCCCCTGCCATCCAGAACCCCCCATTTACTCAATCAGTTGAGTAAAGTCAACTTAATAGGGTTTCAAGTGCATCTTCAGAGCCATACGGGTACATTAGCTGTTCCTTCACCGAACCGTACGCTCCAGATGCGTCGTTAGACTAGAGATGTAACTGTGGGTGACGAAACGTATGTTTTTATTCCTTTAAAGAGAACCGTTACACCCCTAATAGAGAGCAATGCAAAGGATTGTATTCATTGGATATCAGCAACAGAAGAGATGAGCTGCTTTCACCTTCCCGTTTTCCTCGTCCTCTCTCTCGTCGTCGGTGACATCACCGTCCTCATCGCCCAAAAACGACTCGGAGTTCAGCTCATCCACTCCGTCTTTTCCCGACTCCTTCCACAGCTGAAACGTAACAAATAAAGACCCATGAAATTAAAGTTTTCAGTTTTTTAAGTCCGATACGTCTGTTACATCTTTATTCTAGTTTTCAAAATAAATTGTGCAAATACACACATTTAAAATGGACAGCATTTCTCTTCCGGGAGACTCGTTTTGCACTCACAGGTGTATCCCAAGTGTTGTCCAATCAAATGTAAACGTAATTAAATATTACGATAAAATAGTACAATTAAAAACACACCTTATAAATTTGCCAATGGCTTTTCTTTTTTCTTTTTTTACATTAACCAATTGATTTTATTTCTACATTTGACAATCGAGTTTAAAAATGTCATTGGTCGGTTGACTCGTGAGAGCAACCAATGAATGTTTTAAGACACACCCCCTTTCCCACGTGCCACTCGAAAATGATGTAAGACGGCGTGTGATTGGAGAAAAGCAATTGACAAATGCTTCATTAAAATGCTATTTAAAAAGTGAATTAAGGGGGTTCTGGGTATCTCGGCGAGTACTGACGCTGACTAGCACCGCTGGAGTCGTGAGTTTGAATCACAGGGCGTGCTGAGTGACTCCAGTCAGGTCTCCTTAGCAACCAAATTGACCCGGTTGCTAGGGAGGGTAGAGTAACATGGGGTAACCTCCTCGTGGTCACTATAATGTGGTTCTCGCTCTCGGTAGGGCGTGTGGTGAGTTGTGTGTGGATGCCGCGGAGAATAGCGTGAAGCCTCCACATGCGCTACATCTCCGCGGTAACGTGCTCAACAAGTCACATGATAAGATCCGTGGATTGACGGTCTCAGACGTGGAGGCAACTGAGATTCGTCCTCCGCCACCCGGATTGAGGCGAGTCACTACGCCACCACGAGGACCTAGAGCGCATTGGGAATTGGGCGTTACAAAAATAAAACGTATTAATGTGCTATAATGTTGTCACATTTAATTGCAGGATTGAGCTTGAACTCTTTAATGAAGAAAAAATTAACACTTCCGGAAACCAAGACGGCATGAAATGATTTACAGACTGTAACAGTCACACAGTTTACGCCATTTCTCACACAAACATGGCCGTTAAAAGAAAACCGAAAATATAAAACGGCCAATTAAAAAAAACCAAATGATGCATGTTGTGTAGAGTTACGTTAGCAGCGGTGCAGAAATCACTTTAACATTGGGGCGATGAGGAAACATTTTGAAAATATCATTTTAAGTCACTACTACTAACAGAAACATGTGCTGTAATACTTATATATGTGGGGACAAACATGTAAAAGTAAACAAACAAGCGGTCCGGGATGCTTTCAGTTCAAGTAATCGATGACGTCGATGAATCGTCCCAGCGCTAGTGGACGGACACTGTTGCACTCTAGTCTCTGACTAGTAAGCAAAAGCCTATTGGCTATTTAAAAAGGGGAGACGCCCTTTTTATATGTCCCGCCCTAACTTCTTGACATGAATCTTGAGCTCTAAAAAGCAGTACAAGGTGTTTGTTAAAATAATGAATTCCATGACATGAACAAGCATCATCATTAGCAGCAGTCGTACACATGTGCTCTGTATATCTGAATAAATGAGAGTTTACCTGCTTGACTCTTTGCTTATGCTCCGTCAGCTGCATGTGCTCCACAAACTCTCTGGGCGTCTTGAATTCTCGCTTACAGACAGTACAGCTGGTGCTGGATGAGCGACAACAGCGCTGCACAAACACAGGAGAGAGAACACACTTATGTTTGAGTTTGGAATACAGCGCACGAGTCGCATGGACTACTTTTATGGTGCTTTTTTTGGCATTTGTAGTCCCTTTTGCATCAGGTCACAGTATGCTTTCACTGTGTGGAAAAGAGCATCGTGCACATTTGGCTAAACGTCTCCTTTTGTGTTCCACAGAAGAAAGAAAGTCAGGTTTGGAATGACAATGATCGGGTGAAACGAATGTGTTGGTCACCTTGTGCTCCTTGGTTCGGCGATGGTCCATGACGTTGGAGGTGAAGTGAGTTTGGCAGGTGGAGCACCATCTCTGCAGGCCGGGTCTCTTCTCTCTGGAGGAGCATGGACAGTTTTTGGCACAGTTAATCACTAGCACTCAATAGTGAGGTACTGCACAGCTTAAAAGAATATTCGTCAATACAAGTTAAGCTCAATCGACAGCATTTGTGGTATGCTGAATGACACCATTCAGAAGAGAAAGGGAGTGTGGAATGAGGTCCCGGGTCATCTCAGAAACTCTCACCCATCTTTACGAGCTCCTTGCAGAGACTCTTGCACACGTGGCAGCAGCGTGACGAGACATGCGTTACTCATGTGCTGGATCTCCATCATCTTCTGCTGGTGCGTCAGTCCATTCATATGGCTCTGGAAATTCTGCACATACAAGAACATTGATAATATGGACCCTTGGATCAAATGAGGGTTAATGACAGGAAACATGAGCTCACGCAGCGTTTGAGGGACATACTTGCTGGTTATGGCACGTAATGTTGCAAATGTAGCAGATGAACTTGCTGGCGGTCTCTCCTCCGCCATCTTTAACCTCCTCCTGACCCCTGGCTGTGAGGGGAGTGGCTGTGGTCTCCTTCATTTCAGTGACTGTATCAGAGTCTGTGATGTCATCAGTGATGTCACTGTTGTCATGCTCTGTCCCTTGAACGGACGCTTCTGCACTTTCATCCTGCTAACGTAAAAACAGAGGCAATTGTTTGATCCTGCTAAAGCAGGGTGTGGCAGGGCGGATCAAGCCCGAGAGGGATAAAGGCGACCGGAGGCGGCAGTTAGAGAGAGAGAGAGAGGACTACAGGCAGCTGCCCTGTATTTGTTTGGCTTTTTGTTGAAGTTAACCATTAAATATGATTTATATTGTTAAACCGGTTCTCACTGCCTATGTTCAATTGAACTGTTTTTACACTGGTGCCAAAATCCGGGAAGGAGGAGGGATGCGCTCTAGTAGAGTCCTCGCCACAACTTTCCACCGAAATCGGAGCAGGGGGGAGGAGGGCCGCCTTAGCCTACTGTCTGGAGTGGTCAGGGCCGCTGCCAGGGGCGGAGGAGACCCCTACACATGGCTGACGTCCACTAGAGGGGGAAGGAGTGGCCGAGGACCAAACTACGGCATATCAGAGAACTGGCGAGTACGTTTCTTTTCTCTCTCTCTCACTGTCGCTCCGTGTTGGCCTTTCCCTCTCTTTTTAAATATTAGTATTGTGTGTTTTAGATTGGTATCACCACCATTACGGTGTACAAGTACCGTGATAATTGTTGTTGTGTTTCCCTCCCCGATCCAGAAAGCTTACTCAAAAATTCAAACATTCATTTTCGTCCAAACACATTTTTTTCTCTCCCCAATTCGGAACGCCCAATTCCCAATGCGCACCAAGTCCTCATGGTGGCGTAGTGACTCGCCTCAGTCCGGGCGGCGGAGGACGAATCTCAGTTGCCTCCGCGTCTGAGACCGTCAATCCGCGCATCTGATCATGTGACTTGTTGAGCACGTTACCACGGAGACGTAGCGCGTGTGGAGGCTTCACGCTATTCTCCACGGCATCCACGCACGACTCACCACACGCCCCACCGAGAGCGAGAACCACATTATAGTGACCACGAGGAGGTTACCCCATGTGACTCTACCCTCCCTAGCAACCGGGCCAATTTGGCTGCTAAGGAGACCTCACTGGTTCCCTCAGCACGCCCTGGATTCAAACTCACGACTCAATACTGGCCGAGATACCCAGACCCCACATCGTGATTTTTAAATAATTGTCTAATTGTGGTTATTTCTTTGCACTTCAAATTCCAATCATATTTTTATGCCCAAATCAAGGAATTTTAAGCGAAGCACGCGCTACGTCTCCATGGTAACGCGCTCAAGTCACATGATAAGATGCGCGGGTTGACGGTCTCAGACGCGGAGGCAATTTGTCCTCCGCCACCTGGATTGAGGCGAGTCACTACGCCTACGCCACCACAAGGACTTGGAGGGCATTGGGAATTGGGCATTTTAAATTGGGGAGAAAATTCCCTACTTTCACAAATGAAATTATGCCAATTTATGGTAAAAAAATGTAAGTAGTGGCAATGGAACCAACCTTGGCCACTCGACTTTGTTCATCTGCCTCAGCGGCCACTGGCCCGTCCACACTTCCTGCTTCCTGCAGTGCACACTCTGAAACACATCATTCCCGAATGAAACATACCAGTTCACTGAATTTACAGAAACATGATTGTGAAGTGCATTAGAGGATCATTGCTGGGTTATTTCAATTCAGCAATCTATATAACCTCCTCAAAATAAAGTACGCAAAAGAATATCATAAAAGCCTAAACGCTTTTTGCATTTATTTGATATTTCTATTTATATTATGGTATGGTTCGTTTATAAAAACGACAGCATTTGTGGTATAATGTTGAAATTAATTTCACATCCCTTTTTCTTTTTTTTCTTTTCTCCCAATTTGACATGCCCAATTCCCAATGCGCCACCGAGTGCCAATAAATCTGCACCTCATTCTATCCACGTTGATTCACTGAAAAGAATCGTTTCATATGAGTCATTTTCGACTACACTGGATATTCTGACTACTGATTCACTGAAAAGAATCAGTTCATAAGAGTACACTGGATGCCCCATCTCTACCGGTTCACTGAAAAGAATCGGATCATACGAGTCATTTTCGACTACACTGAATGCCCCATCTCTACCGGTTCGCTGAAAACAATCGGTTCATACGAATCATTTAAAACTACACTGAATGCGCCGTCTCTACCGGTTTGCTGAAAAGAATCGGTTCATACGAGTCATTTTCGACTACACTGAATGCGCCGTCTCTACCGGTTTGCTGAAAAGAATCGGTTCATACGAGTCATTTTCGACTACACTGAATGCCCCATCTCTACCGGTTCGCTGAAAAGAATCGGTTCATACGAGTCATTTTCGACTACACTGAATGCCCCATCTCTACCGGTTCGCTGAAAAGAATCGGTTCATACGAGTCATTTAAAACTACACTGAATGCGCCGTCTCTACCGGTTTGCTGAAAAGAATCGGTTCATACGAGTCATTTAAAACTACACTGAATGCCCCATCTCTACCGGTTCGCTGAAAAGAATCGGTTCATACGAGTCATTTAAAACTACACTGAATGCGCCGTCTCTACCGGTTTGCTGAAAAGAATCAATCAAAATATCTAGTCATTTTCGACACGCTCAACGAGCCACGTGATAAGATGCGCCGATTGAGACTCAGACGCAACTGAGATTCGTTCTCCGCCACCCGGATTGAGGCGAGTCACTACGCCACCACGAGGACTTAGAGCACATTGGGAATTGGCCGTTCCAAATTGGGGAGGACAAAAGATAAACAAGGGATGGAGCGAAATAACTTTTTGATGCTGTCGATTGAGCTTCACTTGTATTGAACCCGGAACATTCCTTGCATTTCATTTCATGCATTTCATGTAACATGATAATGACATTAAACACAGACTCAACGGTTCAAATGTTCCGCACCTGCAGGATCTGGACTCTTAGATTCACTGATTTGAGTCGATTCGGTCTCAACAAGCTTCTCTGACCTGCGGAGAGACAGTGAACACATCATAAATCATCTTCTGTGAAATCATCAGTCCTAATATAACCGGCCGTCAGGTGTGATGTCACAGATTCGTACCCGTCCGCTTTGTGTTTTTTAGCTGCCGATTCATCAAGTTGCTCTGAAGATGATTGACAGCCTGGATCTGCAACACTTGCAACTTCATCTGCAGCTAAGATGCAAGCAGAATTCAGACACTCGTTACATGATTTCTGTACATGAGATGTTTCACCCCCCATTTAACTAAAGCTTGTTACTCTACGAGCATGTAAAGACTCTTATACTTTAGTGACGCTTCATTAGAACGTACCTCTGCTTCTGCTCGCTTCTGATTTCTGCTCGTTTTCCCTTTTCCTGTCTTGCTGATGTGACTGAAAGTCCTGCACAAATGGAGTAAACAGGCCAGTGAATTTCACCAAAATGCAACTAATTAAAGGCATATATGGGCCACGAAACAAACATGAGGCGAGGTTTAATACTTAGGTTTATCACTGACTAACTACGACCGTAATATCCCTCTCGGAAGGGCAAACGCACAGACATACATTGCTGTAGTAGCGTTGGTGTGGGGTGAAGTGTCGCGGGAATCCCATGTGTGGAGTTTTGATGGCCACTCCCATTGGAACAGGCCCGAGCAGAGACGTTCTGGATCCTGGAGTGAAGAACTGAGGGAACTGCTGTCCGCCCATAGCAAACCCTCGCATGCTGCCGGCTGCAGAGAGAGATGTGAGCGACTGAACATCACCATTTCATGCAAGTACATGACTATAATTCCCCATGATGGGTACAGGACAGAGCGAGTGAATCGGACGAGAGAGCATGTTCAGCTCAGCTGTATTGTGGTGTTTAATAACGTGTGACTTTGCTTACCCTGCATCTGTTGCATAAGCAGCGCCCCCTGCAGCATGGGATTGGGTGCCATGATGGTCTGAGTGGCTGAGCAGAGGTTTACCATGCGGGAAGAAGGGGGTGCAGGGGCGGGCACAGCTAAAGGCCTGAAACACAAAAATTGGTGGAAGCCTATTTCTTAAATGTGTCAATATTTACAGTGTTTGTTTAGGTTCAGATATTACTGTATGATTGCCCCTTGACATATTTACACATTTATTACACATTATTACACATTTAGTTACAGGTTTGTTTATATGCATCACTTATATGCATATACAGCTGTTGCATTAATGCCTTCTAAAGCTATATGATCACTTTTGGTGCGAAAAATATCCATATTTAAGTACTTTATTTTTTTTACTCTAGCAGTAAGCATGTTAGCACGTTAGCATGTGAGACACGTGATCACAGCCGGAAGATCACCGCTGTTTACAAGTGAGGAGGAGGAGGAACGCTGTACAGAAGCTTTGTTGATTTTGGTTCAGATCTGTGTTTATCTGTTTGTTTACTCACAATGGTGTGTTTGTGTGCTCATCCTGGATGTCTCAACCGAGTGGAGAATGTGAGATTATGTCTGTATCCATGGCAACGGTAACACGTCACACCGCGTGATCTCCACCCTCTCGTGAAGCTTACCGTAAGCGTTGCATTATAGTTCAAAAGTACATAAATATTTATATTTTTCACACCAAAAGTGATCATGACGCTTTAGAAGACATTCGTTTAACCGCTGGAGTCATATGGATAACGTTTATGTTGACTGTCTGTGATTTTTGGAGCTTCAAAAGTCTGATCACCATCCACTTGCATTATAAGGACCTTCTGAGATGAGATATTTTTCTATTTTTCTTCAAACGTGTTCTGCTGAAGAAACGAGTAAACAAACCATCCCTTTTATTATATAGGGGACCTTCTAACATTTACGTCACGAAAATATACATTTTACTAATTATATTTCATTCGTTTTTTTAGCATTTTGGTCACATTTTAGCTTTTTAAAAATGAATAAATCCATGTATTCAATAAATAAATATGATATTGTGTTTATATATATTTGTGCATGTTTACTGTAAAATGCATAGCTTGTACATGTACGTGTTATAGGTTTTTACATCGATTTGTGGAACACGTGCTAAAAACGAGTACTGTCTCTTTAAGAAAACCGGCAGTTTTGAAAAGAGTGTCAGTAAATGAGCGCATATTAACGAGAGAGGACTCGAATGGCTTTATCTCATCCATTATCTCATTTAAATCGCAAATAACCATAGTTACAATATCAAAGGACACGTTCAACAATTATGATTTAATACAGCCCTGAAATCCAACTTAATTTGTATCAACCCATTCCTGTATAAACAACTGTTTCCAGGCAGACTAATTCTTTCCTGTGCTTTTACTCACGGAGATTGCATCAGCCCAGCCAATCAAATGAGTGCTTATTGAATTGAGGAAGCATTGTGTGTAATAGAGTATGCATCAATGTTCAGTGAACAGACTGTCCCATACAATACAGACTGCAAACACCATCATAACATCTCACCGTGCAGTCTGATGGTGATGTGTGATGTGATGAGTGGGTGGAGGTTGTTGTTGTTGTGGTGCTGGTGGAGGTGGAGGAGGTGTCTGCTGCTGAAAGAGCTGCTGCAGCTGTCGCAGGTGCTGATGAAACTGCTGCTGCTGCTGCTGCTGGTGCTGATGAGGGTTAAACATCCTGATGTCTGACTTGTCAATCAACCGCCGCTGTTGTCTTAAAGATTCACCACACTACAGCCTGAGATACTGAACAGAAAGAGAGAGAGAGATGTGTTACCCAGAATCACCCCATATCAGCCCTGTTAGTAAACGGATGGCTTAAAGCAACATCAGAATTCTGTCATTATTTACTCACCCTCATGTCGTGTTAAACCTGTAGGACTAACTTTCTTCTGTGGAGCACAAAAGTAGCAGTTAGAAAGTTTAGTAAAAAAAAGAAACTCAGGGCTGAAAGATTAAACGCTGTGATGTGCTTTCTGTATGTGCGCAGCTGATTTGTCTGTAGCATGAAGTGCTTTTTTTAAAGGGACAGTGCGTCCACTAATTTAAAATCATCTCATTATTTACTCACCCTCATGCCATCCCAGATGTACATGACTTTCTGTCTTCAGCAGAACACAATTAAGATTTTTAGTAGAATATTTCAGCTCTGTAGGTCCATACAATGCAAGTGAATGGTGACCAGAACTTTGAAGCCCCAAAAAGCACATAAATGCAGCATAAAAGTAATCCATATGACTCAAGTGGTTTAATCTAGATCTTCTGAAGTAGGTGTGGCTACTTCAAACTCTACACCCTGCTCAGTAGGGGGCGATATGCACAAAGAATGCAAACCACCAAAAATAAAAGAAGAATGTGAAAGTGAAAGTGGAGATTTATAGTAAAAAAAATTACTTAAATATTGATGTTTCTCACTCACACCAATCATATCATTTCAGAAGACATGGATTAAATCACTGAAGTCGTATGGATTACTTTTATGCTGCCTTTATGTGCTTTTTGGAGCTTCAAAATGTTGGTCACCATTCACTTGCATTGTATGAACCTACAGAGCTGAAATATTCTTCTAAAAATCTTCATTTGTGCTCTGCTGAAGAAAGAAAGCCATACACATCTGGGAGGGCATGAGAGTGAGTAAATGATGAGTTTTTTGGGGTGAACTGTGCCTTTAAATACATGTAAACGCGCGTGGTCAGTGCATTACACACGTGTTGCCAGTGCATGAAAACTAAAAGCTTAAGGGTTTAAAACGAACTAGATGATGGGCAAAACATGGTTTAATTCTGGTCAAAAGCAATCACTTAAAACTTTTTTTATGTCTCAGTTCCAATCGCAACATTTTTTTAAAATAAATCGCAATCTGATTTTTTGTCCAATTCGTTCAGCCCTATTAATGCTTTCATGAGGAATTAAAAAAACAAAAAAACATTTATAGCAATTTATGCTAAAATTACTTTTAAAATGTCATGTGGTGTAACCATCAAAAGTAAAAGCTATTTAAATTTTTTTTTTTTTTTTTTTTTTTAAGGTTTTCTAGGATTTCAAGGTTGTTTGAGTCACAAATGTCAAAAAGGTTTCTCAGGGTTACTCCATTTGACCTGAAAAATAAATAAAATAGCCTTTTCATAAATTAAACATCAAAATATCTGGTATTTTATGAGGATTTAAAGGCATCCTCTCTGTTTTATGTGTTTCTTGTCACGTGACAACAGAACGGCGTCCCGCATGTTGGTTAAACCACCTGACTTTATTTAAAACACGTTTTAAAAATACGTTTTTAAAATATTAATTTTCAAAATTCACTCTGATCCACTCTGCATAGCACATACAGGCTTTAGGCCGACTAAACTCATTTAACTAGAGATTATTCGATTTGCTCAATTAATTTTAATTTACGTTTTTGACAATTTTATTTTCTTTAAATCGTTGAATCGAGATTTGCATAAAATATCAGCAGACGCTGTAGGTTGGATACACTGTCAATCCACTAATTTCTGAATATAAAAGAGAAAATCAAATGTTCACAGCACTTGGTTTGATGCCGCCCTCAATCTGATAATCTGAACATGTGTGGCAATCTGCACGACTGCACGCGCCGATATAAAAGCCGGTAATATTTCCAGTACGATTGCACGGTGTGATTGTAGGTAGACTTCATCCATCATGCAAATCAACAAAATTTGCAAACCAAATCTACTTACGGGTATAAATAAAGTAACCTGAACCTGAAGCTATCATTCTGACAAACAGCGATATCATTTAATTTTGCTGCTCTGCTCAGTGCACCGTTAGAGGGCGCCGCGTGCTCACAGCACAGACTGACGCATTACATTAAACTGAGCTCTTCGCTACTTGCGTTTTCAACAACACTGAATTGTTTCTGGTATCTAGACTCTATCTGCAGTAGGGCTGGGCGATTAATAGAACTGTATTTTCAATTACGATTTTGGCTTCCTTTATTACAATTGAAAATGAATGTTAAAAGTTCGTCTGTTTGTTCGGAAGCACAGTGACATCAGTCCGGTGTTTGTGGGAATATTTGTACATTCAAATTAAATATTTATTATATTTCTTTAGATTCGGATACCCAAATATGGGGTGGGTTCAGGGGTGTCCCGTGAGAAAGTTTAGAATTTTTTATTTTTTTTTTATTTAAAAAACATTTGTATATTTTCATTAAAGTGAGAGACTAGTCGACCAACTAGTAATTTTAGTCTTTCCTTATCCATTCTAGACATCTAATTAATTTTCACTAAATTAGAACTAAAAAAATTAGTTTATTTGATTTGTTTATTATTAAAGGCCCGTAATATGCTGATTAATAAAGATACATTTAGAAGGGACAAACGTTTTGGTCTAAAAGGTGCTTTGAAACCACGTTAACTCATGCGGCGCTTCATGTCTGCACACATGCAGGGAAAAGAGGCGACACGTGCAGAGCGGGACGGGGCAGAAATTATGCATGTTTGGTGCTAGAGAACAATATTCAAGATTACAGAAAGATCAGAGCTGTTGTCCACATCACTGTTGTTCTGTCACGCTCTTCACTAGAGAAGACGCAACCGTTGTCATGAAGTCTTGCGGTGCGGATGGAACCAATCCAGCGTCCGACGTAGCCTAATCGTTAGCAAGGCAGCTAGCATTAGCAAGTTCATCCAGTCTGACCCTACGTTACCACTGGCGCGTTGAGCGAAGCTGAGAGTGTTTTCAATTCATTCCTATGAAAGCCGAGCGTCATGCTCGCAAGGTGGATCGTAGGATTGGCGGCGGTGCGGAGCGAGATCTCTCCTAGCGCCGTGAGCGCCTTTGAGCGGATTTCGGCCGCCCCAGTGGAAACGCAGCCTGAGAAAACCGAACTGCTTGTGTTTTAGCGGCACGCAGTAAATATCGAAAATTCCTCAAAAGCTTAACGTGGATTATATTCTTTATCGTGATATATGTCGATATCGTTTTATCGCCCAGCCCTACTCTTGCGCGGGATGCTCGTCGCTCGCGCACGTTTGCTGCAGCTAGATTATAACATGATTGCTCACGACGTAGTGAATCAAAATGATGGGCACAGACATTGAGTTTGAATCCAAGGTGTGCTGAGTGACTCCAGTCAGGTCTCCTTAGCAACCAAATTGGCCCGGTTGCTAGGGAGGCTAGAGTCACATGGGGTAACCTCCTCGTGGTCGCTATAATGGGGTTCTGGCTCTCGGTGGGGCGTGTGGTGAGTTGTGTGTGCTATGTTTGTGATAGCCTTGGCCTGTGTCAATTATTAGAAAGTTCATATTCGTATTCAGCTGTTGAAAGTAATCAATTGTGTGTCATTTTATTGTTCGCTAGCGATGTAGCAATGTAGTTTGATTGACAGGCGACATATATGTGTGTGTTTCGAAAACTCCTGAACGGTCAAATACGTTTAAAAATTACGCCAAAATGCCCTTCATGGCGCGGTATTGACAGGAGCGTGATGTCTAAAGTGAACGAAACAGCTGAGAAAAAAGCAGATTTGTATTAAAACGACGGACTTGTAAGTGTAAATAAGCATTTTTTCTAAAAACTGATTTTACAAACGTTCGTTATTTTTTATGCGCTGCGTTTCCCAAAACTGCTCTTTACGCGAACGTGCGAGGACGCGCATTAAGTGCTACTTAAAGAGAGTCGCTGTCCATAAAGGTGAAGTGCTGAAATGTGACTGTATAATGCCGCTCGTCATTGCAACTTCATTATATTTGGTGCGTAACTTTAAAAACGTTTGTATTTTGCCTCGCTGGAAATATTAACAAATATTTTCTTAAATTCACCACATAATTGCATGTTGTTTTGCAGAACGATACATTTCTTTTACACAATCACTGCTTCGTTCATCAGCGGAGGACCTGTGTATGATCCTGCTAATGATAAGCATTAGTTGAAGATAACGAGGTTCACCGTGTTATCTGTGTTTTAGGTGTCAGAGAGGAAGAGGAGACGAGGATGAGCCAGTATACTATACGGACGATTTTCATCCACGGCAGCAAGTTATTAACTTTTTTTCCTTTTCCAGCAAATTCCGACTGTTTTTGGTGCAAGAGACAAAACAGTTTGCACTGACAAAAATGAGATTAACTCGATACTTAATGATTTACATCATCACACAATAAAAACATCATCTTAATCTAACAACATCAACCTTCAATATTTGCAATTAACTAGACAAATGAGATTACAGCATCTGAGATTTAGTTTCAATTAAATCCAGAAGAAATAAACAAAAACACTTCGACTATCAGGCAGTGTTACAAACCCTTGCTGCCTATCTAGACAGCAGCATTTATAATGCACACTAGGCATATGCGGCTGTTTTTCTAGTGCACACTAGGCACGTGCGGCAGCATCTCTTGTGCACACTAGGCACGTGCGGCAGCATCTCTAGTGCACACTAGGCACGTGCGGCAGCATCTCTAGTGCACACTAGGCACGTGCGGCAGCATCTCTAGTGCACACTAGGCACGTGCGGCAGCATCTCTAGTGCACACTAGGCACGTGCGGCAGCATCTCTAGTGCACACTAGGCACGTGCGGCAGCATCTCTTGTGCACACTAGGCACGTGCGGCAGCATCTCTTGTGCACACTAGACACGTGCGGCAGCATCTCTAGTGCACACTAGGCACGTGCGGCAGCATCTCTAGTGCACACTAGGCACGTGCGGCAGCATCTTTTGTGCACACTAGGCACGTGCGGCAGCATCTCTAGTGCACACTAGGCACGTGCGGCAGCATCTCTTGTGCACACTAGGCACGTGCGGCAGCATCTCTAGTGCACACTAGGCACGTGCGGCAGCATCTCTAGTGCACACTAGGCACGTGCGGCAGCATCTCTAGTGCACACTAGGCACGTACAAAAGCAGCATCTTTAGTGCACACTAGGCACGTACAAAAGCAGCATCTTTAGTGCACACTAGGCACGTACAGCAGCATTTCTGGTGCACACTAGGCACGTGCAGCAGCATTTCTGGTGCACACTAGGCACGTACAGCAGCATTTCTGGTGCACACTAGGCACGTGCAGCAGCATTTCTGGTGCACACTATTCACTTACAGCAGCATTTCTAGTGCACACTAGGCACGTGCAGAAGCATCTCTAGTGCACACTAGGCACGTGCGGCAGCATCTCTAGTGCACACTAGGCACGTGCGGCAGCATCTCTAGTGCACACTAGGCACGTGCGGCAGCATCTCTAGTGCACACTAGGCACGTGCGGCAGCATCTCTAGTGCACACTAGGCACGTGCGGCAGCATCTCTAGAGCACACTAGGCACGTGCGGCAGCATCTCTTGTGCACACTAGACACGTGCGGCAGCATCTCTAGTGCACACTAGGCACGTGCGGCAGCATCTCTAGTGCACACTAGGCACGTGCGGCAGCATCTCTTGTGCACACTAGACACGTGCGGCAGCATCTCTAGTGCACACTAGGCACGTGCGGCAGCATCTCTTGTGCACACTAGACACGTGCGGCAGCATCTCTATTGCACACTAGTCACGTGCGGCAGCATCTCTAGTGCACACTACACACGTGCGGCAGCATCTCTTGTGCACACTAGACACGTGCGGCAGCATCTCTACTGCACACTAGGCACGTGCGGCAGCATCTCTTGTGCACACTAGGCACGTGCGGCAGCATCTCTAGTGCACACTAGGCACGTGCGGCAGCATCTCTAGTGCACACTAGGCACGTGCGGCAGCATCTCTAGTGCACACTAGGCACGTGCGGCAGCATCTCTAATGCACACTAGGCACGTGCGGCAGCATCTCTAATGCACACTAGGCACGTGCGGCAGCATCTCTAGTGCACACTAGGCACGTGCGGCAGCATCTCTAGTGCACACTAGGCACGTACAAAAGCAGCATCTTTAGTGCACACTAGGCACGTACAAAAGCAGCATCTTTAGTGCACACTAGGCACGTGCAGCAGCATCTCTAGTGCACACTAGGCACGTGCAGCAGCATCTCTAGTGCACACTAGGCACGTGCGGCAGCATCTCTAGTGCACACTAGGCACGTGCGGCAGCATCTCTAGTGCACACTAGGCACGTGCAACAGCATCTCTAGTGCACACTAGGCACGTACAAAAGCAGCATCTTTAGTGCACACTAGGCACGTACAAAAGCAGCATCGTTAGTGCACACTAGGCACGTACAAAAGCAGCATCGTTAGTGCACACTAGGCACGTGCAGCAGCATCTCTAGTGCACACTAGGCACGTGCAGCAGCATCTCTAGTGCACACTAGGCACGTGCAGCAACATCTCTAGTGCACACTAGGCAC
>JAVLUX010000008.1:2462500-2472500 GCA_032164185.1 Moxostoma hubbsi | reverse complement strand
AGAACTACAGACCACATTTACACCCTACACACCCTAATCAATAAACACGTGACCCACACCAAACACGGGAAAATATTTGCATGCTTTGTCGATTTCAAAAAAGCATTTGATTCTATTTGGCACGACGGACTTTATTACAAATTACTACAAAGTGGTGTAGGGGGTAAAGCTTATGACATCATTAAATCGATGTATTCGGACAACAAATGTGCAATAAGAATTGGCACCAAACAAACAGAGTTCTTCAGTCAGAAGAGAGGAGTGAGACAGGGCTGTAGTCTGAGTCCAACACTGTTCAACATCTACATTAATGAACTAGCGGTGCAGTTGGAACAGTCCACAGCCCCTGGACTCACTCTGCAGGACAAACACATCAAGTGTTTGCTCTATGCAGACGACCTGGTGCTGCTGTCCCCCACCGCACAGGGACTACAGCAACATCTGGACCTGCTGGAGAACTACTGCCAGAACTGGGCCCTGGCAGTCAACCTGAAGAAGACCAATATTATGGTCTTTCAGAAGAAGCCCAGATGTCAGGAACACAGACACCAGTTCTCTCTAGGCAGCACCACACTAGTGCACACTATGCAGTACACTTACCTTGGGCTGATCATCACTGCATCAGGGAGTTTCAGTAAGGCAGTGAATGCACTTAAAGCAAAAGCTCGAAGAGCGCTATACGCTATTAAGAAGAAGTTCTATAATACTGAACTACCAATTCCAATCTGGTGTAAGATCTTTGATAGTGTGGTACAGCCCATAGCGCTGTATGGAAGTGAGGTATGGGGTCCACTCAGTGATCAGAACTACACTAGATGGGACAAGCATCCAACAGAAGCCCTACACACTGAATTCTGCAAATTAATTCTCAAATTACAAAGGAAAACACCCAATAATGCATGTAGGGCAGAATTAGGACGATTCCCATTGATCATTAATGTACAAAAAAGATCTCTAAAGTTTTGGAAGCATTTAAGATCAAGTCCCACAGAGTCGCTTCATTATAAAGCGCTACAAACCCAAGAACTGAACCCTGATAACAGTCCCATCAGTCAGCTGGTTCTGAGACTCAATAACCCGGTTAACAGTACTAACAGTAACCAGCCTCAGACCAGCACTGCTTTACAAACAAACATCAGAATCAATCAGATCAACAAACAATCTCAAATCACCAATCTGGAACATTGGGACCAAGAAACTAAAACACAAAGCAAATTACAATTCTATCGGACTCTAAAATCAAATTATGAATTGGAAGAATATCTCCTGACTGTCAGAGATCCAAAGCAGAGACAGATCCTGAGCAAGTACAGGCTCAGTGAGCACAGTCTCGCCATCGAGAGAGACAGACAGTGAGAGAGAGAGACAGATCCTGAGCAAGTACAGGCTCAGTGAGCACAGTCTCGCCATCGAGAGAGACAGACAGTGAGAGAGAGAGACAGATCCTGAGCAAGTACAGGCTCAGTGAGCACAGTCTCGCCATCGAGAGAGACAGACAGTGAGAGAGAGAGAGACAGATCCTGAGCAAGTACAGGCTCAGTGAGCACAGTCTCGCCATCGAGAGAGACAGACAGTGAGAGAGAGAGACAGATCCTGAGCAAGTACAGGCTCAGTGAGCACAGTCTCGCCATCGAGAGAGACAGACAGTGAGAGAGAGAGAGACAGATCCTGAGCAAGTACAGGCTCAGTGAGCACAGTCTCGCCATCGAGAGAGACAGACAGTGAGAGAGAGAGACAGATCCTGAGCAAGTACAGGCTCAGTGAGCACAGTCTCGCCATCGAGAGAGACAGACAGTGAGAGAGAGAGAGACAGATCCTGAGCAAGTACAGGCTCAGTGAGCACAGTCTCGCCATCGAGAGAGACAGACAGTGAGAGAGAGAGACAGATCCTGAGCAAGTACAGGCTCAGTAAGCACAGTCTCGCTATCGAGAGAGACAGACAGTGAGAGAGAGAGAGAGACAGATCCTGAGCAAGTACAGGCTCAGTGAGCACAGTCTCGCCATCGAGAGAGACAGACAGTGAGAGAGACAGACAGATCCTGAGCAAGTACAGGCTCAGTGAGCACAGTCTCACCATCGAGAGAGACAGACAGTGAGAGAGAGAGACAGATCCTGAGCAAGTACAGGCTCAGTGAGCACAGTCTCGCCATCGAGAGAGACAGACAGTGAGAGAGAGAGACAGATCCTGAGCAAGTACAGGCTCAGTGAGCACAGTCTCGCCATCGAGAGAGACAGACAGTGAGAGAGAGAGACAGATCCTGAGCAAGTACAGGCTCAGTGAGCACAGTCTCGCCATCGAGAGAGACAGACAGTGAGAGAGACAGACAGATCCTGAGCAAGTACAGGCTCAGTGAGCACAGTCTCACCATCGAGAGAGACAGACAGTGAGAGAGAGAGACAGATCCTGAGCAAGTACAGGCTCAGTGAGCACAGTCTCACCATCGAGAGAGACAGACAGTGAGAGAGAGAGACAGATCCTGAGCAAGTACAGGCTCAGTGAGCACAGTCTCGCCATCGAGAGAGGCAGACAGTGAGAGAGAGAGACAGATCCTGAGCAAGTACAGGCTCAGTGAGCACAGTCTCACCATCGAGAGAGACAGACAGTGAGAGAGAGAGACAGATCCTGAGCAAGTACAGGCTCAGTGAGCACAGTCTCACCATCGAGAGAGACAGACAGTGAGAGAGAGAGACAGATCCTGAGCAAGTACAGGCTCAGTGAGCACAGTCTCACCATCGAGAGAGACAGACAGTGAGAGAGAGAGACAGATCCTGAGCAAGTACAGGCTCAGTGAGCACAGTCTCGCCATCGAGAGAGACAGACAGTGAGAGAGAGAGAGACAGATCCTGAGCAAGTACAGGCTCAGTGAGCACAGTCTCGCCATCGAGAGAGGCAGACAGTGAGAGAGAGAGACAGATCCTGAGCAAGTACAGGCTCAGTGAGCACAGTCTCACCATCGAGAGAGACAGACAGTGAGAGAGAGAGAGACAGATCCTGAGCAAGTACAGGCTCAGTGAGCACAGTCTCACCATCGAGAGAGACAGACAGTGAGAGAGAGAGAGACAGATCCTGAGCAAGTACAGGCTCAGTGAGCACAGTCTCGCCATCGAGAGAGACAGACAGTGAGAGAGAGAGAGACAGATCCTGAGCAAGTACAGGCTCAGTGAGCACAGTCTCGCCATCGAGAGAGACAGACAGTGAGAGAGAGAGAGACAGATCCTGAGCAAGTACAGGCTCAGTGAGCACAGTCTCGCCATCGAGAGAGACAGACAGTGAGAGAGAGAGACAGATCCTGAGCAAGTACAGGCTCAGTGAGCACAGTCTCGCCATCGAGAGAGACAGACAGTGAGAGAGAGAGAGACAGATCCTGAGCAAGTACAGGCTCAGTGAGCACAGTCTCACCATCGAGAGAGACAGACAGTGAGAGAGAGAGACAGATCCTGAGCAAGTACAGGCTCAGTGAGCACAGTCTCGCCATCGAGAGAGACAGACAGTGAGAGAGAGAGACAGATCCTGAGCAAGTACAGGCTCAGTGAGCACAGTCTCGCCATCGAGAGAGACAGACAGTGAGAGAGAGAGAGACAGATCCTGAGCAAGTACAGGCTCAGTGAGCACAGTCTCACCATCGAGAGAGACAGACAGTGAGAGAGAGAGAGACAGATCCTGAGCAAGTACAGGCTCAGTGAGCACAGTCTCGACATCGAGAGATACAGACAGTGAGAGAGAGAGAGACAGATCCTGAGCAAGTACAGGCTCAGTGAGCACAGTCTCACCATCGAGAGAGACAGACAGTGAGAGAGAGAGAGACAGATCCTGAGCAAGTACAGGCTCAGTGAGCACAGTCTCGACATCGAGAGAGACAGACAGTGAGAGAGAGAGAGACAGATCCTGAGCAAGTACAGGCTCAGTGAGCACAGTCTCACCATCGAGAGAGACAGACAGTGAGAGAGAGAGACAGATCCTGAGCAAGTACAGGCTCAGTGAGCACAGTCTCGCCATCGAGAGAGACAGACAGTGAGAGAGAGAGAGACAGATCCTGAGCAAGTACAGGCTCAGTGAGCACAGTCTCACCATCGAGAGAGACAGACAGTGAGAGAGAGAGACAGATCCTGAGCAAGTACAGGCTCAGTGAGCACAGTCTCACCATCGAGAGAGACAGACAGTGAGAGAGAGAGAGACAGATCCTGAGCAAGTACAGGCTCAGTGAGCACAGTCTCACCATCGAGAGAGACAGACAGTGAGAGAGAGAGAGACAGATCCTGAGCAAGTACAGGCTCAGTGAGCACAGTCTCGACATCGAGAGAGACAGACAGTGAGAGAGAGAGAGACAGATCCTGAGCAAGTACAGGCTCAGTGAGCACAGTCTCGCCATCGAGAGAGACAGACAGTGAGAGAGAGAGACAGATCCTGAGCAAGTACAGGCTCGGTGAGCACAGTCTCGCCATCGAGAGAGACAGACAGTGAGAGAGAGACAGACAGATCCTGAGCAAGTACAGGCTCGGTGAGCACAGTCTCGCCATCGAGAGAGGCAGACACAGGAACACATGGCTACCCAGAGAAGAAAGGGTGTGTGCTCACTGTACGACAGGTGAGGTTGAGACAGAGGTGCACTTTCTACTCCACTGCCCAAAATACCAAGAGACAAGGGACATTTATATAACTAAATTAACAAACAGCATTGACAAATTTACAACCATGACAGAACAAGAAAAAATGAATATAATACTTGGAGAGGGACACACAGCAGCACTGGCGGCGAGATACGTGTTGACGTGTCACAGTCTGAGGGACAGCGGGTGAATCTGTGTCATGTGTTTTACCCCCGTGTGCCACCCCAATGTCCACCACAGTGACCCTCATATGTGTGTGTGTATTCATGTGTTTAAGTATATATCAGTTATTTAAACACTGTGGTCTTCAGCAGTTCTGAACCTGTTCTGTATTTATTTGTATTATTTATTTTTATATTTGTCAACTTTATGAATTATAGATTAAGGTGTAGTTCTGTTTTTACACAGCCTCTGCTTTGGCAATATTGTATTGTTTACATTCATGCCAATAAAGCCCCTTTGAATTGAATTGAATTGAATTGAATAGATAGACAGATAGAGATAGATAGATAGATAGATAGATAGATAGATAGAGATAGATAGATAGATAGATAGATAGATAGACAGATAGATAGATAGATAGATAGAGATAGATAGATAGATAGACAGACAGATAGATAGATAGATAGATAGAGATAGATAGATAGATAGACAGATAGAGATAGATAGATAGATAGATAGATAGATAGATAGAGATAGATAGATAGATAGATAGATAGACAGACAGATAGATAGATAGATAGATAGAGATAGATAGATAGATAGACAGATAGAGATAGATAGATAGATAGATAGATAGATAGAGATAGATAGATAGATAGATAGATAGACAGACATAAAGATAGACAGATAGAGATAGATAGATAGATAGATAGAGATAGATAGATAGATAGACAGATAGAGATAGATAGATAGATAGATAGATAGATAGATAGAGATAGATAGATAGATAGATAGATAGATAGATAGATAGATAGATAGATAGATAGATAGATAGACAGACATAAAGATAGACAGATAGAGATAGATAGATAGATAGATAGAGATAGATAGATAGATAGACAGATAGAGATAGATAGATAGATAGATAGATAGATAGATAGATAGATAGATAGATAGTCAGACAGACATAAAGATAGACAGATAGAGATAGATAGATAGATAGATAGATAGAGATAGATAGATAGATAGATAGATAGATAGATAGATAGATAGATAGATAGATAGATAGATAGATAGATAGATAGATAGATAGATAGATAGATAGATAGATAGATAGATAGATAGATAGATAGATAGATATGAGCCATTATGTTTCAGGGTTTGTGCTTCAGATGATCTTAGTTCATCCATTCATTGAAATGTATCTGACAACATGCTTGAAAATTAAAATGATTAAAAATGGGAGGGTCTTACTGTTTTTATTTATTAAATAATTGAATTTGTGTTCTGCAGTTTTGTCTGGAGATGCTAATATTTTAATTGTATTATATATATATATAGGTTTTATTTCTCATTCTAAATACATTGAGTTTAAGAAGTGCGCTCACTAGTGGCACATAAGCGACAGTGCATGTGTGTGTGTTTTCAGTAAAGCAGCTCATCGTCTCAGAGGGACCGCAGAGAGAGAGAGAGAGAGAGAGAGAGAGAGAGAGAGAGAGAGAGAGAGAGAGAGAGAGAGAGAGAGAGAGACAAACACACACACAGGCAGCGCTCCAGAATAATCGATAAATGCCGCTGAAATAAACCATCAAGCAGCCGCTAAAACGCCCTGATATTTGTGACCGGGTGACCGGGAGGTATCCGTCTTTTAATCGGTGACAGAGCTCGAGCAGGTGCCGGTAGTGAAGATGGGGAACCGGGGGATGGAGGATCTGATTCCTCTGGTGAACCGAATGCAAGACGCGTTCTCCGCCATCGGACAGAACGCCAATCTGGACCTGCCGCAGATCGCGGTGGTGGGCGGACAGAGCGCCGGGAAGAGCTCCGTGCTCGAGAACTTCGTGGGGAGGTAAGTCATCATTTGCCAGTTATCAAATTACATAAATTATCTATAGCCTATAAAATGAAATAAAACGCATTAAATATATAGTCTATATAATCACATATATATATATATATATATGCTGGCATATTCATGATTTAACATCCTAATGCACCAGTATCCTGACATCATACCACAATAACAATTCATGCCTCAATGATATTTTAAGGTCATTCTGAGGATCCTAATGATGATCTTCAAATGCTATTGAGTGGTGATGGAGGGTCATCTACTGCAAAATCAGCAGTATTTGCATCCTACATTTAAATCTTGTTACGTAATCCCACATGAGCAGTCATTAATAGTGACTTCATCAAACTGTTATCTTGCTGTTTTCCTGTTCCATTTGCCTCCTCTTGTAATGATGCCAGCGGACAAGGTAACAAAGCTATTGAAGCAATAACATCTAGATACTGTGACCTTCACCAGTTGTCTGCATGAAGAAGGAAGAGTGAAATATGGACGTTGTGATGTGGTTTCTGCCTGTCTTCTATACGGTTGTAGGATTGAATACTGGTGTTGTAGATTCATCCTGGTGCACATCACCGTTGAGCTGCACTGACAGCCCGATGTACAATTCTTATTTACTCTTTTTTTGCAGTGATGTCTGCTATGCAGTTACTAGGTTGTTCTGGGTGGTTGCCAGGGTGTTACTATACAGGGTGTTTTTGTTTGTCAGGTCATTGCTATGCAATTTCTAGGTTGTTCTGGGTGGTTGCCAGGGTGTTGCTGTACAGTTGCTAGGATTTTCTGTGTGGTCGCCAGGGCATTGCTATACTGTTGCAAAGGTGTTGTGAGTGGTTGCTATACAGTTACTAAGTGATTCTAAGTGGTCACCAGAGCTTTGCTATACAGTTGCTTTGGTGTTTTGGGTGGTTGTCAAGGTGTTTCTATACAGTTGCAAGGGTTTTATGGGTGGTTGCCATAGTGTTGCTACACAGATGCTAGAGTGTTCTGGGTTACCACAGCATTGATATAGAGTTGCTAGGGTGTTTCTGGGTGGTTGACAAGGCATTCTGGCTGGTTGCCAGAGTGTTGCTGCTCAGATGCTAGAGTGTTCTGGGTTGCCAGGGCATTGATATACAGTTGCTAAGGTGTTCTGTGTGGTTGCCAGTGCGTTGCTTTCCAGGGTGTTTTGGGTGGTTGGTGGTTGCCAGAGGTTTGCTATACAGTTGCTTTGGTGTTTTGAATAGTTGCCAAGGTGTTTCTATACAGTTGCTATTGTTTGATGGGTGGTTGCCATAGTGATTCTTCACAGATTCTAGAGTGTTCTGGGTTACCCCAGCATTGATATAGAGTTGCTGAAGTGTTCTGAGTGGTTGCAAGGACATTGCTAGACAGTGTGTTCTGGGTTGCCAGGGCATTGATGTACAGTTGCTAAGGTTTTCTATGTGGGTGCCACGGTGTTGCTATGCAGGGTGTTTTGGGTGGTTGCCAATGCATTGCTATGCAGTTGCTAGGGTGTTTTAGGTGGTTGCCAGGGAGTTGCTGTACAGTTGTTAGGGTGTTCAATGTGGTTGCCAGGGCATTGCTTTACAGTTGCTATGGTTTTCTGGGTTTACCGCAGAGTAAAGTAGCTCAGTGGAATAAGACAATGACAGTATATGAAGACATAAACTGAGTGACAGCTCAACTGAGAGGGCGGTATCACAGCAACGAAGGGTCACAGTGTTCTTCATCATAATTTGTGAGCAGCAGCGTGTAATGAGTTTCACTTGTGTGTTTGCTTGTCTTATGAAAGTTGACAGATGACTGTAGATGATTTACTTGACTCTGCTGAAGCATGTCTGTCGCGATCGATGTGGATGCGGATTCCTCTCAAATGAAGAATTGAGAAGGCGTGGGCCATACACAGTGCCAAGGATGTGTCGTTTGTAAGTGTCAGAGATTTTGTACATGTGAGAGCTCGACATTGCTTGTCTGAAACACATGAATGCATGACTTATATGGAGACGTAGGGGGGTTTTAAAATGGAAGGGGTGCATTAAGGTAAGGTTTTGCTGAATCTTCTAAAAAAAAAAAGTGTGTGTAAATACTCATAAAATCGTCATAAATCATAAAATAACAGAAGTGTATCATCAGACACACCTTGGCTAACTGTGAAATGACTGATTTGATCGGTATACAGTCAGAGCTCATGAATGAGGCTCATCAGGCATGATGTTTCTTCTTTCAGCACCATGGACAGTCCCAGAATAACTCTCCAGAAACGGCTGCTTATGTTTTTCAATCATTACATTTTTGGGGGACTCTCACTCACACGGGGGCAATTTAGAGTCTCCAATTCACTTAACCTGCATGTTTTGGACTTGTGGGGGAAACCGGAGCACCCGGAAGAAAACCCATGCACAACTGCAGCTTTAGGATGTTGACATTGGCATTTAGATATGTTTGTAGCGTAAAAGTAACACCGAGTGTTTGTTCTCGCCACATGCCCCACCGAGAACAAACCACATTATAGCGACCACAAGGAGGTTACCCCACGTGACTCTACCCTCCCTAGCAACCGGGTCAATTTGGTTGCTAAGGAGACCTGGCTGGAGTCACTCAGCACACCCTGGATTCAAACTCACGACTCCAGGTGTGGTAGTCAGCGTCAGTACTCTCCGAGATACCCAGAATCCAACTTTTTCACTCGTTGATAAAATATGGACTTCTCATTCTCAGAAAGGGTGTTGCTAGTCATGTGGTTGTGAATCTGAGCTGGTCTTAAAAGGATTAGGTCTAATCTGATGGTCCTGGGTTTATGAGCTCGCTCAGTGCTGCTTTAATCTGATGCTCGGCAACAGCACACCGTTTCATTCGCCGGTCCTCTGAGAGCGTCATCTGTCCACCATGAATGTTGATCCTGACAATGGACTAGAAGAAGATTTATTTAAATAATACATTTAATACAAATTAATAATCAGATGGGATTATGTAATGCATCTGTATCCTCAGTATTTGTCTGACACAGAAACATCTCAACAGTGAACATCTCTATTGACCCTTCGCTAAGCCCCGCCTTAAAAGAGCATCTGACCAATCCTGCCTTAGCAACTGTTGCCCTGCCGCCATTGCACGCGTTTGCTATTTTCCAATGACAGTTTATGGAAGTAGGTCGCGAGTACAAGCGGCCGAAATGGGCTTCCTCAGAAGGGTGGCGGGCTTCTCCCTTAGAGATGGGGTGAGGAGTCGAAAGGAGTCAGTTGAGGTGGTTTGGGCATCTGGTAAGGATGCCCCCCTGGGCGCCTCCCTAGGGAGGTGTTTCAGGCATGTCCAGCTGGGAGGAGGCCTCGGGGAAGACCCAGGACTATGTGGAGAGATTACATCTCCACACTGGCCTGGGAACGCCTCGGGATCCCCCAG
>JAVLUX010000008.1:2430000-2457500 GCA_032164185.1 Moxostoma hubbsi | reverse complement strand
GACACGTGCTCTACAGTCCATATGACACGTGCACTGCAGTCCATACGACACGTGCACTGCAGTCCATACGACACGTGCACTGCAGTCCATACGACACGTGCTCTACAGTCCATACGACACGTGCACTACAGTCCATACGACACGTGCACTGCAGTCCATACGACACGTGCTCTACAGTCCATACGACATGTGCACTGCAGTCCATACGACACGTGCACTGCAGTCCATACGACACGTGCACTGCAGTCCATACGACACGTGCACTGCAGTCCAAACGACACGTGCACTGCAGTCCAAACGACACGTGCTCTACAGTCCATACGACACGTGCTCTACAGTCCATACGACACGTGCACTGCAGTCCATACGACACGTGCACTGCAGTCCATACGACACGTGCTCTACAGTCCAAACGACACGTGCACTGCAGTCCATACGACACGTGCACTGCAGTCCATACGACACGTGCTCTACAGTCCATACGACATGTGCACTACAGTCCACACCACATGTGCACTACAGTCCATACGACACGTGCACTACAGTCCATACGACACGTGCACTACAGTCCATACGACACGTGCACTACAGTCCATACGACACGTGCACTACAGTCCATACGACACGTGCACTACAGTCCATACGACACGTGCACTACAGTCCATACGACACGTGCTCTACAGTCCATACGACATGTGCTCTACAGTCCATACGACATGTGCTCTACAGTCCATATGACATGTGCTCTACAGTCCATACGACATGTGCTCTACAGTCCATACGACATGTGCTCTACAGTCCATACGACATGTGCTCTACAGTCCATACGACATGTGCTCTACAGTCCATACGACACGTGCTCTACAGTCCATACGACATGTGCTCTACAGTCCATACGACATGTGCTCTACAGTCCATACGACATGTGCTCTACAGTCCATACGACACGTGCACTGCAGTCCATACGACATGTGCTCTACAGTCCATACGACATGTGCTCTACAGTCCATACGACATGTGCTCTACAGTCCATACGACATGTGCTCTACAGTCCATACGACACGTGCACTGCAGTCCATACGACATGTGCTCTACAGTCCATACGACACGTGCACTGCAGTCCATACGACATGTGCTCTACAGTCCATACGACACGTGCACTGCAGTCCATACGACATGTGCTCTACAGTCCATACGACATGTGCTCTACAGTCCATACGACATGTGCTCTACAGTCCATACGACATGTGCTCTACAGTCCATACGACACGTGCACTGCAGTCCATACGACATGTGCTCTACAGTCCATACGACATGTGCACTACAGTCCATACGACATGTGCTCTACAGTCCATACGACATGTGCTCTACAGTCCATACGACACGTGCTCTACAGTCCATACGACACGTGCACTACAGTCCATACGACACGTGCACTACAGTCCATACGACACGTGCTCTACAGTCCATATGACATGTGCTCTACAGTCCATATGACATGTGCTCTACAGTCCATATGACATGTGCTCTACAGTCCATATGACATGTGCTCTACAGTCCATACGACATGTGCTCTACAGTCCATACGACACGTGCACTACAGTCCATATGACACGTGCTCTACAGTCCATACGACACGTGCACTACAGTACATACGACACGTGCTCTACAGTCCATATGACATGTGCTCTACAGTCCATATGACATGTGCTCTACAGTCCATATGACACGTGCACTACAGTCCATACGACACGTGCACTACAGTCCATACGACACGTGCACTACAGTACATACGACACGTGCTCTACAGTCCATATGACACGTGCTCTACAGTCCATATGACACGTGCTCTACAGTCCATACGACACGTGCACTACAGTCCATACGACACGTGCACTACAGTCCATACGACACGTGCACTACAGTCCATACGACACGTGCTCTACAGTCCATACGACACGTGCTCTACAGTCCATACGACACGTGCTCTACAGTCCATACGACACGTGCTCTACAGTCCATACGACATGTGCTCTACAGTCCATATGACATGTGCTCTACAGTCCATATGACATGTGCTCTACAGTCCATATGACATGTGCTCTACAGTCCATATGACACGTGCTCTACAGTCCATATGACACGTGCTCTACAGTCCATACGACATGTGCTCTACAGTCCATACGACATGTGCTCTACAGTCCATACGACACGTGCTCTACAGTCCATACGACATGTGCTCTACAGTCCATACGACATGTGCTCTACAGTCCATATGACATGTGCTCTACAGTCCATATGACATGTGCTCTACAGTCCATATGACATGTGCTCTACAGTCCATATGACATGTGCTCTACAGTCCATATGACATGTGCTCTACAGTCCATATGACACGTGCTCTACAGTCCATATGACACGTGCTCTACAGTCCATATGACATGTGCTCTACAGTCCATACGACATGTGCTCTACAGTCCATACGACATGTGCTCTACAGTCCATATGACATGTGCTCTACAGTCCATATGACATGTGCTCTACAGTCCATATGACATGTGCTCTACAGTCCATACGACATGTGCTCTACAGTCCATACGACATGTGCTCTACAGTCCATATGACATGTGCTCTACAGTCCATATGACATGTGCTCTACAGTCCATATGACATGTGCTCTACAGTCCATATGACATGTGCTCTACAGTCCATACGACATGTGCACTACAGTCCATACGACATGTGCTCTACAGTCCATATGACATGTGCTCTACAGTCCATATGACATGTGCTCTACAGTCCATATGACATGTGCTCTACAGTCCATATGACATGTGCTCTACAGTCCATATGACATGTGCTCTACAGTCCATATGACATGTGCTCTACAGTCCATATGACATGTGCTCTACAGTCCATATGACATGTGCTCTACAGTCCATATGACACGTGCTCTACAGTCCATATGACATGTGCTCTACAGTCCATATGACATGTGCTCTACAGTCCATACGACATGTGCTCTACAGTCCATACGACATGTGCTCTACAGTCCATATGACATGTGCTCTACAGTCCATATGACATGTGCTCTACAGTCCATACGACATGTGCACTACAGTCCATGACTGTTTGCTGTAATGTCTATCCCCGTTTCCTCTCAGAATATGCCGAGTTTCTTCACTGTAAGGGGAAGAAGTTTACAGATTTCGATGAGATCCGTCAGGAAATCGAGGCGGAGACGGATCGTGTGACGGGGCAGAACAAAGGCATCTCACCGGTGCCGATCAACCTGCGTGTCTACTCACCAAACGGTCTGATTCAACATTAATAATCAGGAATAAAATCATGAATTATTATGTGTAATGCTTTACTACAAAATCTATTCTGTTTTTAAGCCATTTTTATCCCACATTCAGAGTCATCTTCCCTTGTTTTTTGTTAGTTCCATCACTAATCACAAAACTTGTGTTTTTATCCTCCGGCAGTCTTGAATCTGACTTTGGTGGATCTGCCGGGAATGACTAAAGTTCCCGTGGGCGATCAGCCCGCTGATATCGAGCATCAGATCAGAGATATGCTCATGCAGTTTGTGACTAAAGATAACTGTCTGCTGCTCGCCGTGTCGCCCGCAAACTCTGACCTCGCCAACTCTGATGCCCTGAAGATCGCCAAAGAAGTCGACCCGCAGGGTGTGTCATCTCCAGCTACTGTTGCATCAGCCAGCAAAATATAAACACAGAATTCATTTTGTGCACCTTTAACTTTAGTTCATGGTGTGTGAGTTTCTGCGATTAGTTCACACGTGTTAATACGCACTCTCTGTGTTTATGTGTACGTGCAGGTCAGCGTACTATTGGTGTGATCACTAAGCTGGATCTGATGGATGAAGGAACCGACGCACGCGACATCCTGGAAAACAAACTGCTGCCGCTGCGGAGAGGTGAGATCAGCGCCAGAAATTAAGGAAAAGTCCAACTGAAAATGACAATTTTCTGATTATTTACTCACCATCATGTCGTTCCAAACCCACATGCCCACATAAAATATCATTTTTGAGGAATCGTCATGCACCTCTTTTCCTTATAATGACAGTTCTGAAAATGTGCGTCTTATCACGTGACACCGCGGAGACTCACAGCATGTGGAGACTCATGCTACTCTCCACGATCCACACACAACTCACCACACGCCCCATTGAGAGAACCACTAATCACCACCACGAGGAGGTTACCCCATGTGACTCTACCCTCCCTAGCAACCGGGCCAATTTGGTTACCCCATGTGACTCTACCCTCCCTAGCAACTGGGCCAATTTGGTTACCCCATGTGACTCTACCCTCCCTAGCAACTGGGCCAATTTGGTTACCCCATGTGACTCTACCCTCCCTAGCAACTGGGCCAATTTGGTTACCCCATGTGACTCTACCCTCCCTAGCAACCGGGCCAATTTGGTTACCCCATGTAACTCTACCCTCCCTAGCAACTGGGCCAATTTGGTTACCCCATGTGACTCTACCCTCCCTAGCAACCGGGCCAATTTGGTTACCCCATGTAACTCTACCCTCCCTAGCAACTGGAACAATTTGGTTACCCCATGTAACTCTACCCTCCCTAGCAACTGGGACAGTTTGGTTACCCCATGTGACTCTACCCTCCCTAGCAACCGGCCAATTTGGTTACCCCATGTGACTCTACCCTCCCTAGCAACCGGCCAATTTGGTTACCCCATGTGACTCTACCCTCCCTAGCAACCGAGCCAATTTGGTTACCCCATGTAACTCTACCCTCCCTAGCAACCAGGCCAATTTGGGTACCCCATGTAACTCTACCCTCCCTAGCAACCAGGCCAATTTGGTTACCCCATGTAACTCTACCCTCCCTAGCAACCGAGCCAATTTGGTTACCCCATGTGACTCATTTATGTCAAATCTGAGTTTTTCCTGATCCAACAATCCTGGTGGGAATTTAAAGAAGCCCAAATCTCCAATAACCTGCAGGAAATGGGTTGCATTTGGGGCATTTTCAGCTCAATTTCAGCGTAGCGCCCATAAACAGCGGTTCTTTTGTTAGCTACTAAAAGAACCCAGACGTGGCGGGCGTTTGTTCGTAAACAAAACAGAACGAAGCTGATTTCTTGAGGGGAGTCAATTCCTATGTTGGTCCACCAGGAGTGGTGGCGGCATAGTGGGCTAAAGCACATAACTGTTAATCAGAAGGTTGCTGGTTCGATCCCCACAGTCACCACCATTGTGTCCTTGAGTAAGACACTTAACTCCAGGTTGCTCCGGCGGGATTGTCCCTGTAATAAGTGCACTGTAAGTCACTTTGGATAAAAGCGTCTGCCAAATGCATAAATGTAAATCTACTGTTCTATGAATGTTCTTTTTAGGTTGTATAGGTTTGTAACCATAAACCAATGTGACTACCTAATAAGATCCTGTTGGAACATTCCCTAATGTTAAGTGTACAAGATGGATTGTAGATTACTGATGTTCATCAGGCGGTCAGAAGATATCCTGCTGGAGGTAGGAGGCAGGGGCGAGGAGCCTACCCCCGTGCAGGACGGGACTCAACATGTGGTGGCGGGGTGGAGGAGGTTATGTGATTGTGAGCAGACTTATAAAGCAATGGCTTACATGTGATTGGCTAGGAGTTACCCAGCTAATGGTGCGATGATGTACAGCTGCTAGTCTTCCCGCTAGAACTATGCTGCGCTTACATTTCTGGGAACATTCTGGGAACCAAAAATGGTTTGCTGGACTGGTGGTATGTTATAAACAGAGACCGGGATCTCTCTTTCTCTCTGTTTCCCTCTTGTGGAGTCAAAAAAGGAGAGAGAACCAGATAAAGAGAAAAAACAAAACAGCGTCTTGATTTCAGTGACACATGTGGAAAAAACATTTCTTTGCTCAGTAATAAAGGAGATTTATGGGAAGCTCTGGGGCACGGAGCGCTTACGTACCATTTTCCATTCGTCTACACATGTCAGTTTTTCCCATCAATCGCCTCTTTACCCTCCCTGCACCGTGTCCTGCTCCTGTAATATGGTGCAACATGCAAAACCACATGCTTTAGAAGGATCCGGGCTTTCACTAGAGTTGCAGATTTCACTGTTTTATTTTTACCATTGTGCCTCGTCAAAGCACGAAAATACATTTACATTTATGCATTTGGCAGATGCTTCTATCCAAAGTGACTTACAGTGCACTTATTACAGGGACAATCCCCCCGGAGCAACCTGGAGTTAAGTGTCTTACTCAAGGACACAATGGTGGTGACTGTGGGGATCGAACCAGCAACCTTCTGATTACCAGTTATGTGCTTTAGCCCACTACGCCATATGTAACACATCCGTATGTTGTGTAAATGGCTGCAGGTTACATTGGTGTGGTGAACCGCAGTCAGAAAGACATTGACGGGAAGAAAGATATTAACGCTGCGATGGCGGCGGAGAGAAAGTTCTTCCTGTCTCATCCCAGTTACAGACACCTGGCCGATCGCATGGGAACACCGTACCTGCAGAAAACCCTCAACCAGGTGAGATGACGTGTAGGACATGTCTAAAGTCTATTTGGCTGCATTCTTCTTTCAAAAGTATGCAAATACAGACACACCAACCCTCTCTTTCTTGCCCCACGTCCACAGCAACTGACCAATCACATCCGCGACACGCTGCCCGGGCTGCGGGCAAAACTGCAGAGTCAGCTGCTGTCCATCGAGAAGGAAGTGGAGGAGTACAAGAACTTCCGTCCAGACGATCCGTCCCGGAAGACCAAAGCCCTGCTACAGTCAGTCACTCGCATTCAAATCCACTATAGTCATTGTGTCAGAAATGCATATATTGAATGTTTAGTGTGTACTGTTGTTGTGTGTGTGTGTTGTGTGTTGTGTGCAGAATGGTTCAGCAGTTCTCTGTGGACTTTGACAAGCGGATCGAAGGTTCTGGAGATCAGATCGACACGTATGAGCTCTCAGGAGGAGCCAGAATCAACCGCATCTTCCATGAACGATTCCCATTCGAGCTGGTGAAGGTGTGTCAGCGTTTAGATACTAACAAGCATACACACGCACGCACGCACGCACGCACACACACACACACACACTCTTGCGCACACACGCGCACTCACGCGCACGCACACACACACTCTCACACACACACACACTCTCACACACACACACTCACACACACACACACACACACACTCACTCTCACACACACACACACACACACTCACTCACACACACACACACACTCACTCACACACACACACACGCGCACGCACACTCTCACACACACACACTCACACACACTCATACACGCACACACACTCACACACACACACACTCTCATACACTCACACACCAACACACACACACACACACTCACACTCTCACACACACACTCACACTCTCACACACACACACACACACTTATACACGCACACACACTCACACACACACACACTCTCATACACTCACACACCTACACACACACACACACACACACACTCACACACACACACATAGTACAATCACAATATAGTGATGAGTCACGGCGCAGGATTGTGACTCCCATCGGCCCTGAGCACAGCCTTTATGAGTAAAACATTCTGCCTTTCTGTGCGCTGAACACACACACACTCAAACACACACACACACACACACACACACACACACACACTACTACACACACACATAATAAATCACAGTCTGGAGTAATTTAACAGGAAGTGTTTGATCCAGAGGACCGTTTGAGATCTCTCCTCGGTTTTGTAGCTTCCAATAATAAAGCAATAGTTCACCCAAAAATCTTGCCATGGAAAGCAGAAGATGTTAGACAGAATGTTCAGTCTCAGTCACCATTCACTTTCAATGCATCTTCATTTCCATCCAAAATGTACATTTTTTTTTTTGGTTTTTATTACATTTTTCATGTGATTCTAAAAACAATATAAATATGTCGAGAATTCATAATTGGGGGTCTGGATAGCTCAGCGAGTATTGACGCTGACTACCACCCCTGGAGTCGTGGGTTCGAATCCCAAGGGCGCGCTGAGTGACTCCAGCCAGGTCTCCTTAGCAACCAAATTGTCCCGGTTGCTAGGGAGGGTAGAGTCACATGGGGTAACCTCCTCGTGGTCACTATAACGTGGTTCTCGCTCTCGGTGGGGCGTGTGGCGAGTTGTGTGTGGATGTCGCGGAGAATAGCGTGAAGCCTCCACACGCGCTATGTCTCCATGGTAACGCACTCAACAAGCCACGTGATAACATGCGCGGATTGACGGTCTCAGACGCGGAGGCAACTGAGATTCGTCCTCCGCCACCCGGATTGAGGCGAGTCACTACGCCACCACGAGGACTTAGAGTGCATTGGGAATTGGGCGTTCCGAATTGGGAGAAAAAAGAATGAGTGTTGGTGTGATTGTGGAGTGCTGGTTGGATCAGTGATGTTCTGCTATGATGTTCTCTCTGTTCAGATGGAGTTCGATGAGAAGGAGCTGCGTAAGGAGATCAGTTACGCCATCAAGAACATTCACGGCATCAGGCACGTCTGCTCTTCCCATGTTTAATGTGTCCTGCTCGCTTGAGGTCAGACCTCATCTCATACGTCACACATCTCTAATGACAAACGAGAGATGTGGCGACACATCAGAGTCACTGGAGGAGGGGTTTGTGAGGAGATTTCATCTGTGTGTCTGATCGATCCGATACATAACATAAGGATTATGTCATGGTAATTATTGCCATGTTTTATTGGGGATCCTCAGGTTATAGTGAGGTATTTGATGAGCTTTACAAAACCCAAATGATGTTTCTTGGGCCGAACTGAGCACAAAAAAAGAGCATTTCTACATCAGTTGCTCGAATGATCATTTTGACTCATTCATTTAATTTTCAAATGGACAAATGAATAGATATAGGGTTGAATAAGACCCACAGTGGGACACGTTTGGACAGGAGACTTCTCTGGGAAGTATTTCCAGCCAATACTGTCAAAGTGGGACACTTTTATTGTCAAAGTGGGACACAAGTTTGCCCGCACTTTACTTGCAACATAGGCGGAAATAAAGATTGACATATTCAGTTGTTAAATCAACTTAAAGTTGTTATTTCTCCTTAAAATATAATTCAGGATTAACCATTTGTATTGTTACTTACTAACCGCATCTGTATAAAGTTATAGGCAATTTTACACCGTTGTTGCCATGACGACAAAATGGCAGAACCCCCAAAACCACCGTAAAAACTACGATTTTAACTTTACTGCTCAGGTAATACACGAGTTTTAGCAGAAGAGTTAATGTAAGTGCTCTTATGAAATTATAAGTCACATTTCTGCCTTTAAAACCTCCAAAAATTGCCCCCATTGACTTCCATTGTAAGTGTCTCACTGGAACACACATATTTGCTTTTGTAAAGAAAGGTAAAAGTTGCACGCAAAGTAGTGAAACATTTTGCCTATAGGGGTGCAACAACTAAAAAAAATGCTAATAACTCTGCAACCATATGATCAATGAAGTTGAAAATTGGTATGCATCTTGTAAGGGCCAAAGGCTAACATATCCTACAATATCAGTCAGACAAATAAAAAAACATGGCCGCCAGCAGCCAATCAAATTTTAGCAGCTAATAACATCAAATCTGAATGGCCGACCATTATGAAACTTGAGATATTTGTAGACAGTGTTAGAATGAGGCTGTGTACCAAGTTTTATGAAAATCGGCCACAAGGTGGAGCTATAACAAGGAAATTTACCAATTGTTATTGGCTTTCACCAATAACTCCGCAACCGAGTTGAATAATCTCGAAATTCTTTTTACCTCTAATTTCTTGCACCAAGACCTGTAAAATGTGTATCTTCATTTTATGGCATTTTATAAAAAAAATTTCACTATTCTAATTTTCTAATCCAGAAACGTTTTCGAACTCCTCCTAGGCCGTATATCTGATTCTCACAAAAATTGGCGTGTGTCTACTCTGAACCCTCCTGACAAAAATGTCTAAGTGTTTTGTAGATATAAGCCAACGAATTGGTCAGGCGTCATCCATTTTGTGCATATTGACCAATATCTACCAAACAAAAAGGCCAAATGATATGAAAATTGATACACATGCACAACAGCACATTTTCAGTCTGCATACAAAATCGTGAAAACATTTGCCTATAGGGGGCGCTACAACAAAAAAAATGCTCAAAACTCCGCAACTGTATTATCAATGAAGTTATGCCAGCAGCCAGTCATATTTCAGCAAAATGGCTGTATAAATGGTGTGTAAATTGATATTGTAAATTATCCAATGATACCTGCTATTGTGCACTACATCTAGGACTCCCTTGGTCAATAACTATCAAAGAAAAGTTTAACTTTAGTTATTTATTTAGGGGTTGCATTTATCATGTGGGTTTGACCAAGTGTATCCAAAAGCCTATAATTCCTAACATACATATAAAACTTCTAAAACCTTTTTGGAGATTGGGTGCTTTGTGGCTTTATAACAGTTAAAAAGTACAAATACACTCACCTAAAGGATTATTAGGAACACCTGTTCAATTTCTCTTTAAAGCAATTATCTAATCAACCAATCACATGGCAGTTGCTTCAATGCATTTAGGGGTGTGGTCCTGGTCAAGACAATCTCCTGAACTCCAAACTGAATGTCAGAATGGGAAAGAAAGGTGATTTAAGCAATTTTGAGCATGGCATGGTTGTTGGTGCCAGACGGGCCGGTCTGAGTATTTCACAATCTGCTCAGTTACTGGGATTTTCACACACAACCATTTCTAGGGTTTACAAAGAATGGTGTGAAAAGGGAAAAACATCCAGTATGCGGCAGTCCTGTGGGCGAAAATGCCTTGTTGATGCTAGAGGTCAGAGGAGAATGGGCCGACTGATTCAAGCTGATAGAAGAGCAACTTTGACTGAAATAACCACTCGTTACAACCGAGGTATGCAGCAAAGCATTTGTGAAGCCACAACATGCACAACCTTGAGGCGGATGGGCTACAACAGCAGAAGACCCCACCGGGTACCACTCATCTCCACTACAAATAGGAAAAAGAGGCTACAATTTGCAAGAGCTCACCAAAATTGGACAGTTGAAGACTGGAAAAATGTTGCCTGGTCTGATGAGTCTCGATTTCTGTTGAGACATTCAGATGGTAGAGTCAGAATTTGGCGTAAACAGAATGAGAACATGGATCCATCATGCCTTGTTACCACTGTGCAGGCTGGTGGTGGTGGTGTAATGGTGTGGGGGATGTTTTCTTGGCACACTTTAGGCCCATTAGTGCCAATTGGGCATCGTTTAAATGCCACGGCCTACCTGAGCATTGTTTCTGACCATGTCCATCCCTTTATGGCCACCATGTACCCATCCTCTGATGGCTACTTCCAGCAGGATAATGCACCATGTCACAAAGCTCGAATCATTTCAAATTGGTTTCTTGAACATGACAATGAGTTCACTGTACTAAAATGGCCCCCACAGTCACCAGATCTCAACCCAATAGAGCATCTTTGGGATGTGGTGGAACGGGAGCTTCGTGCCCTGGATGTGCATCCCACAAATCTCCATCAACTGCAAGATGCTATCCTATCAATATGGGCCAACATTTCTAAAGAATGGTTTCAGCACCTTGTTGAATCAATGCCACGTAGAATGAAGGCAGTTCTGAAGGCGAAAGGGGGTCAAACACAGTATTAGTATGGTGTTCCTAATAATCCTTTAGGTGAGTGTAAATGACCACCATAACAAATATCCTGTTTCAGGATTGTTGAACACAAGACATCAGTCATATTTAACACCAGTTTGCAAATTCAACAACATACAAAGTACATATACACATACATTACTTTTTTGCATACTTTGAAAGTTCTTAAAAGGCTTGAACCCCGTTAATTGCTGCTCGCAGCTATATTTATTATTATTATTATTTTACATTTGTGAATAGAACATACAGCTTCAGTATAACATGTAGACTGACCATTTATTTTAACTATTTAGTTATGTGTCCTCCATGTTTTATCGGTTGGGTGGAAGAGATTGTTCTTTGATTAACACTCTTTTTTTTCCACCCAATCTCCTCTTTTCTTTCTCTCCCCCTCTGTTGACGTTTTCCCGGGCCTGTCCGTTGTCTCTCTTCCGGGCAGAACCGGCCTCTTCACGCCCGACATGGCCTTTGAGACCATAGTGAAACGGCAGATCTCCAAGATTAAAGAGCCGTGCCAGAAATGTGTGGACATGGTCATTTCTGAGCTTGTCAATACTGTTAGGCAGTGTACCAAGAAGGTAAAGCCCTGGCAGAGGGTTAACCGACTCAAACTAGTGCTGTTACCCACCACTGACCGGGACTGCAGGGTGTTTAATGTTGTGTGTGTGTGCCTGCAGCTTTGGACGGGGGGTTCTGGGTGGAACAGCAGCATTAGCGTCCTGTGAAGAGGGCTGTGGACGCTGAGGGGGTCACTGTTAGGTGATAGCAGACAGAGGTTAGATTTAGCAATGAATGTTTTATTCTCCATACCAGCTATAAAGACCAGCATAGACCGGCACAGGTTGGTTTATGCTGGTTTGGTGCTGATCTAGCTGGTAGACCAGTATAGCCATGCTATTCACCAGCAAAACCTGAATTCAGCTCCAAAATATGTGTTCATCTGACAGAACAATTATAGACCTCAGCGTCCAAACTCTGAAACTTTAGAGACGGAAGTTTGTGGAGACGCAGCAGTGAAACACCAGCAGTTAATGCTCCTCTTTAGGAACTCTTTGTGGATCCGATTCCCAAACAAATTACTCTTATTATTCAGTTCTATTAAATCTAGAACACGAAACATACAGCTTGACCAGTGTAGTCCGATTCCCAAACAAATTACTCTTATGAGTCGGTTCTGTTGAATCTAAAACACGAAACATACAGCTCAACCAGTGTAGTCCGATTCCCAAACAAATGACTCTGATTATTCAGTTCTATTAAATCGAGAACATGAAACATACAGCTCAACCAGTGTAGTCCGATTCCCAAACAAATGACTCGTATGAGTCAGTTCTATTGAATCTAAAACACAAAACATACAGCTCAACCAGTGTAGTCCGATTCCCAAACAAATGACTCGTATGAGTCAGTTCTATTGAATCTAAAACACAAAACATACAGCTTGACCAGTGTGGTCCGATTCCCAAACAAATGATTCGTATGAGTCAGTTCTATTGAATCTACAGCACGAAACATACAGCTTGACCAGTGTGGTCCGATTCCCAAACAAATGACTCGTATGAGTCAGTTCTATTGAATCTAAAACACGAAACATACAGCTCAACCAGTGTAGTCCGATTCCCAAACAAATGACTCGTATGAGTCAGTTCTATTGAATCTAAAGCAGGAAACATACAGCTTGACTAAAGTGTGGTCCGATTCCCAAACAAATGACTCGTATGAGTCAGTTCTATTGAATCTACAGCACGAAACATACAGCTCAACCAGTGTAGTCTGATACCTGAACTAATGACTCTTATGAGTCAGTTCTATTGAATCTACAGCAGGAAACATACAGCTCGACCAGTGTAGTCTGATACCTGAACTAATGACTCTTATGAGTCAGTTCTATTGAATCTACAGCACGAAACATACAGCTCGACCAGTGTGGTCCGATTCCCGAACTAATGACTTGTATGAGTCAGTTCTATTGAATCTACAGCACGAAAAATACAGCTCAACCAGTGTAGTCTGATACCTGAACTAATGACTCTTATGAGTCAGTTCTATTGAATCTACAGCACAAAACATACAGCTCGACCAGTGTGGTCCGATTCCCGAACTAATGACTTGTATGAGTCAGTTCTATTGAATCTACAGCACGAAAAATACAGCTCAACCAGTGTGGTCCGATTCCCAAACAAATGACTCTTATGAGTCAGTTCTATTGAATCTACAGCACGAAACATACAGCTTGACCAGTGTGGTCCGATTCCCAAACAAATGACTCTTATGAGTCAGTTCTATTGAATCTAAAACACAAAACATACAGCTCGACCAGTGTGGTCCGATTCCCGAACTAATGACTTGTATGAGTCAGTTCTATTGAATCTAAAACACAAAACATACAGCTTGACCAGTGTGGTCCGATTCCCAAACAAATGACTCGTATGAGTCAGTTCTATTGAATCTAAAACACAAAACATACAGCTCGACCAGTGTGGTCCGATTCCCGAACTAATGACTTGTATGAGTCAGTTCTATTGAATCTAAAACACAAAACATACAGCTTGACCAGTGTGGTCCGATTCCCAAACAAATGCAATAACATACATTTAAAGTTTGTAGAGTTCCTCAAGAGGTTCTTAATTCTTAATTGCACTATTCACACCAGTGAGACCATCAGTACATCAGACATTTATTCTTTAGAGAATTCTCTGCAATGTTTGCACGGCTGCGTTCTGGAAGCTTCAGTCTCAAAGCTGATTGGCTGTTGGACGGGTGGGCTGACGTCTCTCTGTGAGTGGTTTCGGCTCGAACCCTCTGATGAATGGCTTGAGGAGAAACCAAATGTCTCAACTGCCTCTCTTTCCTCTGTGCCCCTCCAACCCATGCCCTTCTACTTCCTGTCTGTCATTTTCCTCTTCCTCGTTCCTCCCACGCACTCTCTCTCTCTCTCTCTCTCTCTCTCTCATGACTTCCTCTGCAGGACGGGCCTGTTCACCCCTGACCTTGCCTTTGAGGCCATAGTGAAAAAGCAGATCCAAAAGCTAAACGGACCGTGCCTGAAATGTATAGATATGGTCGTGAGCGAACTCGCCTCCACCATTCGCAAATGTAGTGAGAAGGTAAAACGAAACTAAAGCCACGTTCGTCCTCGTCTTCCTCCAATGTACGGATAGGCCGATGGCTGGACTTTATAGCAAAACAGCAAAGAAAACAAAAGCTCATAGTCGTGAATGCTGTCATATTATTTGGGAAGGAAACACTCGACTTTGGCCACGTTCACACTGCAGCTAAATTCAGAGTCAGAAAGCATCAGTTTTCCCAATTGCTTAAAGGGACAGCGCACCCAAAAATGTCAATTCTCTCATCATTTACTCACCCTCATGCCATCCCAGACGTGTGACTTTCTTTCTTCTGCAGAACACAAATTAAGATTTTTAGAAGCTCTGTTGGTCCATACAATGCAAGTGAATGGTGACCAGAATTTTGAAGCTCCACAAAGCACATAAAGGCAGCATAAAAGTTATCCATTAGCAATCCAATCGATTTTGGGTGAGAACAGACCAAAATGTAACTCCTTTTTCCACTGTGCATCTTGCCACTGCAGTCTCTATGCACGATCATGATTTCAAGCTCGGTTATACTTCCTAGGGCTTGACGCATGCACAGAGCGCTAGATGACGCTGATCATAAAATATATAGTAAAAAAGGAGTCACAGTTTGATCTTTTCTCACCCAAAACTAACTGGATCGCTTCAGAAGACACGGATTAAACCACTGGAGTCGTATGGATTACTTGCCATATGGTACGCTGCCTTTATGTGCTTTTTGGAGCTTCAAAGTTCTAGTCACCATTCACTTGCATTGCTGAGATATTCTACTAAAAATCGTTATTTGTGGTTCAGCAGAAGAAAGAAAGTCAAACACATCTGGGATGGGATGAGGGTGAGTAAATGATATTTTTATTTTGGGGTGCACTGTCCCTTTAAGTCCAAAACAACGGTTGTGGCGATAATATCGTAGAGAGATTTCTAGGGGGAAATCACTAGATGTCGTTCAGCGTTAGTGCTGGTTTATCGCTCCGTTTCTCTCCCGTCGTCTTCCTTTTCTCTCTGACTGCTTTTATTTCGGTCAGTCTCTTGTGCAGTGCATTGTGGGATTGTGCCGGTGCATGTTTGTGAGATCATTTCCTGTGAAGTTCAGACGTTTGCTTGATTTGCATTTAAAGCAGCTGACATCATCATGCTGAATTCATATGTAAAATGTAGAATAAATGTATGAATCAGTCCAGCAACTATCGGTCTATCCTTACCACTCAGTTGCTTCTCATCCTTTTTATCTGTTACTTTCATAATGTTACTTTTCTTTCTCTCTCTCTCTCTCCTCTCATCATTTCATCATTCTTAACCCCGATCCAACATAACGACGATCTGAAAATAATTGCCTTCTGTGGATTTAGACCACAAACTGAACATTGTGCCTGTTAGTCAGGGATGGATTAATGACCGGGGCCAATGGGGCCAGGGGCCGTTGACTACCAGGGGCCGGGGGGGCCCTGGGCCTTAAGGTTGCGCAATCCAGTTTGGCGATCCCTCTGCTCGAAAACCCCGTGGACAATGAAAACAATAATAATCATAGTCCGTCCCTGCTGTTATTGTTGTATATGTAGGAGTGAGAGTTCATCTCAAGACTGACGTGAATCCACACGAGGACTCTATTAAACCGCTCTCATGTTCACGTCTCTCCTCTCTCCCCTTGATCTCACTGTATGCCCACATCTCCTCTTCAGTGCATGTGTTGTGTGTCTGTATTCCCACATCTCCTCTGGAACGCTCTTTTCTTCCCTGATTTCCCGTGTGCTGTTTTCACTGCATGACGCCCATCATTGCATCCCTGCATTAGAGCACAGCAACGAAAATACTCTGCTGGTGTATTTATTATTTTAAATGTGTGTGTGTGTGTGTTTGGTTTGTTTGTGTGAGTGTGTGTGTGTGTGTGTGTATGTGAGTGTGTGTGTTTGTATGTGAGTGTGTGTTTGTATGTGTGTGTGTGTGGTTTGTGTGTGTTTGGTTTATTTGTGTGTGTGTGGTGTGAGTGTGTGTGTGTGTGTTTGGTTTGTTTGTGTGTGTGTGGTTTGTTTGTGTGTTTGTGAGAATGTGTGTGAGTGTGTGTGTTTGTGTGTGTTTGTGAGAGTGTGTGTATGTGTTTGTTTCTGTGTGGTTTGTGTGTGTGTGTGTGTGTGTGTGTGTGTTTTTGTTTGGTTTGTTTGTGTGTGTGCTTTTGTTTGGTTTGTTTGTGTGTGTGTTTGTATGTGTGTGTGGTGTGAGTGTGGTGTGAGTGTTTGTATGTGTGTGTGGTGTGAGTGTTTGTATGTGTGTGTGTTTGTATGTGTGTGTGGTGTGAGTGTTTGTATGTGTGTGTGTGTTTGTATGTGTGTGTGGTGTGAGTGTGGTGTGAGTGTTTGTATATGTGTGGTGTGTGTGTTTGTATGTGTGTGTGGTGTGAGTGTTTGTATTTGTGTGTGGTGTAAGTGTTTGTATGTGAGTGTTTGTATGTGTGTGAGTGTTTGTATGTGTGTGTGGTGTGAGTGTTTGTATGTGTGTGTGGTGTGAGTGTTTGTATGTGTGTGTGAGAGTGTGTGTGAGTGTGTTTGTTTCTGTGTGGTTTGTGCGTGTGTGTGTGTGTGTGTGTTTTTGTTTGGTTTGTTTGTGTGTGTGTGTGTTTGTTTGTGTGTGTGTGCGCTTTTGTTTGGTTTGTTTGTGTGTGTGTTTGTTTGTGTGTGTTTGTATGTGTGTGGTGTGAGTGTTTGTTTGTGTGTGAGTGTTTGTATGTGTGTGAGTGTTTGTATGTGTGTGTGGTGTGAGTGTTTGTATGTGTGTGTGGTGTGAGTGTGGTGTGAGTGTTTGTATGTGTGTGTGTTTGTATGTGTGTGTGAGAGTGTGTGTGAGTGTGTGTGTATGTGTTTGTTTCTGTGTGGTTTGTGTGTGTGTGTGTGTGTTTGTTTGTGTGTGTGTGCTTTTGTTTGGTTTGTTTGTGTGTGTGTTTGTTTGTGTGTGTTTGTATGTGTGTGGTGTGAGTGTTTGTATGTGTGTGAGTGTTTGTATGTGTGTGTGGTGTGAGTGTTTGTATGTGTGTGTGTTGTGAGTGTGGTGTGAGTGTTTGTATGTGTGTGTGTTTGTATGTGTGTGTGGTGTGAGTGTTTGTATGTGTGTTTGTATGTGTGTGTGTTTGTATGTGTGTGTGAGTGTTTGTATGTGTGTGAGTGTTTGTATGTGTGTGTGGTGTGAGTGTGGTGTGAGTGTTTGTATGTGTGTGTGGTGTGAGTGTGGTGTGAGTGTTTGTATGTAAGTGTTTGTATGTGTGTGTGGTGTGAGTGTTTGTATGTGTGTGAGTGTTTGTATGTAAGTGTTTGTATGTGTGTGAGTGTTTGTATGTGTGTGTGGTGTGAGTGTTTGTATGTAAGTGTTTGTATTTGTGTGTGGTGTGAGTGTTTGTATGTAAGTGTTTGTATGTGTGTGAGTGTTTGTATGTGTGTGGTGTGAGTGTGGTGTGAGTGTTTGTATGTAAGTGTTTGTATGTGTGTGAGTGTTTGTATGTGTGTGTGGTGTGAGTGTTTGTAAGTGTTTGTATTTGTGCGAGTGTTTGTATGTGTGTGTGGTGTGAGTGTTTGTATGTAAGTGTTTGTATGTGTGTGAGTGTTTGTATGTGTGTGTGGTGTGAGTGTAAGTGTTTGTATTTGTGTGAGTTTTGTATGTGTGTGTGGTGTGAGTGTTTGTATGTAAGTGTTTGTATGTGTGTGAGTGTTTGTGTGTGTGTGTGGTATGTGTGTGGTGTGAGTGTGGTGTGAGTGTTTGTATGTGTGTGAGTGTTTGTATGTGTGTGGTGTGTGTTTGTATGTGTGTGTGGTGTGAGTGTTTGTATTTGTGTGAGTGTTTGTATGTGTGTGTGGTGTGAGTGTTTGTTTTTGTGTGAGTGTTTGTATGTGTGTGAGTGTTTGTTTTTGTGTGAGTGTTTGTATGTGTGTGAGTGTTTGTTTTTGTGTGAGTGTTTGTTTTTGTGTGAGTGTTTGTACGTGTGTGTGGTGTGAGTGTTTGTATGTGTGTGAGTGTTTGTTTTTGTGTGTTTGTACGTGTGTGTGGTGTGAGTGTTTGTATGTGTATGTGGTGTGAGTGTATGTGTGAGTGTTTGTATGTGTGTGAGTGCATGTGTTTGTGTGTGAGTGTTTGTATGTGTGTGTTTGTCTGTGTGTAAGTGTTTGTCTGTGTGTAAGTGTTTGTATGTGTGTGAGTGTTTGTATGTGTGTGAGTGTCTGTATGTGTGTGTTTGTATGTGTGTTAGTGTTTGTGTGTGTGTTTGTATGTGTGTGAGTGTTTGTAAGTGTTTGTATGTGTGTGAGTGTTTGTATGTGTGTGTGTGTAAAACAACAGTGGCATTATATAAACAAACTGGTATTTAAAGGGTTAAAATCCTGAAAATGAATGAATATTGAAAAAACAAAACATTGAAAGTGGAAAATAATCTGAATATATAATATTATTATGTCCGTTTTTTGACGCGGACATTTGTGTCCTCTGGACCTCTGAGTAACTGTTTTACATGGACGCACAAGGGTTAACTGTAAATGTAACAACTCAAAGTGACCTGTCGCGAGCTCAGTGTGTGTTGTTGTGAGCTCAGTGTGTGTTGTAGTGTGTGTTGTTGTGAGCTCAGTGTGTGTTGTAGTGTGTGTTGTTGTGAGCTCAGTGTGTGTTGTAGTGTGTGTTGTAGTGTGTGTTGTTGTGAGCTCAGTGTGTGTTGTAGTGTGTGTTGTTGTGAGCTCAGTGTGTGTTGTAGTTGTGAGCTCAGTGTGTGTTGTAGTGTGTGTTGTTGTGAGCTCAGTGTGTGTTGTAGTGTGTGTTGTTGTGAGCTCAGTGTGTGTTGTAGTGTGTGTTGTTGCGAGCTCAGTGTGTGTTGTAGTGTGTGTTGTTGCGAGCTCAGTGTGTGTTGTAGTGTGTGTTGTAGTGTGTGTTGTTGCGAGCTCAGTGTGTGTTGTAGTGTGTGTTGTTGCGAGCTCAGTGTGTGTTGTAGTGTGTGTTGTTGCGAGCTCAGTGTGTGTTGTAGTGTGTGTTGTAGTGTGTGTTGTTGCGAGCTCAGTGTGTGTTGTAGTGTGTGTTGTAGTGTGTGAGAGTTGCATCATGTCGCCCTACACACAAACCCGTGTGATTGTGTCACAGCTGGCGCAGTATCCCATGCTGAGAGAAGAAATGGAGCGGATCGTCACACAGCACATCCGGGACCGCGAGAGCCGCACTAAAGAACAGGTGAGTCACGTCGGGACGGGACGGGTCCGGTAGAACTCAGAAAACACGTGTTTGTCCATTCATTCATTTAGACCAGGGGCAGAAAATGCTACTAATAGACACACACACACACACACACACACAAAATGCCCTCAAAATTCGAAACGTTGGGGCAAAAAATAATTTTTTATATTTAAAAAATAAATAAAAAGCTTATTAGTCTACATAATATAACTTGATGCTGAAACCTTACTGAATTATTTTGGAATTTATATTAATAAATTGATTAAATTTAAGTAACTTACAGAGACACAGAGTTATTTTCTTGCACTGATAAAGGTCAAAAATGCCACTAAAAATCTAATCTGGTGGGCAGAAATTGTCCCATAATATAATAAATGTGATTTCTGACCCTGGATGAGACTTCTAAGCCATTTTTCCAAAGGTTTGAGAGGAAGTGCTGATTTCTTGTTTTCATGGTGGTCAGGTGTTGCTGTTGATTGACATCGAGCTGGCGTACATGAACACCAATCATGAAGACTTCATCGGATTTGCCAAGTGAGCCGCAAATACTGCAGAGTTTTACTGGACGCACAGACTAGTTTCCATCCAGCTTTCGCGCTATTTTGTTATCGACAAAGTGAAAAAGCGGGAAAAGGCGGGACATTTTCTTCTGCCCGTTTCCATTCAAATGGCCTTTTATCGATATAAATGGCGTGCGTGATGACGTCATGCCTAAAAAAAACTCTTTGTCGCATAAGTTTTTTGGTTTACCTATTTTTTGTCCTCTGAAGTTTGGGTAAAGTGGGGAGATAATTAACAAATAAAAGCAATCAGAAGAGGAGCCGTTGCCCTTCTGATAGGACAATGTTGGTCCTGACGTTGCGTCTATCGCAGGTTGGCACATCTAAAAATTATTTATGCTTCAAAATGCAAATGTATGTTTCCTGAAGAAGCAGTAAATGTGATCCGAGGTAAAGCGGGTCAGATTTAAAATATTTAAATGTTTTAAAATGTTCAAACGCTGGTTTTCTGAAAGTGACTCATTGGACAAACAGTTCTGATAGTTTATAGTCTTGAGAAAAGTCCAGAACATTCTGAGAACGTCATTCAGACTTTATTCATCTACAGAACAGGGCATGGCTCATTTAACTTTGTGTAAAGAATAGGTCTAAAAAAAAAATAATAATAATTCGTTTGGTAATTAATTTTTTTTTAATTTAATGCTTTTTTTCGTTTGGTAATGAATTTTTTTAATTTAATGCTTATTTCGCTTGGTAATGAATTTTTTTTCATTTAATCCTTTTTTGTTTGGAAATTAATTTTTTATTTATTGCTTTTTTCGTTTGATAATGAATTTTTTAAATTTAATGCTTTTTTCGCTTGGTAATTAATTTAATTTAATACTAGGGATTTTGCCGGCATTTTTTCAAAAGTAAAAACGAAACAATAATTTAATATAATTGGGCTGTAAGTGTTCCAAAAAATAAAATAAAAAAAATAAAAACACGCTGAATCTTTTCTCCTAATATTGTGTATTTATTTTTAATTTAAAACATCTTTGTGCACAGAAATGATATTTTTTATGTTTTGTGGGATAATTCCGTGACTGCCATCTAGTTTTTGAATGGTGTGAAAAAGCAACTAATAAATAAACGGATGTCTACCGCGATTAAATTAATCGCAAACAGTGTCCACTCATTGGTTCTCCTTGTACTTGTGGATAACCGGTGCGTGATACGAGATATTTGTGTTGGTATTCCTGGAAGTGTCCCGTTTGCAGATCGGCTCTATATGCCGTAAAGATCAATCCATAATCACATACAATAAATTGGCTTTTAATACTGTCGTCATGGTAACACAGTCACGTGACACTACATTTTTGCGTTAATGCCCATTTTATCGACAAAAAGTGTTTCCAAACCAGTTTTTCCGCGACATTTGTGGTATCGACACAGTTTATGCGCTTAAGTTAAATGGAAAAATGTGATGTCGACATTTGTGACATTTTAGCGATAATGTGCATTCATCAGCTTTATTTTGCGCTAAAACTTTTTCCGCAAAAAAATCCTTGGATGGAAACATAGTTGTGACGTCAAAAACAAAAGATACGGAAAGTGTTTTCTCCTCCCTTTTAAAAGTTGACAAGTATATTTGTTTTCCCATCCTAACTATGCACACTTAAAGAGTTTAGTTGCATTTTATTATTTACATTTAGCCTATTTTTCATGCTAGCACTGATTAAAGTTCAACTTTGTCCAGACGCAAGTTTTCATCTTCTATTTCTTCAGTGCTCAACAGAGAAGCAGTCAAATGAGCAAGAAGAAAGCGGCTGGTAATCAGGTAATCTGAATACAGTGACATTTGGAAACGTGAATACTTCAGAGATGATATTAAAATGCATAATGAGTCAGGAAAAGTGATGTATGCATGACGTATATAGTGTTAAGCATTCTCATCTGTTCTGTGTCCAGCGTGTTTTTGGTTTTCTTCACGTTTGTCTCTCATTCTTTGTCTTCTTCATGCCCTTATCAACTGATCCAGGGACAGGTTTGTTGTTATTCTTCACAGTTACATACAAGCTTTTATAGAGAGAAATGATCTTAGATTATTATTTAAAGGAATGTTCGACGTTCAACACAAGCTCTCTCAAGCAGGGGCGATTCGAGGATTTTAATAATGGGGGGGCTCGGCCCAGGCAACTGAGATTCGTCCCAATGTGCTCCAAGAGGACATGGAGCACATCCTCTCCTCTCCTGCAGATGGCACCAACGCTCATTTTATGGAAGCTCAGCTTTCCTGTTTTATTTGTACTTCGCTAACTCAATTAAAAGTTAGCTCCGTGGTAGAACACCGTACACTCGAGCGCTACAGACCCCGGTTCAATCCCCGCCTACGGCAGCCTCGTTACAGGAAGCAAAATCGGTCACTTTTGTGATTGTGAAGAGCAATGATTAATGTGCAGAAGTGAGTGATATTTATACATGTAAAGGGTCATCACATGACTCGCATTACTGACCTATTTCAGCTACTTCCTGTTGAGCAGATAAAGGTAGAAAACTAGCCCGTCCTCTAAAAGGATGTTCCAGACACTTCACGACTGAAAAAATAAACAAATTCTACAGAGTACTTCATTTAAGTGCTTTAATGAACATAGTACATGTATATTCAACCCTCTTGCACACTTGCCCCATTGACTTCTATTGTAAATGTATTACTGTAATCACAAGTTCATATTATTCAGTAGTAACTGACGTTCTAGCACAAATGATGTCGATACATTTTAGAATGTTTTGAACCCAGAACATTCCTTTAAGAGCCTGAAGTGTTGTATGATTGTACTGTACAGTTATAATAATGTGATGTAGCTGCAGTTGTGAGTCAGTTGTTAAGGGCAGACGGTGACAGCGTGTTGTGTGTGTCTTACGTGTGACATCCTGTTTCACTCATAGACACATTAACTGACACTAGCATGTCATGTAACTCTCAGGCAGACACAGATCTTTCATTCAAATCTTCTGCGTCTGTCTGATGGCGTGCACGGCACCAGTCATTTCTCCTCCTGTTGTTAGTCTGTTTCTATATGTCTAATAATGATTCTCGTTTTCTCTTTTATCTGTGTTTGTTGACATGCTTCTGTTTTTACTCCATTGACCTCTGACACAGGATGAAATCATGGTGAGTACTGTGTTGTGATGTCTTATCTGTGTGTGTCCATATTCAGGGGTTGCTCCGGACCGTCTGTCTCTCTGCCTCGAGCTGTCGCTGGCGCTAAAGATGTCAGTCAAGGGTGATGACGGTATAGTGTGCACTAAAGACGTCGGTCAAGCGTGATGACGGTATTGTGTGCGCTAAAGACGTCGGTCAAGGGTGATGATGGTATAGTGTGCACTAAAGACGTCGGTCAAGCGTGATGACGGTATAGTGTGCGCTAAAGACGTCGGTCAAGGGTGATGATGGTATAGTGTGCGCTAAAGACGTCAGTCAAGCGTGATGACGGTATAGTGTGCCCTAAAGACGTCGGTCAAGCGTGATGATGGTATAGTGTGCGCTAAAGACGTCGGTCAAGGGTGATGATGGTATAGTGTGCGCTAAAGACGTCGGTCAAGCGTGATGACGGTATAGTGTGCGCTAAAGACGTCGGTCAAGGGTGATGACGGTATAGTGTGCGCTAAAGACGTCGGTCAAGGGTGATGATGGTATAGTGTGCCCTAAAGACGTCGGTCAAGGGTGATGACGGTATAGTGTGCGCTAAAGACGTCGGTCAAGCGTGATGATGGTATAGTGTGCGCTAAAGACGTCGGTCAAGCGTGATGATGGTATAGTGTGCGCTAAAGACGTCGGTCAAGCGTGATGATGGTATAGTGTGCGCTAAAGACGTCGGTCAAGCGTGATGATGGTATAGTGTGCGCTAAAGACGTCGGTCAAGCGTGATGATGGTATAGTGTGCGCTAAAGACGTCGGTCAAGCGTGATGATGGTATAGTGTGCGCTAAAGACGTCGGTCAAGCGTGATGATGGTATAGTGTGCGCTAAAGACGTTGGTCAAGGGTGATGACGGTATAGTGTGCGCTAAAGACGTCGGTCAAGCGTGATGATGGTATAGTGTGCGCTAAAGACGTCGGTCAAGGGTGATGACGGTATAGTGTGCCCTAAAGACGTCGGTCAAGGGTGATGACGGTATAGTGTGCGCTAAAGACGTCGGTCAAGCGTGATGATGGTATAGTGTGCGCTAAAGACGTCGGTCAAGCGTGATGACGGTATAGTGTGCGCTAAAGACGTCGGTCAAGCGTGATGATGGTATAGTGTGCCCTAAAGACGTCGGTCAAGGGTGATGACGGTATAGTGTGCGCTAAAGACGTCGGTCAAGCGTGATGACGGTATAGTGTGCGCTAAAGACGTCGGTCAAGCGTGATGACGGTATAGTGTGCGCTAAAGACGTCGGTCAAGCGTGATGACGGTATAGTGTGCGCTAAAGACGTCGGTCAAGCGTGATGACGGTATAGTGTGCGCTAAAGACGTCGGTCAAGGGTGATGACGGTATAGTGTGCCCTAAAGACGTCGGTCAAGCGTGATGACGGTATAGTGTGCGCTAAAGACGTCGGTCAAGCGTGATGACGGTATAGTGTGCGCTAAAGACGTCGGTCAAGCGTGATGACGGTATAGTGTGCGCTAAAGACGTCGGTCAAGCGTGATGACGGTATAGTGTGCGCTAAAGACGTCGGTCAAGCGTGATGACGGTATAGTGTGCGCTAAAGACGTCGGTCAAGCGTGATGATGGTATAGTGTGCCCTAAAGACGTCGGTCAAGCGTGATGATGGTATAGTGTGCGCTAAAGACGTCGGTCAAGGGTGATGACGGTATAGTGTGCGCTAAAGACGTCGGTCAAGGGTGATGACGGTATAGTGTGCGCTAAAGACGTCGGTCAAGCGTGATGACGGTATAGTGTGCGCTAAAGACGTCGGTCAAGCGTGATGACGGTATAGTGTGCGCTAAAGACGTCGGTCAAGCGTGATGACGGTATAGTGTGCGCTAAAGACGTCGGTCAAGCGTGATGACGGTATAGTGTGCCCTAAAGACGTCGGTCAAGCGTGATGACGGTATAGTGTGCGCTAAAGACGTCGGTCAAGCGTGATGACGGTATAGTGTGCGCTAAAGACGTCGGTCAAGCGTGATGACGGTATAGTGTGCGCTAAAGACGTCGGTCAAGCGTGATGACGGTATAGTGTGCCCTAAAGACGTCGGTCAAGCGTGATGACGGTATAGTGTGCGCTAAAGACGTCGGTCAAGCGTGATGACGGTATAGTGTGCGCTAAAGACGTCGGTCAAGCGTGATGACGGTATAGTGTGCGCTAAAGACGTCGGTCAAGCGTGATGACGGTATAGTGTGCGCTAAAGACGTCGGTCAAGCGTGATGACGGTATAGTGTGCGCTAAAGACGTCGGTCAAGGGTGATGACGGTATAGTGTGCGCTAAAGACGTCGGTCAAGGGTGATGATGGTATAGTGTGCACTAAAGACGTCGGTCAAGCGTGATGATGGTATAGTGTGCACTAAAGACGTCGGTCAAGCGTGATGACGGTATAGTGTGCGCTAAAGACGTCGGTCAAGCGTGATGACGGTATAGTGTGCCCTAAAGACGTCGGTCAAGCGTGATGATGGTATAGTGTGCGCTAAAGACGTCGGTCAAGCGTGATGATGGTATAGTGTGCACTAAAGACGTCGGTCAAGCGTGATGATGGTATAGTGTGCGCTAAAGACGTCGGTCAAGCGTGATGACGGTATAGTGTGCCCTAAAGACGTCGGTCAAGCGTGATGACGGTATAGTGTGCCCTAAAGACGTCGGTCAAGCGTGATGACGGTATAGTGTGCGCTAAAGACGTCGGTCAAGCGTGATGATGGTATAGTGTGCACTAAAGAGTGTTTCCTTATTAGATATGTACTTTATGCATAAAAAGAGCCATCCATTCCTGAAGGATTTCAAGAAACCTGTCAAGAACATGTGCGGCTCATATTTCCCCCCAAATGAAAAGAAAACTTCATTGATATTTTGCTTTAAGTAAATGAAGCAATTTTTGCATTGTGGCATTATTTGCCTGAGAAACACACCTTTAAATTATAGTTCATATCATATTATTATGATTTTTAAAGGGCTCATAAAATGGAGAACATAATTGTTCTTGCTCTTTTGAAAGAAGAAAGTTTGATGTATTTATTTATTTGTCCACTTGAGGCAGAACTGAGTCGCATTTCAACAAACCTGCTACATTTGCCTTTATGTGTGTGTCAGTCCAGAGCAAAATACACACACACACACACACTCACACTTATACACACACAGATAAATACACACACACACACACACACACATATACACACACACAGATAAATACACACACACACACACACACACTCACACTTATACACACACAGATAAATACACACACACACACACATATACACACACACAGATAAATACACACACACACACACACACACATATATACACACACACACACACACACATATAAGTGTAGACCATTTAAATATGTGTCTGGGCTTAGAGGTGTTTATCATTGCATGCTGATTACCGTCTCATGTACTGTTTAAAATAAAACAGCATTAAGTACATTAGAAGCTAACACATCGCTAACATGTGAATGAGAATTGTGTATATTTCAGGTGATCCGGAAGGGCTGGCTGACCATCAACAACATCGGCATCATGAAGGGCGGAGCTAAAGAGTATTGGTTTGTCCTGACGGCCGAATCGCTGTCCTGGTACAAGGATGATGAGGTGAGCAATGTTGACATACACGGACCAGTCACCGCGTCACGATTATTAAAGCTGCAGTGTGCCACTAGTGTCACCAAATGCAGTTGATTGTTTTCACGTCTGCTAATAGGTCGGACAAACATGAGGCTGTCTGTTGAGCTCATTTTGTTGAGTCTGGCTAATCATTTCAGGTTCAAACTGACAACATAAACACACGAGCACATCGCAGTTGCGTTAGCTGCAAGT
>JAVLUX010000008.1:2350000-2425000 GCA_032164185.1 Moxostoma hubbsi | reverse complement strand
CCACAGGACCTCAGTGAGACACTGGCAATGACTGTGGGTGAACCAACAGGCTGCTTAGGGTCTTCAGGAGGAAGGCTTCTTCATCTTCATCACTTCTGTCTCCACATTCCTAAATCAAACGTTCCCTGAGATGGATTGAAAAAATGTAGAAGGATCACGTCCCGTGTTTCCTAAAAGTGTGACTGCGCATCTCGGCGTGCTGATGGATGCGGCTGCAGTTCATCTGATGGAGCGGGCGGTAATGCTCGACGTGGCAGAGGACTATTAACTAACTTCACTGGTGGGACACTGAAGGAGCAGGAGAAGAGAAAGAGGCGGAGCTCTCACCCGTCCCGTCCTCCATCTGGAGCTCTGTTCATTTTTTTTTGCTTTTTGGGGAGGTGACAGGAAGTGAATGGGCAAAGGTCAACAGGAAGTGCATTAAATTGCTGCATGTGTTGTGTCATTTTTGAGTAGGGGTATGCGGGATTGGTTACAGCACTTTTAGGGTGGAAAGTCAGACGTGAGTGTGTGTGGGAGTGATGCGTGGCTTTGTAGTGCTGCAGGAATGTCGGAGTTTCTTGGCAAGACGTCGGGCTTGTAATAACTCCAGATGTGGCGGCTCCGGGCGCGCTGGTGTGTTTTTTCTTCTGAAACTGATTTCCTGTCCAGAGTGAATAAAGAGGCCTTTATGCTGGTTGACCCCCCCACAGCACCCGCGCCTCCTCTCATGAGTGCGGTGGGTTACTGGGTTGAAATCAGGACCAGATTTTCTGCAGGAGGTAACCGAGAGGCTAAAAAGAGCAACCCATCGGAGATCACCCATAAAGCCGCTGCCTGTACATCAGCGACCAAATGCTGGTGATTAAAGTTAACCTCTCGTTGCATTATTTGCCAATGGTGGTCCAAAAATGTAAATATTTTAAGAGTTGACATGGAAAGACCCTAAAACTGTTGCTCATAGTTAGTGTTAGTGATTTGATCAAACCTCTAATTTAACCTCTGATAAAAACCCCATGGAGGGTGGACTCGAATCAGATCCACAGAGCGAAATATCATAGAAACTCTTTTCACTTGAGTCAGTAAACAACCAACTAGCGACAACCCAGAACACCCTAGCAACCACATAACAACATGCTATCAACCACTCAGGACACCCTAGTAACAACCTAGAATGCCCTAGCAACTGCAGAGAAACATGCTAAAAACTACTCAGAATACCCTAGCAACCACCTAGAACTCTCTAGCAACCACATAGAAACATGCTACCGACCTCTCAAAAAACACCTTAGCAAACCCACATAACACCCTGGCAAAAATATAGCAACATGCTAACAATGACTCAGAACACCCTAGTAACCACCTAGAATGCCCTAGCAACTGCAGAGCAACATGCTAAAAACTACTCAGAATACCCTAGCAACCACCTAGAACTCACTAGCAACCACATAGAAACATGCTACCGACCTCTCAAAACACCTTAGCAACCCCACATAACACCCTGGCAACCATATAACAACATGCTAACAATGACTCAGAACACTCTGGCAACCACCCAGAACACCATAGCAACCACATAGCAACATGCAAACACATTCAGTACACCTTAGAAACAGCATAACAACACCCTGGCAACCACCCACAACTCCCTAGACATCGCACTGCAACATGCTAACAACTCTAGCAACCACCCAGAATGCCTTAGCAACCAAATAACAACGCACTACCAAGCACTTAGAACACCTTCGCAACCACAAAATACCCAGGGCACCAAATAGCAACATGTTGACAACCCCCCAGAACACCCTTATCAACCACCCAGAACGACCAAGCAACCAAATAGTGACACACTTCCAACCTCTCAAAAACTCCTTAACAACCACATAACACCCTGGCAACTACATAGCAACATGCAAACAATGACTCGGAGCACCCTGAAACCACCCAAAACACCATAGCAACCACATAGCAACATGCAAACGCATTCAGTACACCTTAGAAACAGCATAAAAACACCCTGGCAACCACCCAGAACTCCCTAGACATCACACTGCAACATGCTAACAACTCTAGCAACCACCCAGAATGCCTTAGCAACCAAATAACAACGCACTACCAACCACTCAGAACACCTTCACAACTACAAAATACCCTGGCAACCAAAGAGCAGCATGCTGACAACCACCCAGAACACCCTAGCAACCAAATAGTGACATGCTACCAACCTCTCAAACAAACCCTTAGCAACCACATAACACCCTGGCAACTACATAGCAACATGCTAACAATGTCTAAGAACACCCTGGCAGCCACCCAGAACAACCAAGCAACCAAATAGTGACACACTACCAACCTCTCAAAAACACCTTAGCAACCACATAACACCCTGGCAACTACATAGCAACATGCGAACAATGACACGGAGCACCATGAAACCACACAAAACACCATAGCAACCACATAGCAACATGCAAACGCATTCAGTACACCTTAGAAACAGCATAAAAACACCCTGGCAACCACCCAGAACTCCCTAGACATCACACTGCAACATGCTAACAACTCTAGCAACCACCCAGAATGCCTTAGCAACCAAATAACAACGCACTACCAACCACTCAGAACACCTTCACAACTACAAAATACCCTGGCAACCAAAGAGCAGCATGCTGACAACCACCCAGAACACCCTAGCAACCAAATAGTGACACGCTACCAACCTCTCAAACAAACCCTTAGCAACCACATAACACCCTGGCAACTACATAGCAACATGCTAACAATGTCTAAGAACACCCTGGCAGCCACTCAGAACAACATAGCAACCAAACAGCAACACACCAGAACACCTTAAAATCAGTATAACAACATCCTGGCAATGACCCATAACTTCCTAGACACCACACTATAACTTGCTAAGAACTCTAGCAACCACTCAGAATGTCCAAGCATCCAAATAGCAACACACTACACACCTCTCAAAACACCTTAGCAACCACATAACGCCCTGGCAACCAGGGTGTTATGTAAACACCACTCAGAACACCATAGCAACCATCCAGAACACTATATCAACCACTCAGAACACCCTAGCAACGATCCAGAGCTCCCTAGCAACCAAGTTGTAACATGCCAACAACCACTAAAGACACCCTAGCAACTACTCAGAATGCCCTAGCTAACAAATAGCAGCATGCTACCGAGCTCTCAAAACACCTTAGCAACCTCACATAACTTGCTGGTAACCACATAGCAACATACTAACAACCACTCAAAACACCTTAGCAACCACATAACACCCCAGCAACCACCTAGAACTCCCAAGCAGTCATACAAAACCCTGGCAACCACATAGTAACATGATAACAACCACTCAGAACACTCTAGCAAACAAATAGCAACATGCTTATGAAACATAACACCCTGGCAACCACGCAAAACTTCCTAGCAATCACATACCAACCACTCAGAACACCCTAGCACCCACGTAGCCATGGCTATGACTGTGTGTTTTGCATGGGTAAACTTAACTCACATCTTCTTCAGAAATGTTCTAATTTGTACACTTTTTCCCCTCCATCTTTATTTCCACCCATGTGTCCCTCCGTTCCTCCAGTTCCCTTTCTAGTGTGCATTGATGTGGTATGGTTGTATTTTTTGCAGTGTGTATGTGAGTCACAGGTGGTGGTTGATGGTTGGTGATGTGGTTCTTCTGTGGTCGGGCTCTGGGTGGTGACTGTGTTTGCTTTAGCTACAATTTCTCCTCTCGACCCGAGTGAGGACTCCACGGGGAGCTTCATCAGCAGTCCTGACAGCCGAAGAAAAACAGACAGAATGAGACGGAACATTTAGAAGAATCTGGATTGTTCCTGACTCAGTGAACAGTCAGACATATTGTAATATCAGCTATTACGGAACAAAAATCTTACTTCCCATAACACAAGTTGGAATAGACTTGGAATGTACAAGGACGTATTTGTTGTCATGTGACTCGTGTCATTTGATCTATTCAACCCAAAACAATCAAGGGGGCGGCACACACTGGGTAGCTCAGTTGTAAAGACGCTGACTATCACACCTGGAGTTGTGAATTTGAATCCAGGGCATGCTGAGCGACTCCAGCCAGGTCTCCTTAGCAACCAAATTGTCCCGGTTGCTAGGGAGGGTAGAGTCACATGGGGTAACCTCCTCAAACTGAAACCTGTTTGGTTGTAAAGAGTAGCATCTCTAGTTCTGTTTGATTTGCCGCTTTAAAATATTTACTCATTTTAGCAGTCACACTCAGGTCAGAGGAGGACAAGCCCTCCATATTTCTCAAAACAGCTTGTTGGTAGTTTGTAGTTTAGCAAACTACATTCTCAAATGCATGTTTGACCGTATTTTAACTACTTTGAAACTGTAGCTTCCCAAACTACAAGCCATATCAAAGTAGTTTCCCAAGAGTGGTAAAAACCGCCGTACATGTCAAACTCTGTCAGAAACCAGTGAGATGTATGCGAGGGAAAGTTCTGAGAGAAACCTGATGTTTCTTTTCCTTGTGCAAAACGAATTATAGACAGAAAGGCTGCATTTTGGAAATTGCCGTTGGCGTCCGCTCAAGGCGCAGTCATTCTGGTAATGAGGGGTTCGAACGCCATTATTGCTCCCAGATGCCTCCCGCGTCTCGCTGGCCTTTGATGCAAAACCAACACACCAGCTCAATCACACACTCACACACACACACACACACACACACACACACACACACAGCTCTTAAAGCAACAGACTACTTTTTAAGAACAATTAATATTGGGTTTAGTTCAATTTGTATGATCACGCCTCATGAGTGCATGACACACACACACACACAACACACACACACACACACACCACACAAACACACGCACACACACACAAAACACACACACCACACACACATATATATACACATACACACACACACACACCAACACACACACACCACACAAACATGCACACACCCACACAGCACACAAACACACACACAAATACACACAGCACACAAACACACACACACACCACACAAACACACACACACATATATACACACACACACACACACACACACACACACACATATATACACATACACACACACACACACACACACACACACATATATACACTTACACACACACACACACATATACACATACACACACACCACACAAACATATATATATGGGTATGGGTATGAGTATGATTATGGGTATGAGTATGATTATGGGTATGAGTATGAGTATGATTATGGTATGAGTATGGGTATGAGTATGATTATGGGTATGGGTATGAGTATGATTATGGGTATGAGTATGAGTATGATTATGGTATGAGTATGGGTATGAGTATGATTATGGGTATGGGTATGGGTATGAGTATGAGTATGATTATGGTATGATTATGGGTATGGGTATGATTATGGGTATGGGTATGAGTATGGGTATGGGTATGAGTATGGGTATGATTATGGGTATGAGTATGATTATGGGTATGGGTATGATTATGGGTATGTGTATTATTATGGGTATGAGTATGAGTATGATTATGGGAATGGGTATGAGTATGGGTATGAGTATGAGTATGATTATGGGTATGAGTATGGGTACGAGTATGGTACGAGTATGGGTATGAGTGAGTATGAGTATGAGTATTGGTATGAGTGAGTATGGGTATGAGTATGGGTATGAATATGGGTATGGGTATGAGTATGGGTATCGGTATGGGTATGGGTATGGGTATGAGTATGAGTATGGGTATGAGTATGATTATGAGTATGGGTATTATTATGAGTATGGGTATGAGCATGAGTATGAGTATTATTATGAGTATGGGTATGAGTATGGGTAGGAGTATGATTATGAGTATGGGTATGATTATGAGTATGAGTATTATTATGAGTATGGGTATGAGTATGGGTATGAGTATGATTATGAGTATGATTATGAGTATGGGTATGAGTATGGGTATGGGTATGGGTATGAGTATGGGTATGGGTATGATTATGGGTATGAGTATGGGTAGGAGTATGGGTATGGGTATGAGTATAAGTAGGAGTATGGGTATGAGTAGGAGTATGGGTATGAGTATGGGTATGAGTATGGGTATGAGTATGAGTATGGGTATGAGTAGGAGTATGGGTATGAGTATGGGTATGAGTAGGAGTATGGGTATGAGTATGGGTATGGGTATGGGTATGAGTATGGGTATGAGTATGAGTATGGGTATGAGTATGATTATGATTATGAGTATGGGTATGAGTATGGGTATGGGTATGAGTATGGGTATGAGTATGATTATGATTATGAGTATGGGTATGAGTATGAGTATGGGTATGAGTATGAGTATGAGTATGGGTATGAGTATGGGTATGGGTATGAGTATGGGTATGAGTATGGGTATGATTATGGGTATGAGTATGGGTATGATTATGGGTATGGGTATGAGTATGGGTATGAGTATGGGTATGAGTATGGGTATGATTATGGGTATGGGTATTAGTATGGGTATGAGTATGGGTATGAGTAGGAGTATGGGTATGGGTATGGGTATGAGTATGGGTATGAGTAGGAGTATGGGTATGAGTATGGGTATGGGTATGAGTATGGGTATGGGTATGAGTAGGAGTAGGAGTATGGGTATGGGTATGGGTATGAGTATGGGTATGGGTATGAGTATGGGTATGAGTAGGAGTATGGGTATGGGTATGGGTATGAGTATGGGTATGGGTATGAGTATGGGTATGAGTAGGAGTATGGGTATGGGTATGAGTAGGAGTATGGGTATGGGTATGAGTATGAGTATGGGTATGAGTAGGAGTAGGAGTATGGGTATGGGTATGAGTATGGGTATGAGTAGGAGTATGGGTATGGGTATGGGTATGAGTATGGTATGGGTATGGGTATGAGTATGGGTATGAGTATGGGTAGGAGTATGGGTATGAGTATGGGTATGAGTATGGGTATGGGTATGAGTATGGGTATGAGTATGGGTATGAGTAGGAGTATGGGTATGAGTATGGGTATGAGTATGGGTAGGAGTATGGGTAGGAGTATGGGTATGAGTATGGGTAGGAGTATGGGTAGGAGTATGGGTAGGAGTATGGGTATGAGTATGGGTAGGAGTATGGGTAGGAGTATGGGTAGGAGTATGGGTAGGAGTATGGGTAGGAGTATGGGTATGAGTATGGGTAGGAGTATGGGTAGGAGTATGGGTAGGAGTATGGGTATGGAATGCAAGTGAAGAAGTTTTATGGAGTTTGAGATAAACCTGCTCCAGTAATCTCGTGTCTCCTCTAGAGTTTCAGAAGAAACCTCAACAGTCTCAAAATGATCTGAGCTGTGATATGCACATGTGTTTTATATCTTTGTACTCTTACTGTACAGTGCATCCGGAAAGTATTCCCAGCGCTTCACTTTTTCCACATTTTGTTATGTTACAGCATTTTGGATTAAAATGGATTAAATTCATTATTTTCCTCAAAATTCTACAAACAATACCCCATAATGACAACATGAAAGAAGATTGAATGAAATCTTTGCAAATTGATTAAAAAAAATAAAAAAATAAATAAAAATAAATAAATAAATAAATAAATATAAAAAAAAAATCACATGTACATAAGTATTCACACCCTTTGCCATGACACTCAAAATTGAGCTCAGGTGCATCCTGTTTCCACTGATGATCCTTGAGATGTTTCTACAACTTGATTGGAGACCACCTGTGGTAAAACAGGATTGTATCGAGGTACAGATCTGGGAAAGGGTACAGAAACGTTTCTGCAGCATTGAAGGTCCCGATGAGCACAGTGGCCTCCATCATCCGTAAATGGAAGAAGTTTGGGACCGCCAGGACTCTTCCTAGAGCTGGCTGCCCGGCCAAACTGAGTGATCGGGGGAGAAGTGCCTTAGGCAGGAAGGTGACCAAGAACCCGATGGTCACTCTGACAGAGCTCCAGCATTTCTCTGTGGAGAGAGGAGAACCTTCCAGAAGAACAACCATCTCTGCAGCACTACACCAATCAGGCCTGTATGGTAGAGTGGCCAGTCGGAAGTCACTCCTCAGTAAAAGGCACATGACAGCCTGTCTGGAGTTTGCCAAAAGGCACCTGAAGGACTCTCAGACCATGAGAAACAAAGATTGAACTCTTTGGCCTGAATGGCAAGCGTCATGTCTGGAGGAAGCCAGGCACCGCTGGTCAATCCCATCCCTACAGTGAAGCATGGTGGTGGCAGCATCATGCTGTGGGGATGATTTTCCGCAGCAGGAACTGGGAGACTCGTCAGGATCGAGGGAAAGATGAATGCAGCAATGTACAGAGACATCCTTGATGAAAACCTGCTCCAGAACGCTCTGGACCTCAGACTGGGGCGAAGGTTCATCTTCCAACAGGACAATGACCCTAAACACACAGCCAAGATAACAAAGGAGTGGCTACGGGACAACTCTGTGAATGTCCTGGAGTGGCCCAACCAGAGCCCAGACTTGAACCCGATTGAACATCTCTGGAGAGATCTGAAAATGGCTGTGCACCGACGCTCCCCATCCAACCTGATGGAGCTTGAGAGGTCCTGCAAAGAAGAATGGGCCAGAAACTGCCCAAAAAGATTGGTGTGCGAGCATCAATACGGCAAGAAATAAAAAAACTGGCAATGCAAGAAAACAGTATTTACTCGAGTTCTGCTCTGCTTCGATGTCAAAACGTGAACAAGCACACACACTAGCATGCACTGGATAAGCCGGTTTGTGTTTACATGCACTGCAGAAATACAGGACAATGGGCAAAAGTCTAAGCATGCCGGATGGGTTATTCCCAAGCCGTTTTTGACTTTTCCTCGATAAAGGAAACCCAGTAAGTTGTCGCCTTATTAAGCCTAACTGCTGTAAGATTGTGCACGTAATTGTCTGTACTGACGAGTTCTAGTTTCCACAGCTGCAGGTTATTTTACTGTATTTTCATTGAATTGGAGTTTATCACGTTATTAACTGTTTCAGGATCAGATAACACAATTAAAACTTCCTGACTTTAGTGACTGTGGGAGACCAGGATCAGACAGAACCGCAGAGACTTTATGAGAACATCTGGAGAATCATTCAGTGTGTGTGGTGAGGTCAAAGGTCAGGACTGATATTCACTGCTGTCTGACTTCTCACCCTCTGATGACTTCCGTGTGTATGTGTGTGAGAGTATGTATGTGTGTGAGAGTATGTGTGTGTGTGAGAGTGTGTGTGAGTGTGTGTGTTTAGTGGCAGTGAACACACATTAACCCCAAAGGTACATAAAGAGATTCTCACACTACGCTGTACCCTGAGTTAAAGAGACAGTACCCCCAAAAATGAGAATTCTGTCATCTTTTACTCACTCTCATGTTGTTCAAAACCCATCTGATGTTCTTTTATGGGTTCAGAATGACATGAGGGTGAACTAAGGCCAATTTACACCTATGCCGAAGCCAGACGATATATTTGGTATGTGAGTGACACAATATTTGTTGTATTGTATTTGAGAACGCTCCGATCTGTTTGATGTTTGACTGTATCGTAAACAATCATATTTATATGATGAAAATGGAACACTTCTGATTTGCCAGCTAATTAAAAATCTCCTGTTAGAGTTATATTGCCTGTATTCATTGTAAAGTCCAGCTTCTGGGCTTTAAAGGAATATTCCGGGTCCAGCTCAATCGACAGCATTTGTGGCATAATGATGATTTCCACAAAAATGCATTTTGACTCGTCCCTAAAAGCAAAAATCTCTGTTCCAATGAGACACTTACATTGGAAGTCAGTGGGGTCAATCCGTCAACTTTATATCGCAATATAACATGTAGTGCTACCCAAGACTACGGCGTAAGTTTGATGCAGATGTATAAACCGGCCTTTAATGAAGACATTTTTGGGTGAACTGTCCCTTTAAGACTGAATTGCTCCTACCACATCATACATCACTCTGGTCTCGCTCTCCTCATTTCTCCAAAATCTGGCTGAGTAGAAGGAAAAGTTTGAGTCACTGTGCGTACTTATGTGTGTGTGTGTGTGTGTGGTTTCTATGGCTTCAAAGATGACGTCATCCTCTCTGCACCGTGGCAACAGTGTGTACCTGACCGAGCGAACACACTTCACACACGTTACATGCTCAGAAACCTCCTGATGTCGATGGAAACCCACATGAAATCTCAAGTGTTTCTCATAGAAAGCAATGAAATGAAATGGAGATCAATTTGCAGGTGGTTGTTTGGGGCGTTACGGCAGGGTGTGGTGCTCACACTGCTGGGTAGGGGAATACCAGTCTGTGCCGCTGGGCTCCGGGCCCCTGACGGACTGCCAGACGGCTGTGGTGCACCAGTCAGGCTGTAGACTCAGTCGTCAACCGACCGCTTGCCCGCCCTCACAGTTTATTTTAGGTCTGACAGCTCTAATCAACTCCAGCTGTGTGTTTCGGAGACAAAAAAATCTCTTCTAAATATATATATATATACACAGCTCTAACACACACACACACAATTTTATATTCTCTTTCTCCGCTGCAATCTGTTCATTAGAGGTGTTTAGCAAGTCCAACATCCGTATTACCATCGCTCATAGTGCTTTAAACAAACATCCAACACTAAGTATTAAACGTTCAGTGTGCAAGTCATCCTGCAGCGTTTGTGCTCCAGACACGGATGATCCCTCAAATCGTGTGTGTTGTTACTTTATTAACAATCACACTTACAATTTTTGCATAGGAGATAAAATTAAAAAAAAAAAAATAGAAAAAACCCCCATAGACTTACATTGAAGGAGGGAATCCGGTCATATCTAGAGACCACCCACAACAACGCTATAGCAGCATCTGAACACTAGCAGCTGCTAAAGCAACATACTAAAAACATTCAGGAAACCTTAGCAACTGCATAGCAAAGCACTACAACACTCAGAACACCTTAGCAACCGTATAGAAACATTCAGAACACACTAGCAACCACTTGGCAACACAGTGGCAATATTCAGAACACCCCAGCAACTGCATAGCAACACAGTAAAAACACCCTAGCAACCACCACTTAACACACAAACACTCAAAACACTAGCAACTACATAGTGACACACAGAACACGCTAGCAAGCACATAGAAACACACAAAAAACATTCATAGGAACACATTTCAAACACTCAGAACACCCTTGCAAATGCTTAACACACTAAAAACACCTAGCATCTGCTTAGCAACACACACACACACATGCAAAAAACACTAAGCATTGAATTAGCTACACACAAACACTCACAACACCATAGCAACTTCATACAGTAGCAACACAATAAAAAAATAATAAAATACCCTAGCAACCACTTAGTAACACAATAAAAATACTCAGAACACCCGAGCAAATGCTTAACACACTAAAAACACACGAGCAACCGCTTAACAACACACAAACACTCAGAGCGCTCTTGACGTTTAGTGTATGCAGTTGGTACAGTGTTCTAACAACCACATAGCAACACACCAAACACTCAAAACTCCCTCGTAATCGCTAAGGAAAACACTAAAACATTCAGAACACTCTAGTAACCGCACAGCAAACACTAAAAACTCTGAACACCCTAGCAACTGTTTAGCAAACTAAAAACACCCTAGCAACTTACAAAAACTCCTCTGCATCGATTTAGCAACACACAACCATTCAGAACACCATTGCAACTGCATACAGTAGCAACACAATAAAAACTATTTGAACACCCTAGCAACCTCTTAGCAACACACTAAAAATACTCAGAACAACTTAACACACTAAGAAAAACCATAACATCCATTTAACAACATACAAACACTCAGAACACCATAGCAACTGCATACACTAAACTCCTAGAAAACACCAGAAGCCACATAGCAACACACCAAACACTCAAAACTCCCTCGTAAATGCTAAGCAACACACTAAAACATTCAGAACACTCTGGTAACCACACAGAAACACACTAAAGACTCAGAACACCCTTGCAACAGTTTAACAGTCAAAAAACATCCTAGCAACTGCTTAGCAACGATGTGGCTACACACAAACACTCAGAACAGTATAGCAACTGGCTACAGTAATAACACAATAAAAAATTAGAACAACCTAGCAACCTCTTAGCAACACACTAAAAACACTCAGAACACCCTTGCAAATGCTTAACACACTAAAAAAAAACACCCTAGCAACCACTTAACACACAAACACTCATAACACCATAGCAACTGCTTACACCTAGAACACACTAGAAGCCATAGCAACACATCAAACACTCAAAACTCCCTCATAATCGCTAAACAACCCACTTAAACATTCAGAACACTCTAGTAACCACACAGCAACACACTAAACACTCATAACGCCATAGCAACTGCATACACTAGAACACACTAGAAGCCATAGCAACACATCAAACACTCAAAACTCCCTCATAATCGCTAAACAACCCACTTAAACATTCAGAACACTCTAGTAACCACACAGCAACACACTAAACACTCAGAACTCCATAGCAACTGTTTAACAAACAAAAAACACCATAGCAACCGCTTAGCAACACACTAAAGACTCAGAACACCCTTGCAACAGTTTAACAATCAAAAAACATCCTAGCAACTGCTTAGCAACACACAAAAAACACCATAGCAACCGCTTAGCAACACACTAAACACTCAGAACACCCTTGCAACTGCTTAACACTAAGAACACCCTAGCAACAGTTTGGCAACACACTAAATGCATTCGGAACTCCATAGCAACCGCATAGCAACACACCAAAAACAACCAGATCCCCTTGGCAACCACCTATCAGTCTGCTACACATGACTCAGCACACTTCAGCAACTGCATAAACAGAAAATGAAAAGATCAAGTGTTCTGAAATGTTTATGTTCCTTCTGTGTCTGTACATTTGCCTTCTATTCTTTCTTCAAGTTTCCTTCGCCATATTCGAATTGTTTTTTTGGCTCAGCTGAATAACATTTACATCAGAGTTCACCGAAATACAATGAGCTGCTGCGTCAACGCCACTAAACATAAACACACACTCTTGTTCAGCTGGATATAAACATACTGTATGAAATTAGATCTTCAGACACACACCTCAGTATAACCTCTCTCTCTCTCTCTCTCTCTCTCTCTCTCTCTCTCTCTCTCCCTCTTTCCCTCTCTCTCTCGCCCCCTGCAGGAGAAGGAGAAGAAGTACATGCTGCAGGTGGATAATCTGAAGCTCAGAGATGTGGAGAAAGGCTTCATGTCCAGCAAACACATCTTTGCCCTGTTCAACACTGAGCAGAGGTCAGAGGTCATCCACCAAAACATAAACCTGAGTTCAAGTTCGCAACCCATTTAACTCCTGTGATGTTCAGGGGTAAAGTGTCTCTATATGACAGGTGGTTGAAAAATAAGAGGGATTGGTGACGCACAATGAGACCGGGAACAGTTATCAAGAAATACACAGGGTCAATTCTGAGATCATGTTGACTTTGAAGACTTTATAGTGGGCATGTAATTAAGCTAACTCGCACTCTTGTAGGAACGTGTATAAGGACTACCGTCAGCTGGAGTTGGCGTGTGAAAGTCAGGAGGATGTGGACGGATGGAAGGCCTCATTCCTGCGCGCTGGCGTTTACCCTGAACGGGTGGTGGTGCGTCTTCATTTACTTTAAACGAAACGTCGTTGTTTTACAAAGATTGCAGTACTTGAATCACACTTCCATAAGAGTATCTTTAAAATGCTTTTTCTGTGTCTTGTTCTTGTTCTCTGCTGCATCACACTAGGAGAAGGAGAAGGTACAAGCTTTCAGTCACCATTTGTTCTAGTTTATTTCATGTCTCCTGATGTTTCAAAGCTCCATGTCATCGTTTGTGTGTGTGTAGAGTGACGCTAGTGAAGAGAACGGTTCGGACGGTTTCATGCACTCTATGGATCCTCAGTTGGAGCGGCAGGTCGAGACCATCCGTAACCTGGTGGACTCATACATGGCCATCGTCAACAAGACCGTGCGAGATCTGATGCCCAAAACCATCATGCATCTGATGATCATTAACGTAAGATCACCTCACAACGTTCATCTCTCTCTAGTGTGTTCCTAAAGGTTTGCAGATGTTTGCTGATGGTTCTCATGATGTTGTTGTGGTCTAACAGTTTAAAGGTGGTTCAGTTATCACCAGTGTGCCCTTGATCAAGACACCTGACCTCAGGTTAACCCTTGATAACCATGGAAACGATAGCTGCTACCAAAACGTAAATTTTGGGAAATCAAAATAAAACTTAAATCTCATTTTAAACTCATTTTAAACTTTGAATCGCGCTCAGAGCGAGATTCAAACCGGCATCTCCTCGGAGGCTAAAGGCTACAGCTTCTAGCATCAGTCGCTAGTGTGCTTCTTGAGGCCAGGTGAGAGAGGTTTACAAACTGCACAGCTACCTACCAGCTGGCTTCCATTACACTCATCCCCCTAAAACTCACTCCTATCCGGGTCACGGCACCACTGTAACCATTCCTGCTCGACCCGCGCAGAGCGAGATTTGAACCGGCATCTCCAAGTAGGCTAAAGGCTACAGCTTCTAGCATCAGTCGCTAGTGCGCTTCTTGAGGCCAGGGGAGAGAGGTTTACAAACTGCACAGCTACCTTCCAGCTGGCTTCCATTACACTCATCCCTCACTCCCATCTGGGTCATGGCACCACTTTAACCATTCCTGCACGACCCGCTCATAGCGAGATTTGAACCAGCGTCTCCAAGGAGGCTAAAGGCTACAGCTTCTAGCATCAGTCGCTAGTGCGCTTCTTGAGGCCAGGGGAGAGAGGTTTACAAACTGCACAGCTACCTTCCAGCTGGCTTCCATTACACTCATCCCTCACTCCCATCCGGGTCACGGCACCACTGTAACCGGTACCGGGATTCGAACCGGAGTCTCCGACATGGGAGCGGGGCGCGCTAACGAGAGGCTTAATGCTACAGCTATCTAGTGTGTCTCTTAAAGCCAGTAGAGAGAGATTTACAGCATGTAGCAGCTGGCTACAGTTACACCAGTGTGGTTTGACCATGTTCGCTTGTTACACAAGACGCAGGGGTCTCCAAACTACCGAATAAGGCCGGTCCACACTGGAAGCATATGACTGTTTTGGTGTGTGTGTGTGTGTGTGTGTGTGTATAGCAATTGTCATACAGTAATACTTAGATTCAAACCTGAACGCAACAGCTGTTTTATATGCGCCATGAATGTTAATGATCATCTTCTCTCTTTAGACGAAAGAGTTCATTAATGCGGAGCTGTTAGCGCAGTTGTACTCGTGCGGCGATCAGAACACACTAATGGAGGAGTCCGCTGAACAGGCGCAGCGGCGCGATGAGATGTTGCGCATGTACTACGCCCTTAAAGAAGCGCTCAACATCATCGGTGACATCAGCACCACCACCGTCTCCACGGCGCTGCCGCCACCTGTAGACGACTCCTGGCTGCAGGTGCAACGTACGGGCTCAGGGGGACGGTACGTTCAGATACAAAGCTTCACAAAATACTTTAAAAACTAGTGTGTCTGCATGAATTTACTTTGACTAATGCTGAATTTGTGAATATTAATTATGTTGTGTGAGTGGACAGTTCATTAATGTTCACCAGCAATGTCAACAGGACCTTAATACTTAATATTAATGAGCTAAGCCTTGTACTTAATAGTAAAGAACCAGGACATACTTAATAGTCAGGAGCCATGACCTACTTAATATTAATGACCTCAGCCTTGCACTTAATAGTCAGGAGCCAGGATATAATATTAATGAGCTAAACCTTGTACTTAATAGTCAGGAGCCAGGATAGACTTAATATTAATGAGCTAAGCCTTGCACTTAATAGTCAGGAGCCAGGATAGACTTAATATTAATGACTTCAGCCTTTCACTTAATAGTCAGGAGCCAGGATATAATATTAATGAGCTAAACCTTGCACTTATTAGTCAGGAGCCAGGACATAATATTAATGAGCTAAACCTTGTACTTAAGATTTTAAAGACAGATTCATTTTTTTGTAAAACATGCACTGATGATTAAGTGGTGTAAATGGGGTCTAATTGTAAATACATTGACTTAAATATCTCAGTATTTTCCCGGTAAGGTCTCCCGCCACCAGCCCGACCCCTCAGAGACGAGCTCCTCCTCCAGGGCCTCCAGGACGCCCAGGATCTCGCAGCTCTGCCCCGGGCCCCCCTGCTGCAGGTGGACCGCCGGTTCCCTCTCGCCCGGGGGCCTCTCCGGACCCCTCCAGCGGACCCCCCCCTCAGGTCCCATCCCGGCCTAACCGTGCTCCCCCCAGCGTGCCCAGGTGAGAAATTACACGCTTTCCCCGTATGTTGTACATTGGAGAAAATGTAAAAAAACGAATAATAATTAGTTAAAACTGCTCAGAATATGTTCAGAAAGAGTGAAGATTAACCTTCCAGTCCTTCAGTCTAATAAGCACGTCCGTTTGCTCTCAGCCGCGGAATGTGAGATGCTAACCAGTGTTGTGGGTGAGTTAACCCGTCACCATAGCAACGATTAAACCATAAGACCAGGGCCGGCCCAGGCTCTGTTGGCACCCTAGGCGAGATATTTATGTCAAAGAGGAGAGAGGAAGCGTGCACTCGCATGTATGGTTGCCAGATTGCATTTATTCTGTATGTTTTATTGCACTGTATGTGCATGTATACATTTCTGATTGGGGTGTTGCATCAATTATCTGGCAACCCTGTGCATATTAAAAGCATGTGGATGCACGATAGGTCCCAGAGACAGATAAATGAACCATCTAATAGAACTTTAAGTACATTTCAAAGTAGTAAATAAACATCAATGGCTGACACGAACAGACGTTAACTTGTGATTCTTACATGTATATTGTCACTTTTTTTCCGCTCCTCTTCTCTGAGTCATCCTGCCTTGTGCATTGGATAATTTGGCTGTTTTTTCACTCATATTGTCCCCATATGAGGATCCGATTATAATATAATTGTGTAGCACTAGTGCTCAGTATATGGGTAGAGTCGTCACTCTGGTGCGGTGCCTCTCTGTCATTTTGCGCCCTAGGCAACCGCCTGTGCCGCCTGTGCCACGGGCCGGCCCTGGATAAGATGATGCAGTTTTGCCACCACTGAAATTCAACTCATTTGTTAATCAAATGTAGATGTCAAGGTGAATCTCATGACAAGGAACAAAATAAGACATTATATTATGCATAATAAAAACGAAGCCTGTTTTAGTAGCAAAAAATGTATTTGACATGAAAGGAATATTCTGGGTTCCATACAGCATTTGTGGCATAATGTTGATTAATGTTGAATAAAAGCACAAATCTGTGTTTCACTGAGACACTTAAAATCAGGGCTGGACCTGGACGAGAAATCGACACGGGACGCTGTTCTTTTCTGCATATCGCGGCGCCGTTTTGTGGGCCGTTCTGCATAATGAGGTGGCTCATTTTAGCGTTTTGCGACCCACCGGCCCGCTCGGTTCTCCTGATGGCCAGTCCGCCCCTAATCGGCCCACCGGGAATGGAGGGGATGCCCGGTATGCCAGATTACCAGTCCAGCTGTGTGCAAGTCAATGGGGGTTTAATCTGTAAACGTTAAAATACCGTTTCAAAAGTATCGACACAAGACACAAACAATATGTGTGCAAACATGATTTTACTGTCATATAATCACTTACTGACCACATCTGAGGAAAGATACAGACAACTTTACAACCTTGTTGCCATGACGATGTACCGCTGTAAATCAGTTGTTTTATTGAATTTGTGAAAGTACTTTATTATAAATTATAAACGTCACATTTCTGCCTTTAAACCCTCTAAAAATCGGCCCCATTGACTTGCATTGGAAGTGTCTCACATTTTTGCTTACATGAGGGAGGAGTCGAAATGGTGATCAATATTATGCCACAAATGCTGTCGATCGAGCTGCACTTATATTGAACCCGGAATATTCCTTCAGATGTGGAGAAACTTATTTAAAAGGTAATCTCATTACGTTCATAATGTTTTCCTGGTTGTATTTGGACTTTATTCCATTGTCGAAACATGAGGGAGGAGTATTTGGCTGATCATGTGATCAGCATTTCTAATGAGCTAGTTTCGTGAGATTCACCTGTCTTCAGTTTGGCGTCCTGCTTCTTTCTTTTGTTATCGTTCAGACACATGTCAATCATTGGATGCATGATGTGTTCTCAACATCTCATCTATAAATGTGTCACTGAATGCACGTTCAGATCACAGAAACCATCAGCACATGTAACACTGCTGTACAAACAACAAAAACACAGATCGGACGAGGCTGTGAGACAGAAAACACTCCTGCTCTTTTGTATTCTTTCTATATATACACACACACACACATGCACACTCACACACACACACACACACACACATACAACAAACATGCAACGGCTGCTGAACGTCGCATCAGACAAACATGCAACGGCTGCTGAACGTCGCACCGGACAAACATGCAACGGCTGCTGAACGTCGCATCAGACAAACATGCAACGGCTGCTGAACGTCGCACCGGACAAACATGCAACGGCTGCTGAACGTCGCATCAGACAAACATGCAACGGCTGCTGAACGTCGCACCGGACAAACATGCAACGGCTGCTGAACGTCGCATCAGACAAACATGCAACGGCTGCTGAACGTCGCAAACATTTGATGTTTCACTATATTTCCAGAGTTTGGACTTTATCGCCTCCTGCTGGTGGAATCTCCAAACTGCAAATGCAGGAACTCAGTTTAGACAGATGTGCTGAAAACAGACGTGCCTCTGAAACATCTCAGCGACCCATTTCTCAGGACAATAGCACATTTCGCTTTGCGCCACTTCTTAAGCATACAAGTACAACACGCCCCCAGTTTGTGCGCATGCACCCACAGATAGCGCAAACGCTCCCACCCACGGCCAACTGTGCGTAGAACTAGCGCTCTCACGAACATCGTGTATGACGTTGCGCGCGGTCTTGCGCGTAGCGCTGCACTTACGAAAAAAGAGCCCTGTATTATTTACACATTTTTGAAACATTTTCCAATGCATTGCATTATTAGGGAATCATGTAGAAAAAAAAATACAATTTAAAAAAATAGTTCTCTCCCCAATTCGGAACGCCAAATTCCCAATGCGCTCCAAGTCCTCGTGGTGGTGTAGTGACTCGCCTCAATCCGGGTGGTGGAGGATGAATCTCAGTTGCCTCCGCGTCTGAGACCGTCAATCCGCGCATCTTATCATGTGACTTGTTGAGCATGTTACCGTGGAGACGTAGCGCATGTGGAGGCTTCCCGCTATTCTCCGCGGCATCCACGCACATGCAACGGCTGCTGAACGTCGCACCGGACAAACATGCAACGGCTGCTGAACGTCGCATCAGACAAACATGCAACGGCTGCTGAACGTCGCATCAGACAAACATGCAACGGCTGCTGAACGTCGCATCAGACAAACATGCAACGGCTGCTGAACGTCGCATCAGACAAACATGCAACGGCTGCTGAACGTCGCATCAGACAAACATGCAACGGCTGCTGAACGTCGCACCGGACAAACATGCAACGGTTACTGATTTAAAAATGATTAGCCAACCGTTACATTACTAGAGTTATATTAGTTATAATGGCAAAATCATGAGAAATTATGTTTTTGTCGTTTATTGCATCATGTTGCATCATATTGCAAATAATAAATCTTACAAACTTTGTAAAAGAAATCCTTTCACGTGCACATTGTCACTTTCTTCATCTCTGTCTTGTGTGTTTCCATGGCAGCCGACGACCCCCGCCATCACCTTCTCGACCCAACAGACCCACAGACTCCTCCCTCTTATACTATTAGCTCCTCCCACACCTGTGAAAGACAGCGGGGACAAACACACCCACCCATCCAGAACTCCTCCCCTTTCCAGCTCCTCCTATTACACACTCTAGACAGCACAACAAATCTTGAACTTTGTTATTTATTATTAGGAGAATTATTTCCATTTAATCGTAACTTACATTCGGTCCTTCTCATGCAACATCAGCAAGCAAACATGCCGACTTCATCATCTGCTGTGTGTTCCTTAACATCATATCCAAACACATGCCATGCATCAGGAATGTTTATGAACACAAACCATAAACCGACTTCATTTCTTTAAAAAATACGCTGGCACGAAAGATTTTACAGGGTGAAATGAGGGTTTGATGAACGCTTTTCTCTCCGATTTCTGTTGCTTTCTTTTCTGGCATGTTTTGCTTTATTCCCCGCGGTGTGAACGGTGCATAACAGATGCACGCTCTCTCAATCAGATGCATCTCCTGGGTGTTTGCTGGAGTTCCCACGATAACTGCATCTGTGCAATGTGCTTGTTTGTTTGTATTCCTCTACATTATCTTTGCCTCTTTGTTTTTGTGTTGTGTTTCGACTGCAGCGCTCCCTGAACTCACTGGCCAGAAGATGACACCAAACGCCCATGAAGGGTAATTCAACTTCACCAGAGTTCACACAGGCTTTCCCTCTCTGTCAGAACCTCTGAAACATCCCGTTTGGGGTGTAGAAAACTGATGACAGTAAAGCTGCACACTTTTCAGGAAATACAAATACTTTAAAACTTATCTTAAGAGCGCTAGGCACAGTCATAGTCATAGTCATAGTCGCAGTGGGCGTGGCCATGATGTTTTGGTATATTCGTGCAAGCATGCACTGAGTTTATGCACGAGTGGGTTTGGTGAAATTGCATGCACAAGCACTAATGCGCTGGGACAGGTGTAGTGTAATTCTGAGGTTCTTCTCCGGTTATTGCATCATCTGCATCCTATATATAGTCCATACTATGGACTGTATGCAATGAATGAGAAAAATAGAAATATGCACTTACGTTCTTTTGTGCAATAAATGCATCCATGTCGAATGTTGTTTATGCACATGGAAAAACTGAAAATATAATTAAAATAACAAGGTTGTCAAAAAAGTTGTCAAATCCGAACATTTTACCCTCGCCAACCTTTTCCAATGAAACATGACGTATAGATAGTTTAACACAAGTATAACACAGAAGTTCAAGACTGCATTTGATGTTTCACTATATTTCCAGAGTTTGGACTTTATCGCCTCCTGCTGGTGGAATCTCCAAACTGCAAATGCAGGAACTCAGTTTAGACAGATGTGCTGAAAACAGACGTGCCTCTGAAACATCTCAGCGACCCATTTCTCAGGACAATAGCACATTTCGCTTTGCGCCACTTCTTAAGCATACAAGTACAACACGCCCCCAGTTTGTGCGCATGCACCCACAGATAGCGCAAACGCTCCCACCCACGGCCAACTGTGCGTAGAACTAGCGCTCTCACGAACATCGTGTATGACGTTGCGCGCGGTCTTGCGCGTAGCGCTGCACTTACGAAAAAAGAGCCCTGTATTATTTACACATTTTTGAAACATTTTCCAATGCATTGCATTATTAGGGAATCATGTAGAAAAAAAAATACAATTTAAAAAAATAGTTCTCTCCCCAATTCGGAACGCCAAATTCCCAATGCGCTCCAAGTCCTCGTGGTGGTGTAGTGACTCGCCTCAATCCGGGTGGTGGAGGATGAATCTCAGTTGCCTCCGCGTCTGAGACCGTCAATCCGCGCATCTTATCATGTGACTTGTTGAGCATGTTACCGTGGAGACGTAGCGCATGTGGAGGCTTCCCGCTATTCTCCGCGGCATCCACGCACAACTCACCACACGCCCCACCGAGAGCGAGAACCACATTATTGTGACCTCGAGGAGGTTACCCCACGTGACTCTACCCTCCCTAGCAACCGGGCCAATTTGGTTGCTAAGGAGACCTGGCTGGAGTCACTCAGCACACCCTGGGATTCGAACTCGTGACTTCAGTTGTGATAGTCATCGTCAGTACTCTTCTTTGCTTGAAAACTGTGTTCGGGACATCTTTCAAATGAATGACGCTTGCTTTGATATTTGTTATTTTTAAGTGTGACACAAGTGACATTATAAATACACACTTTGACAAGTGTTTGATTTGATATGTCTGACAGTAAAGAGGGAAAGTGTGGTTTGTCTTCTAGCCGTGTGGACTCTTGGGGCAGATCTCTCTCTGAAAGTCTGGTTTGTTTTAAAGCTTACACTCTTCTTTCTTATTCCCTTTTCTGCTTCCATGCTCCAGCCGGACAAACAAGGGTGACCCCCTCTCATCCCGAGAGCTTTAGCATCTCCTCATCACTCCTCCTCTACTTTCTGCTTCTCTGTTTTTCTCTCATCTCACCCTGAACGGAGTAAAACAACCCAGAACCCACCAGCCCAACAGAACCAGCCTGAACCCTGGACAACAGCGAGAGAACATGAAGGAACCGGCAAACCTCGCATCATCTCTCCTCATCAGCGGAGGAGAGCTGCTTTCCATCGGGTGCCTCTGATTCGGTTTAACATTCCCAAACATGCTCCTGGAGTCTCCTTAATCTGACACACTCATTCCGGGTCATTCGGCTCCACTCATGAGCTGATGAGTTCAGGTGGGTTTAGTACGGGAGATATCTGTGTTATACTGATGTGATTAACAGTGTTCAGGGACAGCATGAGGATGTGTGTTCACTCTCTGGCAAACCATTTCCACATTCAGTCACATGCAGGACATGATGCAAGAAATCTTCGACAATATTAAAGTTCTGATTGTTGATATCAGCCACGGAAATATGAATCGAAGTGTTTGTTTCTACATTAATGGCGCCGTTCTCGATGGCCTGTCTGTAACTCTTCACTATTAGAGTCGTTCACTCCTATTCAAAACACAATTACAGATATGTACAATTAGAAGAATATTTCAGCCTGTTTGTTAAGATTCACAACAAAATTCCATCAAGTTGAATTGTGCGATTTTTATTTATTTTTTTCAAAATAACAGGAATAAAACTTAAAATAACTTAATATTTAAATGTTATTTAATTAACCCTTGTGTGACCTTTGGGACATTTTGTTTTTTTAGATCATTTTGTCTGTTAATGCCAACGGCATACATTTTGCCAAAGGTGTGTATATTTGGGGGTAATTTTTATATTTCAACCTCAGTTCCTATAACACATCTATAACACATCTATAACGCATCTATAACGCATCTATAACACACTGTTATAGTTACACTCGGGACCTTCAGGACAAAAATGTCCCCATTGAACCCCATTAAAACTGCAATATTTGATCCAAGTGCCATTAAAGCATAAAATCATGAATTATATGATATTACACTTTCATTCTGGAGACTAATATTTTCCACCAGATGGCGCCATTTATCTCATGTTTATCCTGTGGAGCAAATACAAACTTTTCCCCAATTCTCTGTTTCCTGTATTATAGACACCTGCAGGACAACTGAATACATGATGCAGCTGTGTGCGTGTGTGAGTGTGAGTGTAGTGTGTGTGTATGAGTGTGTGTAGTGTGTGTGTAGTGTGTGTGTATGAATGTGTGAGTGTAGTGTGTATGAGTGTAGTGTGAGTGTAGTGTGTGTGTGTATGAGTGTAGTGTGTATGAGTGTATTGTGTATGAGTGTAGTGTGTATGAGTGTATGAGTGTAGTGTGTATGAGTGTGTGTAGTGTGTGTGTAGTGTGTGTATGAATGTGTGAGTGTAGTGTGTATGAGTGTAGTGTGTATGAGTGTAGTGTGTATGAGTGTATGAGTGTAGTGTGTGAGTGTAGTGTGTATGAGTGTGTGAGTGTAGTGTGTGTGTGTAGTGTGTATGAGTGTGTATGAGTGTAGTGTGTGAGTGTAGTGTGTATGAGTGTGTATGAGTGTAGTGTGTATGAGTGTAGTGTGTATGAGTGTGTGAGTGTAATGTGTGTGTAGTGTGTATGAGTGTGTATGAGTGTAGTGTGTATGAGTGTAGTGTGTATGAGTGTGTGAGTGTAGTGTGTATGAGTGTAGTGTGTATGAGTGTAGTGTGTATGAGTGTGTAAGTGTAGTGTGTATGAGTGTAGTGTGTATGAGTGTGTGAGTGTAGTGTGTATGAGTGTAGTGTGTATGAGTGTAGTGTGTATGAGTGTGTGAGTGTAGTGTGTATGAGTGTGTGAGTGTAGTGTGTATGAGTGTGTGAGTGTAGTGTGTGTGTGTAGTGTGTGAGTGTAGTGTGTATGAGTGTTTGTAGTGTGTATGAGTGTGTGTAGTGTGTGAGTGTAGTGTGTATGTGTGTGTGTAGTGTGTGAGTGTAGTGTGTATGTGTGTGTGTAGTGTGTGAGTGTAGTGTGTATGTGTGTAGTGTGTGAGTGTAGTGTGTATGTGTGTGTGTGTAGTGAGTGTGTATGAGTGTGTAGTGTGTAGTGTAGTGTGTGAGTGTAGTGTGTATGAGTGTGTGTAGTGTGTGAGTGTGTGAGTGTATGTGTGTGAGTGTAGTGAGTGTGTGTAGTGTGTGTGTGTGTGTGTGTAGTGTGTGAGTGTAGTGTGTATGAGTGTGTGTGTAGTGTGTGTAGTGTGTGTGTGTGTAGTGTGTGAGTGTAGTGTGTAGTGTGTGAGTGTGTATGAGTGTGTGTAGTGTAGGGAGTGTGTGTATGAGTGTGTGTGTGTGTGTGTGTGTGTGTGTGTGAGTGTAGTGTGTGTGTGTGTGTGAGTGTAGTGTGTATGAGTGTGTGAGTGTAGTGTGTATGAGTGTGTGAGTGTAGTGTGCATGAGTGTGTATGAGTGTGTGTGTAGTGTGTGTGTGTAGTGTGTGAGTGTAGTGTGTATGAGTGTAGTGTGTAGTGTGTGAGTGTAGTGTGTATGAGTGTGTGTGTGTAGTGTGTGAGTGTAGTGTGCATGAGTGTGTGTGTGTAGTGTGTGAGTGTAGTGTGCATGAGTGTGTGTGTGTAGTGTGTGAGTGTAGTGTGCATGAGTGTGTGTGTAGTGTGTATGAGTGTAGTGTGTATGAGTGTAGTGTGTGAGTGTAGTGTGTATGAGTGTGTGTGTAGTGTGTATGAGTGTAGTGTGTATGAGTGTGTGTGTAGTGTGTATGAGTGTAGTGTGTATGAGTGTAGTGTGTATGAGTGTAGTGTGCATGAGTGTGTATGAGTGTGTGTGTGTAGTGTGTATGAGTGTGTGTGTGTAGTGTGTGAGTGTAGTGTGTATGAGTGTGTGTGTGTAGTGTGTGAGTGTAGTGTGTATGAGTGTGTGAGTGTAGTGTGCATGAGTGTGTGAGTGTAGTGTGCATGAGTGTGTATGAGTGTGTGTGTGTAGTGTGTGAGTGTAGTGTGTATGAGTGTGTGTGTAGTGTATGAGTGTAGTGTGTATGAGTGTAGTGTGTATGAGTGTGTGAGTGTAGTGTGCATGAGTGTGTAGTGTGTGTGTAGTGTGTATGAGTGTGTGTGTAGTGTGTGTAGTGTGTGAGTGTAGTGTGTATGATTGTGTGTGTAGTGTATGAGTGTAGTGTGCATGAGTGTGTGTGTGTAGTGTGTATGAGTGTGTGAGTGTAGTGTGCATGAGTGTGTATGAGTGTGTGTGTAGTGTGCATGAGTGTGTATGAGTGTGTGTGTGTAGTGTGTGAGTGTAGTGTGTATGAGTGTAGTGTGTAGTGTGTGAGTGTAGTGTGTGAGTGTAGTGTGCATGAGTGTGTGTGTGTAGTGTGTATGAGTGTGTATGAGTGTAGTGTGTATGAGTGTGTGTGTAGTGTGTATGAGTGTAGTGTGTATGAGTGTAGTGTGTATGAGTGTAGTGTGCATGAGTGTGTATGAGTGTGTGTGTGTAGTGTGTGAGTGTAGTGTGTATGAGTGTGTGTAGTGTGTATGAGTGTGTGTGTGTAGTGTGTATGAGTGTGGTGTGTGAGGTGTGTGAGTGTAGTGTGTGTGTAGTGTGTGTGTAGTGTATGAGTGTAGTGTGTATGAGTGTGTGAGTGTAGTGTGCATGAGTGTGTAGTGTGTGTGTGTAGTGTGTGTGTAGTGTGTGTGTAGTGTGTGAGTGTAGTGTGCATGAGTGTGTGTGTGTAGTGTGAGTGTGTGTGTGTAGTGTGTATGAGTGTGTGAGTGTAGTGTGCATGAGTGTGTGTGTGTAGTGTGTGAGTGTAGTGTGTATGAGTGTGTGTGTAGTGTGTGTGTATGAGTGTGTGTGTAGTGTGTATGAGTGTAGTGTGTATGAGTGTATGAGTGTAGTGTGTATGAGTGTAGTGTGTATGAGTGTGTGAGTGTAGTGTGCATGAGTGTGTATGAGTGTGTGTGTAGTGTGTATGAGTGTGTGTAGTGTGTATGAGTGTGTGTAGTGTGTATGAGTGTGTGTAGTGTGCATGAGTGTGTATGAGTGTGTGTGTAGTGTGTATGAGTGTAGTGTGTATGAGTGTGTGTAGTGTGTATGAGTGTGTGTAGTGTGCATGAGTGTGTATGAGTGTGTGTGTGTGTGTGTAGTGTGTATGAGTGTAGTGTGTATGAGTGTAGTGTGTGAGTGTAGTGTGTATGAGTGTAGTGTGTATGAGTGTATGAGTGTAGTGTGTATGAGTGTGTGAGTGTAGTGTGCATGAGTGTGTATGAGTGTGTGTGTAGTGTGTATGAGTGTAGTGTGTATGAGTGTAGTGTGTATGAGTGTGTGTAGTGTGCATGAGTGTGTATGAGTGTGTGTGTAGTGTGTATGAGTGTAGTGTGTATGAGTGTGTGTAGTGTGTATGAGTGTGTGTAGTGTGCATGAGTGTGTATGAGTGTGTGTGTGTAGTGTGTATGAGTGTGTGTAGTGTGCATGAGTGTGTATGAGTGTGTGTGTAGTGTGTATGAGTGTAGTGTGTATGAGTGTGTGTAGTGTGTATGAGTGTGAGTGTAGTGTGTATGAGTGTAGTGTGTATGAGTGTGTGTGTGTGTAGTGTGTGAGTGTAGTGTGTGTGTAGTGTGTATGAGTGTGTATGAGTGTAGTGTGTATGAGTGTAGTGTGTAGTGTGTGAAATACAACAGTGGCTTTATATAAACAAACTGTCATTTAAAGGGTTAAAATGCTGAAAATGAAAGAATATTTGTTAGTTATGATCAGAACTGATGTTGGTTAAAAAAATGAAATATTTTCCAAATGGCAATTTTGTGCCGCGGATATTTTTGTCCTCCAAGAACCTCCGAGTAACATTTTATTGACACACAAGTTAAAGTTTATTATATTCAATTTGTGACGCACGGTGAGAAAGTGCGAGCGCGAGGAAATCAACTGCGTTCCGCAACCGAGTCCTGAAACGGTACTGCGGGTATATCAAATACCACATCTGACATGCTGAAATAAATGCACATATTTAAATTATAACCGTTGATATTTGAAATGTTAATATTAAAGAGTATATTTACAAGAAGTGCATCGTTAATATGCACAATTATAATTTCAGCTAATACGAAATTAATGATAAACATCCGTCATTGTGTTTTGAACAGGCGGGAAAGACGCATCATTATTAAATTATACTAGTGACTACAGATATAAAATCAAAACTGTGCAATTAGTGCAATCATGTTAATTTGTCTTGCCATGTTCAGAAATCATTTAGTGGAATCAGATGCTTTAGTGAGGCTGGATTGAACCGAAGAGTGCAATATAGAAACATATTGATCAACCGTATTTACACGCCGATCAATAATTCATGACATTTGAAACACAATAGAGCAGCGTTTGGGTGAACAGACATTCTCAAGTGGTTGATTTGATTTAATGTAAAGTGAATATAATGTGTGATAATGTCTAATGAGCGTTCAGGTCCCTCACATTCACTGCACGGCAAACTCAAGACTTTATAACACCTGCATTCATCACATCACAGGCTGTTGGGAATGGAATAAGCAACTACCATAATCACATATTTATGAATGAAAACAGATTAGGCCACGCCCACGTTTGAAAATGCAACGTTTACACATGAAAACAACGTTTCAAAAACACTAAATTACCTCAAGACTTTGGAAAATGATGACGCTAGGAAACAGAAATGGATTACTGTGGGCGTGGACTTGTGTCTTTGCAATAGACCACGCCCCCAATTACTTGAGCCACACCTCTCTTTCCAAAAACCCGCCCTGCAGTGACATCACCCAGCCCAATATCAGCAAAACCAAACGCACAAAATGATTGACAGTCAGATTGTTTTCTGATAGACTTGTAAATAATCGTAGCCACGATCGCCTGTTTGGGGGGGGGGGGGGGGGGGTCACGCGATACGAGCGTGAACCGATCGTCTTATTTGGGGGGGGGGGGGGTCACGCGATACCAGCGTGAACCGATCGTCTTATTTGGGGGGGGGGGGGGGTCACGCGATACCAGCGTGAACCGATCGTCTTATGGGGGGGGTCACGCAATACGAGCGTGAACCGAGGGTAAGATGGTGCCCCCTAGGGAGTCGGTGCCCTACACAGACTGCGGAGACTAGGGAGTGTGCTTATAGGGAGCGACGGTACCTCATAGAATTCCTTAAAGTTTGTTCAGATGTCGTTTGTTTTGCTGATCTGGGTAGGGGGGGGGGGGTGTTACAGTGTGAAGAATGTATTATTGGAGGGGGTTACCTGCCCCCCATCCCCCCTGGAATCTACACCCCTGACTGTACTGATAATACCCCTGCTGATGATGCCCACATTGTGGCATGACAAAACCCGTCTGCGGGTGCAACCGTGCCGCATCAGTACTATGTTTCTGTACATGTCTTCACCACCATAAAATACACAAACTCTTTCCTGACATCACCGAATCTTAATAAACCCCAATAATGAGAGAACAAGTCCCGTTATGTAAGATCATGGACATATCGTAAGTGTGTTATGTGTCTTTGTGGTGCATTTAATGCAAACTGTGCTTCCACGGTTTAGAGAATAGTGTAGTTCACATGTACTGAATATTAAAGTGATTTATTTAATTTAAATGTGTAATAATGTGCAAACAGAACGCTGTACTGACACCGGGTGTGTAACGGGTGACAGAATGAGTGTCATAATGTGTCGAGTTTGTCATCAATAAAGTTCAGTGTATCAAAACTTTGCTTTTGTGCCATTTTCATTGAGTCTTGGTGTCAACACACTTCTTATATTACAATCGCAACATTTCATAAGATATAAAACATGAAAATGTTCATGTTAACGCTGAAGATTGACAAACTTTGACTCCTATTGTTCATTTTCTTGCAATTGCATAAATTGCGTTTAATTCCTCTGAATAAGCTGGAAGTGTCTGAGCTGGTCCGGCACATATCACTTACTGTAATCAACACTTTGACAGAAACGTAAATAACAACAGGTGCAATATTTGCTCAATCAGCTTTATTAGGAGGAAAAATCATCATCTGAAATATTCCTGCTGAAACTAGTGTCATTATTCCTTCATTTTGTTCCAACAGGCTGAAGTGACCAGATTAGCTAATTATACCAAATAAATATAATTCTCCTTTAAATTATCTTTAGTATGAAATCAGACACACATCTCTCTCCTCGCCACGAGCGTGTCGTCTCTCACCACTTCAGCAGGCAAAGGTAAGCATCACTTTCATGTCCCCAATAGAATATACAGTATGATACACAGTTACATATTTACACGGTTACATGAACAAGCTCCTTTTTCCTCGTCATTTGTTTCTTCAAATCAAAACATGTTGATAAAGATTGATTAAAGCCCTCCCCCAAAATAAGTACTGTAAATCCTACTCAAAGAATACACAGAGATACACCGATGAGCCACAACATTAAAACCACCTGCCTAATGTTGTGTAGGCCCCCCTCGAGCCGCCAAAACAGCATCAACCTGCATCTCATTATATTCATCTCAGCTAATTGTACAGAGTGGTTATCTGAGTTACCGTAGACATTGTCAGTTCAAACCAGTCTGACTAATCTCTGTTGACCTCATCTACATGAACTGTCGCTCATGGGATGTGTTTTGTTTATGCGCCATTCGGAGTAAATTCTAGAGACTGTTTGTGTGTGAAAATCCCAGAAATACGCAACAGCCCGCCTGGTTCTAACAATCATGCCACTTTTTTTCCCATTCTGATGGTTGATGTGAACATTAACTGAAGCTCCTGACCCGTATCTGATTATTTGATGCATTGCTGCCACGTGATTGGCTGATTAGATAATAGCATGGATGATTGTTGGTGCCAGACGGGCTGGTTTTGTGCATTTCTGGGATTTGGAGCGTGGCATGATTGTGGTGCCAGACGGGTCAGTTTGATTATTTCTGGGATTTGGAGAGTGGCATGATTGTTGGTGCCAGACGGGCTGGTTTTATTATTTCTGGGATTTGGAGAGTGGCATGATTGTTGGTGCCAGATGGGCTGGTTTGATTATTTCTGGGATTTGGAGCGTGGCATGATTGTTTGGTGCCAGACGGGCTGGTTCTGTGCATTTCTGGGATTTGGAGAGTAGCATGATTGTTGGTGCCAGACGGGCTGGTTTTTTTATTTCTGGGATTTGGAGCGTGGCATGATTGTTGGTGACGGACGGGCTAGTTTTGAACATTTCTGGGATTTGGAGAGTGGCATGATTGTTGGTGCCAGATAGGCTGGTTTGATTATTTCTGGGATTGGGAGCGTGGCATGATTGTTTGGTGCCAGACGGGCTGGTTTTATTATTTCTGGGATTTGGAGCGTGGCATGATTGTTGGTGCCGGACGGGCTAGTTTTGAACATTTCTGGGATTTGGAGAGTGGCATGATTGTTGGTGCCAGACGGGCTGGTTTTTTTTATTTCTGGGATTTGGAGCGTGGCATGATTGTTGGTGCCGGACGGGCTAGTTTTGAACATTTCTGGGATTTGGAGTGGCATGATTGTTGGTGCCAGATGGGCTGGTTTGAGTATTTCTGGGATTTGGAGCATGGCATGATTGTTGGTGCCGGACGGGCTAGTTTTGAATATTTCAGGGATTTGGAGCGTGGCATGATTGTTGGTTTGAGTATTTCTGGGATTTGGAGCGTGGCATGATTGTTGGTGCCAGACAGGCTGGTTTGAGTATTTCTGGGATTTGGAGAGTGGCATGATTGTTGGTGCCAGACGGGCTGGTTGAGCATTTCTGGGATTTTCACACAAAACAGTCTCTAGAATTTACTCAGAATGGTGCCAAACCAAAAAAACATCCAGTGAGGGGCAGTTCATGTTGATGAGAGAGGTCAACAAGTACAATTGCAGTGAGAATGCTATTCTGAGATGCAGGTTGGCACTGTTTTGGCGGCACGAGGTGGACCAGCACAATATTAGGGAGGTGGTTTTAATGTTGTGGCTGATCGGTGTATGTATATATATTGCATAAGCTCAACATTCACGCCTCACAGATCCAAACTAATTAAAGTGCTTCGGAGTTCACCAGTGGGGCAAAACACCCGCTTACCGCAGACCAAACACAGTATTCAGATGTAAAATCTCCTTTATAATTCTCCTCGTCCAACACGTGTTCCAGTTAAACCATATTTTATATATATATATATATATATATATATATATATATATATATATATATGATCATATGATTTATTCAGAGTTTTCTGAACTCTGAAATTCTTCAGGTGAATATAAAAAATAAACACTATGAAGTGTGTAAATATAACCCATTATAAAGCTATAAATAATACATATATTACACACAAAATCAGAGTGTAAATAATTATAACCACCTGCTTAATTATTCATAGTTACATTTAGAATACATAATTAATCAACACCTAATGTCATGTGCTATAATGCTTTATATTCTGAGATATAGCCATGAATGGGAAAATATGCTAATGCATTATAATTATGGTTACATTTATAAAATCACAACTGATAAGGTGTATAATATGCTTTATAATGCATTACATACACAATAATTCCCAATCCATTTGAGCAGTGATTGTAAACACCCATAATCCTCTTGGAAGCATTTTAGGGCCGTTTTCCCTCTAATAAAGGACGTTTGGGGATGGAGTCACTTGTTAAGTCTTGCTCATGTAAAAGGAATCATTACCAACTCTGATATTTGTATAATATATACAACTTTCATAAGTGACTAGTCTTCACTGTTCTACAAACCAACACTCAAACTCTCAGCCGACACACAGCTAGCATCATAGAGTTAGCCTCAAACATCATCTCTATAAACATCCCAAAGGGTTTGGTTTGACGGGTCATGCGTACTGGACAAACACATGGTGCTTGTGTCTGTAGGGGGGAAATCTGATATCTGCCAATCAATTCCCCCTGGATTAAACTCAATAATGGCCAATGAAAACACAACTGAACAACCCTGACAATTAGTGGCATTACACGAAACATGGCGACGTCCATTTAACTCCTGTTCTTTTCAACAGATGTTTTCTGCTAAACTTGCGGTCCTAATCAAAAACAGATTCATTTGTTCCATCGCAAACCCCTCGGTTCATATTAGAAAAACATCAATATGGTTCATAAACTGGATATTACAATTCTTACCTTGACTGTTCAAACTATTCTAAACAGCACAAACCAAATGATTCATGAATCTGTAAAATGTTCTAGTTCAGATTCAGTTTGTAGTTCCCTAGTTCTGTGATTTAGTTCCTAGTTCTGTGATTTAGTTCCTAGTTCTGTGATTTAGTTCCTAGTTCTGTGATTTAGCTCCTAGTTCTGTGATTTAGCTCCTAGTTTTTTAGGATTTAGTTCCTAGTTCTCCGATTCAGCCCCTAGTTCTGTGATTTAGTTCTGATTCAGACCCTAGTTCTCAGATTCAGACCCTAGTTCTGATTCCAGTTCCTATTTCTTATTCAGTTCATGGTCCCTATTCAGTCCCTAGTATTCTGATTCAGTCCCTAGTTCTGTGATTCAGTCCCTAGTTCTCCGATTCAGTTCCTAGTTCTCCGATTCAGTTCCTAGTTCTCCGATTCAGTTCCTAGTTCTCCGATTCAGTTCCTAGTTCTCCGATTCAGTTCCTAGTTCTCCGATTCAGTCCCCCTAGGTCTCGGATTCAGTCCATAGTTCTGATTCAAACCGTAGTTCTCAGATTCAGTCCCTAGTTGTGATTCTACATTACACTACCTTCTCAATACTTTGCCCTACTTGCTTTGCGAGCTAACAACCGATTCATCATTTGATTCTTTGAGAAAGAATCTCATCCCTCATCCAAACCTGCTCCATCAAATCAATCATTCCTTATCGAGCCCTAGTGTGTCATTAAGTGTGTTTTTCTGTCCCATAACCATTGCTGTTAACTTTAAGCATCAACTCCAACTGTTTGGACAAAATATGCATGAATCATGGAACCTTAATTACATGGATCATTGGCTTTCCAGAGCTTTTTCACCCATCTATTGCACCTATGTTTAATAAAGTGGAGAAAAACAAAGTCAATCAGGCAAAGGATACAGGAGCAGCAAGAACGGATATGGTTTATAGAATATCTGGTTTACACCCAAAACCAAATGCCAAATTTCTCCAGAAGTCCAGAGAGCATTGAATTTCTCTCATTTACTCTAGAAATCAGAGATGAGGAGAAAACAAAAATCCCAAACACCCTTAATATCTGTGTCCATATTGCCCAATAAAACCCAATCAGGAAAGATCAGGTCAACAGATTTCGATTCGCCCCGTTAGACTGACAGAGAGAGATTCGAGACAGGAGAGACACAACAGACGTTTATCAGACCACCAAGATCTTCACTTCATCATGTTCATCGGGCCGGTAGAAGAACGGGATGCAGGGGTTTTCTCCCAGGAAGGGAGGGGGTCTGGCCTGAGGGTTCTGGATCTCCTGCAGAAGCTGCATGATCTGACGGGCAGTGCCGTCTTCTTTGGGTCTCAGAGACGAGCCTGTGGAGAGGTCTGTTCCAGATCCTGGTCTCTCAGAGTTCTGGTACTGAATCTCAGGGTCTGTGCTGGACTGAGGTGCTGAAGACTGAAGATCAATCGTTGAGCTCATGTCCAGAATCGCTGCATGGAGGAACAAGTGAGTGAATATTTCAAGGCTAGAATCACAGTACTCGTGTAATCCTGAGGTTGGTGAATGTCTGATTGTTCTTTTTAATGTCTTTACTGAACTGATTTGAACGGTCTACATTTAAGTGTAAGATCGAACTTTGTTTGGGAGTAAAACTGAAATTTGTTACATGTAACCAAAAGCAAAAATGTCCAACGACCCATAGATTGAGTTACTAGTCCATTCAGAGGCCAAGATTTTTAATTAAACAGTGGGGAACATGCATGTGATCCACAATAGACTGGATCACTGGTGTGAGTGCTCATCTGCATTACAGCGCCGCCTACATTTCATATATATATATAAAAAAAAATAATAAAAGTTCAAGGAAAAAAATTCAAAAAAAATATATAAAAAAAAAAAAAAGAATTCAGTCCCTAGTTCTGTGATTTAGTTCCTAGTTCTGATTCACTCCCTAGTTACTGGTCCCTATTCAGTCCCTAATGTTTTGATTCAGTCACTAGTTCTTGATGTAGTTCCAAGTTGAGATTTAGTTCCTAGTTCTCTGATTCAAGTCCCAAGTTCAAATTTAGTACCTAGTTCTCCCATTCACTCCCTAGTTCTCCCATTCACTCCCTAGTTCTCCCATTCACTCCCTAGTTCTCCCATTCACTCCCTAGTTTTCCCATTCACTCCCTGGTCCCTATTCAGTCCCTAATGTTCTGATTCAGTCCCTAGTTCTTGATTCAGTCCCTAGTTCTTGATTCAGTCCCAAGTTCTCTGATTCAGGTACCTAGTGCTCCCATTCACTCCCTGGTTCCCCCATTCACTCCCTAGATTTCTGATTCAGTTCCTGGTCCCTATTCAGTCCGTAATGTTCCGATTCAGTTCATATTTCCGATTCAGTTCATATTTCCGATTCAGTCCCTAGTTCTTGATTCAGTTCCAAGTTGAGATTTAGTCCCTAGTTTTCTGATTCAGTTCCTGGTCCCTATTCGGTCCCTAATGTTCTGATTCAGTTCATATTTCTGATTCAGTCCCTAGTTCTCCCATTCAGTCCCTAGTTGTCTGATTCATTCCCTAGTACTCAAAAGACTGTAAACATATACAGTATAATTTATAAATTATTCAAATTTTTAAACAAAAAATGTTTTTCTGTAAAATTATAATTTTTTTTGCAACAAGTTAATTGTATGTGAACGTGGTGGGAATTTTTGTTGATCTAAAGAAAGCATTTGATATGTCTGATCATGAATTGTTAATAAAAAGTAACTAAATATGGTATAAGAGGCATTGCACATTCATGGTTATAAAGTTACTTGAAGAACAGGTAACGATAGTTTCATTTAAATGATACTGTTACTCAGTCAATGCAGGTTAAATGCGGTGTGCCGCAGGGATCAGTTTTAGGTCCAAAATGATTTATTTTGTATATGAACGACTTTGGGATGGTTTTGAAATTGCTCAAATGTATTTTGTTTGCAGATGACACAAATGTATTTTTAAAGAAAAAACATGATATTTAGTAATATAGAGATTAAAACAGACAACAATGTAAATTTTTGCTATTCTGTTCGGTGGCGCAGAATGTTTATTTCGCTACAAAAACAGAAGACAAAATGTCACGTGTGGACTTCTGAGAACACTGAGTAATGAATCAAATTGTTAAAATGAACCATTCAAACTGTATAACACTTCCTGATGCTAAAGTGTGACTGAAAGAGCGGCATTATACCTGGGCTGTCCTCCCCGTTGAGCTCCTCGAGTCGCTCTGCAGGGTGAATGTGGTCTTCTCCAGCGAGCAACAGGTCTGTATTACTGACGGGACTCATGCACCTGCTATACCATTCATTTCTCTCGCTCACCAAACGCATCACCAGGTCCTGCAGCTCTGCTAGCTTCACCTAAACACACACACACACACACACACACACACACGTCAACATCACATCACAGCCGCCAGCAGTGTCACACAAACACTAATCCGTTTCTCGCACCTTCATCTCCTCTTTGTCTTTGGCCAGCATGTTGATGTACTGCTCTTTCTCAAAGTGTCTCCGTTTCATGATGGCTCTCTGGTTCTGATACAGCGCGATGTATTCACCTAGCATACAAGAGATGTCAATCGGAAATCCTGGTGGTTCATCACACTGGTTTTTAATGACCAACGCAGAGATCTTGAGAATAAGGTGGACATATAACTTGAGCATGAGATAATACGAGATAAATATCTGAAATTAAATGCACATCTAAAAATGCTTAAAAAGAAAAACGGTGGCCGTCTACTGCGAGACGGTTATTTTAGTGAATCAAAAACAAAACGGGGATGTGCGAGACCAGTCGACTAAGCGGTTCCGATGCTGCTAGTCGACACTGGAATTACAAGTCGGTCAATATTTTTCCCCATTAAACTGTTTGGCTTTATATTTTTATAGAGGCTTCACTTAAATTACTGTCTTATTAATGTTACACATTTTACATATAATAATACAAACGAGGATATCTGGAGCGGATACAAAGTTTCATTTCACCTCAGTCTGCGTGTGCTTCTTCCCTCTCTCACTCGCGGCACGCGCAGGAAACATCCTCTCGCTACACAAGCAAACTCAGCAAAGTGGATATAGAAATCACATGCAGGAAGCGGATTTGAAAGTCGCTATGGATTTTTTAACATTTTTGCGTGCTTGTAAGATATTTTACCGATGAGCGACTTTTTCAAGAGTCACCTCAGGCGAGACAGTAGCCTAGAAAATGACATTTCTTTTACCCTGCAGATTAAGACGGCTATTTCCAACGAGGTGCCGACGGCTTAACGGGTTAAACGTTTATTCTGTGTGCACGTCATGTTTAGGATACATTAGGTTTATTGTAGGCTACATCATATATAGCTAGTTATTTTTACATCGTAACGGTTATTAGTTAACGTTCTTTTCAGAACAGCGGTCATATTAGATCAACGGCTAACGCATAACCACGTTTTTTCATGACTGTTTTCTGAAGGTTGTCTTCTTTTTAGACTAGTCGACTCTAGATGAATGTTGCATGAGGTCTGGGTATCTCAGCGAGTATTGAAGCTGACTATCACACCTGGAGTCGTGCTGAGTGACTCCAGCCAGGTCTCCTTAGCAACCAAATTGTCCCGGTTGCTAGGGAGGGTAGAGTCACATGGGGTAACCAAATTGTCCCGGTTGCTAGGGAGGGTAGAGTCACATGGGGTAACCAAATTGTCCCGGTTGCTAGGGAGGGTAGAGTCACATGGGGTAACCTCCTCGTGGTGGTGATTAGTGGTTCTCTCAATGGGGCGTGTGGTGAGTTGTGTGTGGATCGTGGAGAGTAGCATGAGTCTCCACATGCTGTGAGTCTCCGCGGTGTCATGCACAACCAGTCGCGTGATCAGATGCACGGATTGACGGTCTCAGAAGCGGCAGCAACTGAGACTTGTCGTTAATCAGTATCGTTCAATTCCTACGATTCCTATCATCAGAGAAAAACTAAATAATGACGCAAAGACTTGACTTAGCATAAGGGGAAATGCTAAAAAGCTTGTGATATGACCTCTTAAATACCAAACAAGCAATGTTTAGGACTTGTACGCATTCTGACACACAATGTGTGACTTTACACGTGTTTAACATGTCGGATATCAGCGAGAGTGCAGGAGTGTCTCACCGATAGTGTCCGTTTCTCCAGAAAGTTGAATGCAGCGATGCTCGAGCTCCTCCACCCTCTCCTTCAGATCCACCTTCTCATGCATGACAGCTGTGAAACGCTCCTGAAGCTTCTCCATAGCAGCACGTAGAGCCTCATGAACTTCCACTGGAACGCCATCAGAGCTCCCTACAAACACACACACACACACACACACACACACACACACGGTCCGTCATACAGACACACGTCTCTCAGACTGACATGAACTGCAGAAAAGAACAAACAGTGCACCAGGTGTGAGTGATTGTGCTGAAACCTCACCTGTTTCTCCAGGTGTACTGTTGTGGTGATGATGATGCTGATGATGCTCGTGGCTCATGGCCGCCATCTGTTGCCGTGCGGCGTGATGAAGTCTCCTCTCTTCCTCAAGCTGCCGGCTCATCTCGTCGCGCTCTTCCTCCAGATGTGACATAGCAAAATGCACAAACTGCTCCTACATGAACAGATGAGGAAAAGCACAGCTGTTAAATTCAACACATTTAACATTGTGATGCATTTGTGAGTGAAAGGGAATATTCAGAGGGAAATAATCAAAGGCGGAACTTCATTTCATCCATTTGAATTTGATCGGATTTCGTAAAGTGGGCTGCGATATTATTGGTTAATTTATACCAATACAACCCTGATGGCAACAGCAAAAGAGAGAAAGTCATTTCTTTAGAATAACGTGCACTGATGAATCGTGCACATGGAGACCAATAATGTGCATTAAGCAAATACAGTCAATTTATGTTGACTTAAAGCCTCCATACGTAGAGTCGAGGGCTGAACCGGATTCATTTGGGTATATTTCAACACCCAATGCGCTCCAAGTCCTCGTGGTGGCGTAGTGACTCGCCTCAATCCGGGTGTCGGAGGACGAATCTCAGTTGCGTCTGAGACCGTCAATCCGCGCATTTTATCACGTGACTTGTTGAGTGCGTTACCGTGGAGACGTAGCACGCGTGAAGGCTTCACGCTATTCTCCGCGGCATCCACACACACACAACTCACCACACACCCCACCGAGAGTGAGAACCACATTAAAGCGACCACGAGGAGGTTACCCCATGTGACTCTACCCTCCCTAGCAACTGGGCCAATTTGGTTGCTTAGGACAGGGGTTTTCAAACTTTTTAATCCAAAAGGACCCCCAAATATGATGATTCCATGCAGGGGACCGCCTTACCTAAAATATAAAGGTAACTATGTATTTTTGAGTAAATCATTTTATATAAATATAAAGACATATTGCAATTCATATTACAATAAACATAAATCTGAAATGGTGTTTCAATAATAAAAATAATTTTTGACTGGAGTCCTGGATTCAAACTCTCGACTCCAGGTGTGATAATCGCCGATACACCCAGACCCCAAATTTTGTTGTTTTTGATCAACAACGGAGTGTAAAGAACAGAAAGTGTATTAAAAGAGACATTATTAAACGATAAATGGATTGCATGGATCTCGTCTTTGTACACCCGGAACGAGTCAAACCAAACTTGAACTCAACACGCAGTTGCTGCTGCATTTCTTCAGCACTCAAAGGGCCTCATTCATGAAACACAAGCAGAACATACTTGTGTGTAAATGCCTGGACGTACATTTTCGGATTCATTCGTTTTTATAGTCAAAAATTGAAACCCGCTCCCGGCCACGTGTGTCGAGTTGCGTTCGTTCAGACAAACTGACATGAATAATGATAGAAGTGAAATTAACCTGTTTTTTAAATAAAAAGAGTGGAGATATTTATTTGCTGCTTGCATTTATTTATTTAAAAGTATCATTTTTTCCAGCAGAAGATCTTGACATGTTGTGAAAGGTTCATGGAAAGGCGCAATTGGCGTTTGATTTTCTCGAAAATAAATAAATTATGCCCTTTAGAATTTTTTTATATTACTCCCAATTTTTTTGGATATTTACAAAATGTTCATGCAGGAGGCGAAATCTGAACGTTTACCAGCCAGTGGCAAATCACAGACATTTTTATTCGTATGGCGAAATCCACGATGGAGGATGGGATGTTTTGTTACGTTAACTCTATACTCTGCTTGAAAGCTTCAATTTATTTAGTTGAGCAGCTACTGGAAGCTTCTAAAACAATCAGGACAATTTAACTTTTACACTTGTGTAAAATCACATTCAACAGCTGCTTTATGCAGCACAATGAGCTAGCAGCTAACAGCTAGCGGTCGTGTTATTGTTTATTGTTTTGTGTCGCGATTAAAATGATGTCACGGCGCAACTATGACGATCAGCCTATAATCCCGCCCACATTGAGGCGGCACTAAACCGCAGTGGAAAAGAAGGCTCAGAAAAGTAAAGCGAGACGATCCATGCCGTGGAAAAGTGCCATTTGATACACGGCCGTTGTACCATCTTTGAATTGCTGCATATTTAGTTTATATGAACTCACCATATCTTCTCTGCTCTCAAAGTCTTCTGGAATGGTGATCTGAGATTTCAGGAAGCTCTCTGGGAGTGACTGACTTTCCAACCCATCACCTTCAAAAGCCACAAGGGTAATCATCAGTACAGTTAGGCACATGTTCATGTTCACACAGGCAGAGGAGTCAAAATGTTTGGCCCATCTAACTCAAATACATTTAAGTTGGTATCTGATAAAAAAAAAAAAAGAATTTTGTTAATGCGTCTCAATTGCAGACATTGGCTTTAGCCACCCCAAGAGATGCGCTAAGGTGCGGTAACCCACGGCGACCGCGAGCCACCACAACGTGATCTCACGCGAATTACGGGCCGTTTGAGCAAATTGAGTGCTTCAATACAAGACAGGGGTCCTCTTCAAGCGTCTCGCTGTATGACCGTTTTAATGCTTCATAACGGGACTCGTTTGGGATGTTGTAATTTGGTGCAAAATACGGGACGTCCCAGCTAAAGCGGGGCAGTTGTATACCCAAGCAGCAATGAATATTGCATATGCCATGTGTTTAAATACAGCCCTCATAAAAAAAAAAAAAAAACACCCATTGCTAAATACACGCATGGCGAACATATGCAAGGTTTCATTGGTTGCCATGACAACAAATGTGGACGTGCTCACAAAAGCGACGAAATCAGATCGGTCCGCATATAACGTGCGGTTTCAACAGTCAAGTCGAATTTTAGGAAAAAAAAAAAGAAAGAAAAAAAAATGTTATTTTTCCTGCATTGTGAACAAAGCCCTGGTATAGTATCTTACTCGTCCAGCGGCTCGCACGAGTTTACCGTGGGACTCACCCTGATCTCGGAGCGATGGATTTGGTGTGGAGCTGCTCAACAGTTCCTGCACTTCAGTCTTCAACTCTTCATTGTCTCTGGCCAGCTGATTCAACTTCTCCTGCAAGAGGCAGCAGTGAAGTCAGAGGAGTTCAAGCATGCAAACTAACTTCAAATGACACTTTTATGCAAAGCAACTTACAGTAGAGTCCATATATACACGAGTCCATGCATTCTCTGGGAGTGAAACCCATGACATTGGCGTTGCTAGCACCATGCAATGCCAACTGAGCTACTAGAACTAAGAACTAGAACTATTCCGGTTCCAGTTCTGATAAAAGTTCCACTTAAAGGAATATTCCGGGTTCAGTAGTTACGCTAATCAACAGCGTTTGTGCTGTCATAATGTTGAAAATAATGACTTATCCCTCTCATATTTAATTAAATGCAAATATCGCCGTTTCGGGAATGGGCCGATCTGTTCTTGAGTTGAAAGAAACGGCTCATAAGATTCATCTGTGTAAGCTGCTTTGAAACGTGTTGTGAAAAGCGCTATATGAAATAAATGACCATGACTTGACTAAATTCAGTTCAGACGGCAAACTCACAACTCATTTAAAACATGATGTCTGTTGCTCTGTACATTCAGTAGCATCACAGGAAACACTGTCCGACAACACAAACAATACACAACAGAACTGCACGGGACAACTCGACTTGACTCTGCTCGCTTTTTGGGGGTTTTCCACTGTGGACAGTACATGGTACCTTTTTTAGTACCACCTCGGTCGAGGTTCCAAGCGAGCCAGAACTGTGAAATGTGCCGTCAAAATCCTGCAGATCACTGATTGGTCAGAGAGAATCGTCACTGGCTTTGCAATACGGGACAACAACTCGCTAGTTTTAAAGTTAGCAACAGCGATAGTGGTATAGCAGTATCATTTGTTCACGCGACTTTCCAATTGTAAAGAGAAATGTCTGCATGCAAAACCACGCCGTGGTCCATAAACGAGGTTCGGACGTTCCACTCGTTAGCGACAAACAAAACGAAAAATTCTCAGGAAGTGTCTCAGCTGTTGGACGCACGCGGCTTTCACTGGACATACCAACAGTGCAGGGAAACGTTAAAAAAACTTCAAAGTGACGACAGAACCATCAAGGAAAAGTGGAAGTGGTTCAACAAATGGACGCCATCTAGACCGGCGAGCAATGGGAGGGAGAGCGCGCTGGACTCGGTCACGGCGTTGTTGGCGTCCACGATGGAGGATGGGGTGTTTTGTTACATTAACTCTAAACTCTGCTTGAAAGCTTCACTTTATTTAGTTGAGCAGCTACTGGAAGCTTCTAGAACAACCAGCCCAATTTAACTGTTACACTTGTGTAAAATCACCATCAAAAACTGCTTTATGCAGCACAATGAGCTAGCAGCTAACAGCTAGCACTCGTGTTATTGTTTATTGTTTTGCGTCGCGTTTAAAATGTCACAGCACAACTATGACGATCAGCCTATAATCCCGCCCACATTGAGGCGGCACTAAACTGCAGTGGAAAAGTGCCATAAGACTGTTGTTGGTGCAAGAAACAATGAAAAATGGAAAAGTGTAGAACTAGGTCTGTTTAAAAGCTGCATGAAATTAGCACTACACCTGCGCCTGCTGCAGCTCCAGGTGACTCCGCTCCAGCTGAACTTTGCCCTGCACCTCATCGTGCTGCAATCGGTCCATCAGCTGCACCTGGTGGAGGAACTGCTTGTGCAGATGTTCCCGTTCAGACACGAGCTGCTGATATCCAGCGGTGTACTGCTGCAGATGGGCCAGATACTGATCTCTCTGCTCCTGCACGGACGTCACTTCCTGCGACTTCTCCAGCAGCTGATTGGACAAAGGACCAATGTGCAAACTCTTTATCTGATGAATATATAGGCTATTAAAAGCTTATATTGGTAAATACTTAAATATAGATCGCTGTAACGGAGCCATGTCTCCATAATTTCAAAATAAGAGTCCCTTGAGTGTTTTGGGCTTGTTTACAGTTAAAAGTCCCACATACTGGGGGTCCTGGGTAGCTCAGTGGTAGCTGATGCTAGCTAAGATGCTAGCTACCACCCCTGGAGTCGCTAGTTTGAATCCAGGGTGTGCTGAGTGACTCCAGCCAGGTCTCCTTAGCAACCAAATTAGCCCGGTTGCTAGGGAGGGTAGAGTCACATTGGGTAACCTCCTCGTGGTTGCTATAATGTGGTTCTCGCTCTCGGTGGGGCATGTGGCGAGTTGTGCATGGATGTCGCGGAGAATAGCGTGAAGCCTCCACATGCGCTACGTCTCCATGGCAACGCACTCAACTAGTCACATGATAAGATGCGTGGATTGGCGGTCTCAGACACGGAGGCAACTGAGATTCCTCCTCCGCCACCCGAATTGAGTCACTACGCCACCACGAGGACTTGAGCGCATTGGGAATTCCAAATTTGGGAGAAAAAGGTGAAAAAACTAAATCTCACTTACTTCACCAAATCGTCATTTCTCCCTGTTATTATTGGGATTTGGATGAACAATAAACTGCATTTGGGATATCATTTATTTTTGACTCTTATAGCCTCCACGTCTGTGCCCGTCATAGTAAGACCTAAAGTATTTAGGACACGTCAAACGTTAGCTATAAAATTAGCCTTAGCGAGACAAGAGTCAGGCAACTTACATCAAAAGCATTAAAAATGTAATTTCCGTCAGTGTCATTTGGTACCTTAGATTTTAAAGCCCAAAAAGGTGCATCCATCCATCAAAAAAAGTTATCCATACGGCTCCATATGTAGCATAAGCTCAGGCGAGAAGTGACGAACGTAGAAGCGCAAGAGGAAGCCAGTGAACACTTTTTTTGGGCTTCAAAATCTAAGGTACCATCCACTCCCATTATAAAGCTGGGAAGAGCAGGATATTTTTGAATATAACTCTGATTGCGATTGGCTGAAAGAAGAAAGTCATATACACCTCGGATGGCTTGAGGGCGAGTAAATATTATGGGATGGTTTCCATTTTTTGGGTGAACTAAACTCAATACAGAATTTGAGATGTGCTGGAAATGATGCATTTGTTTTATTCAACGACACGTCTCCAGAGACACTTACCTGCTCTTTGGCATTGTGCAGATCTTCCTGCAGTTGACCCATCTTATGAGCGATCTCCTTCTTGATGTGCTGCTCTGATTGAAGAGTGCTGGCCAACTCCATGTTCTCATTGGTCTGAAGGGTGGGGGGGAGGAGCCAATCAGATAAGACAGTAAAGGTGATGTCATGCATGTAACGTTCGACTCGCACTCACCAACTTAACAAAGCCGTTCTGGAGTTCGGCCAGCTGATCTTTAAGGTCTCGGTTTTGCGCGAGCGCGCGGCTGATGGTGGCTTTATCGCTTTGTGCGTCTTCTAAAATGCGCAGTCGATTTTGAGCGTCGTCAGCCGTGCGCTCGGTTTGTCTCTCCAGTTGCTCCAGTCTCGTCTCTTGTTCCTGGACCAGTCGACTCAGCTGCTCATTGTCCCGCACCTACAGCACACAAGACCACACTTAGACCGAGCGCCTGATATACAGAGATATACAGGGATCGTTTATGGGCGATTTAATCAATTTGAACTGATTTCCTGTTTATTTTAGAGCATTAAACTCAATGTGTCTCAAAAAAATAATGGAGCAGGTCACACATAGTCAAAGTTTTTAGTTTCTCACATCGTGTAACAAAAAAATATTTCAAATCTATCTTTAAAGCTGAAGTTAAGATTAGGGCTGCAACTAACGATTATTCGACTATTATTGCAACGATTAATCATGAGCTCTTAACCGATTATTCAGCTTACAAGATATTTAGACTTGCTTTAAGAGAATGTATCTTAAATATACATTAAGTGTATTTTTTCACTTGGTTATACTTCTGCGAGTGCAGTAAAGACAGAATATACGTATATTCAAGATCTATTCTCTAAAAGCAAGTCTAAATATCGTGTATAATGCTTCTCAGGTGAATGCATCTTTATTAAAGGATTTTTAGATATTTTTAAATATTTGTAATTTTAATATTATATTCAACTGTGTTTCCAGACGCAACGCGTTAAACCCAACCGCGTTCTCAGACGTATGGCGTTAAACCCAACCGCGTTCTCAGACGTATGGCGTTAAACCCAACCGCGTTCTCAGACGTATGGCGTTAAACCCAACCGCGTTCTCAGACGTATGGCGTTAAACCCAACCGCGTTTTCAGACGCAGCGCGTTAAACCCAACCGCGTTCTCAGACGCAGCGCGTTAAACCCAACCGCGTTCTCAGACGCAGCGCGTTAAACCCAACCGCGTTCTCAGACGCAGCGCGTTAAACCCAACCGCGTTCTCAGACGCAGCGCGTTAAACCCAACCGCGTTCTCAGACGCAGCGCGTTAAACCCAACCGCGTTCTCAGACGCAGCGCGTTAAACCCAACCGCGTTCTCAGACGCAGCGCGTTAAACCCAACCGCGTTCTCAGACGCAGCGCGTTAAACCCAACCGCGTTCTCAGACGCAGCGCGTTAAACCCAACCGCGTTCTCAGACGCAGCGCGTTAAACCCAACCGCGTTCTCAGACGCAGCGCGTTAAACCCAACCGCGTTCTCAGACGCAGCGCGTTAAACCCAACCGCGTTCTCAGACGCAGCGCGTTAAACCCAACCGCGTTCTCAGACGCAGCGCGTTAAACCCAACCGCGTTCTCAGACGTTAATTACTCACTTATTCATGCTTAACTAATGCATTACTGTTGGACCCTTAGTCTCATTGTACAATATTTCATCCTCAGCTAATAATCCAGCCTGCAACGTGCTGCTATTCTAGAAGTGCACTGAGGGTGCGCGTTCAACATTCACTACACAAGCAGAACACAAATGTTGTCGTGTGCAGGTCACCTGTGCTTGGAACTGTAGACTGAGCGCGTCTCTCTCATGTTGAAGGCCGTTGATGGTTTCCTGAAGGGCCAGTTCAGTTTCTGACTGACCTGAGACCTGTGACACTGACTGAGCTTCCTGCTCTTTACTCATCACAGCTGTGGACGAGAGACACGTCTGACATTATTTCTCTCTGAAGACACTAAAGTGCCGTTCACACCAAGAGCGATTTGTAGTGACAAAAAAAAGTTCAGCGGCAATCCACTTGTTTTTTAATAATGGCTTCTATTTGCACCGCAATAGTAAGGTGGAACTACAGAAATATACGCCAAACTAACCAACAGATGTCGCTGCCGTGGCCTGGAGTGTAAAGACGGGGTGTCAATGTGTACTGCCGTCCTAGCGACCGCGGTTCGAATTTCCTGTTTCCACTAAACATTTCCTTTAATACTACTAAAAATAGAAATGCACCGATTGCACCGACTGATTTTCTTGCAATCTGTATCGAGGAAATTGATCAGATTTCTGAATCCTCTGTCCTCAACTATGGAGAAGGTCATCCAGGACCATGGATTCCATAATTTTCCTCGGAATTCCTTTGGTCTTTTCGCTGTTCATCCAAGGAAAGATGGGAGAGGATGCTGACTTGTGACTGGCTCTGAGCTCTGGCTAGCTTTGGCCGCTTAACTTTTTAGCTTATTTTTTTAAAAGTGGTATTTTCAGCTGGGTGAGGGTGTTTAGAAGTGTCTAATTAGGTTTGCTGTTCTGAACGTTATTGTGGTGGTTCCCCCACGGTTTACTTCAGCCTTACAAATATTACACATTACGAACTTTATGTATTTTTCACTCACAGTGAAGATCTTCCACGCCAATGTCATGTTTCCATGCGGCTGTGACGTTATTGCCTGCGCTGCTGGCAACAAAACGGACCGGCTTGGAATCGGAAAGTGAGGCTGACCGGCCGGTTACCGGTCCAGGCCGAGCATGCGGAAAATCGCCTGATTCCGGTCCCTGGCCGGTCGATCGCTGCATCTCTAACTTAAAATAATAGATACAAATGAATATAAAAGTGTTTTTGACAGTGATTTGGTCATGGTGAATGTCGGGAGTGCAGAGAAGGGTTTGATCCAGAGGCGGGGTCTCCCGTGTGAAACCATGGTAACTGTAGTAAAACCAAGGTTATATTTTTCCAAAAAGGTACGGTTCTAATTATAGGTATTATTAAAACCTGGAAGGATAGTGGTGAACCGTCCGCTTCACAGAAGAAATGTGGTCGGGAAAAAAATACAAAAATAAACAAATCGGAGATCACCAAAATGCTTGGTCACATCGTAAAATATGGACGGTAGAACTAGCGGCTACAATGCGGCGAGAACTTACAGGATTGGGACTAAACAGCTGTGTGGCCACAAGACAGACACTTGTTAGTGAGGCTAACTGGAAAAAACACTTTAATTCGCTAGAGAGCATAAAGATTGGACTGTGGAGCAATGGAAAACGGTCATGTGGTCTAATGAGTCCAGATTCACCCTATTGCAAAGCAATGGGCACGATAGGGTATAAAGGGAAGTGTGTGATGCACCCATCATGCATTGTGCCCACTGTACAAGCCTCAGGAGGCGGTGTTATGATCTGAGGTTGCTTCAATTGGTCAGGTTTAGGCTCAGCAAAATTATGCAAGATTATGCATATAATCAGCTGACTACATGAATGACCAGGTTATCCCATCCGACGGCTATCCGACAGCACGGGCATATTCCAGGATGGCAATGCCAAGTTTCATCAGGCTACAATTGTGAATGAGTAGTTCAGGGAGCATGAGGAATTATTTTCACACATCAACACAAGAGTCCTGACCTTAACGGCATTGAAAGTCTTTGGGATGTGCAGGAGAAGGCTTTACGGAGTGGTTCGACTCTCCCGTCATCAATACAAGATCTCAGCCAAAAATGAATGTGACTCTGATAAAGGTTGTGACGTTGCATACAGTTGTCGAAACTATGCCACGTTGAATGCGCACCGTAATCAAAGCTAAACGCGACACTTTTTTCGGCCAGGCAGTGTACCTTGTTGCGGTGAACATTTGCAGATGGTGTAAATAGGTAGTACAGATGTTTGTAGCGCATGCGTTTCATACCTGCAGCGTTCTCCAGTTCTGTGATTTTCTCCTGCAGCTCTTGAATCTGAGCTGCACTGCTGTCCCTCTCCTCTGACATCACACGCATCTACACAACACACACACAGACTTGTCAACACACTTTGGAAGTGTATGAGGGGTATATGCGAGTGTGTTTGTATGTGTACCTGTGACAGCAGTTGTTCAGTCTTGTCTTTCCACACTTGTCCCTCTTCTTGCATCTGTACGGCGTACTGATCTCTCTCTACCTGCAGCTGAGTGACCGACTCCATCAGCTACACATATATAAGCATACTGCATTAATTAATCTCTGATTCATGGGATAATGTACAAATGCACAGAACATTATCACAACTCCTTCTCACACACACACACACACACCTGAGCAGTGCGAGACTCTAACTGGTGTTTCTCGTCCAGGAGGAGTTGAACCTGCTGATGTTCTGATGGAGGACCAGATTCACTGGAGAACTATACACACAGAGAGAGAGAGAGAGAGAGAGAGAGATGGTTCAGTAGTTATATTGTTTTATTGCACATGTGTACAGCTGGTTAAGGTTGTATATTGTGTTCTGACCTGTTGCAGCATGTCGTCGGCCATCTCCAGACGCTTGCGTAACTCATCCAGTTCCAGTTTCATGCCATTATTCTCGTTTACTCTCAGCTTGAGCTGCTCAGAAAGTTCAGAGCTCTGCTGTCTGGACTCCTCATTCAAATTACTGACAAACAGAGTAAATTTACACATCAAAAAAACAACACATTCATTTAACAAGTCTAAAAGACACTTACTTAAATCTGAGGACTTCTAATCGTAAATGGTCCCTCTCCTTTTCAAGTTCTTTATTATGCTGCAGAAAAAAGACAAATTATTATAATTTTTATCCCCTTTTCTCCCAATCTGGAATGCCCAATTCCCACTACTTGGTAGGCCCTAGTGGTGGCGCAGTTACTCGCCTCAATCCGGGTGTTGGAGGACGAGTCTCAGTTGCCGCCGCTTCTGAGACAGTCAATCCGCGCATCTTATCACGTGACTCGTTGTGCATGACACCGCGGAGACTCACAGCATGTGGAGACTCATGCTACTCTCCACGATCCACACACAACTCACCACACGCCCCATTGAGAGAACCACTAATCACCACCACGAGGAGGTTACCCCATGTGACTCTACCCTCCCTAGCAACCGGGACAATTTGGTTGCCAAGGAGACCTGTCTGGAGTCACTCAGCATGCCCTGGATTCAAACTCGCGACTCCAGGTGTGATAGTCAGCGTCAATACTCGCTGAGATACCCAGGCCCACCCCCAAACAGGACATTTTTAACCCAATGGGTGTCGTTTTGCCAAACTCAGTAGCTAATGAAGACAGAACTAGGATGTGGTACCTTCTCAAAGTGTTTCTGATGAGTAGAGACTGTAGACAATGTTCTCTCGAGTTCAGACACTCGCTGTTTACTGGCATGAAGCCTCGAGTTCAGATCCTCTGCCTCAACTGCACAAATACAGAAGACACTTTAGCGTGATATAATAAAACTGAATGAGTACGCATGTGATGACGTACACGGCAAATCTCTTCACACACCTGTTTTCTGTCGTGCTGCCTGCTGTGTGTAAGACAGGGCCGTCTGTAGGTCCGATTTCTCTGATACGAGGATGCCGATGGTTTGAATGTGAACCTGGGAAACAACACACACACACACACACACACACACACACATTAATAATGTCATGGCCAGCCCAATCTCCAGACCTGAACCCCATTGAACACCTCTGAAACGTGATCAAGAGGAAGATGGATGGCCACAAGCCATCAAACAAAGCAGTGATGCTTAATTTTTTTGCACCAAGGGGTGGCATAAAGTCACCCAACAGCAATGTGAAAGACATGCCAAGACGCATGAAATGTCACGGTCCTGTCACTCCGTCAGTCTGGGTTTTTGTCTGAAAGGACTGCGGCATTATCTGCCCACGTCTGTCGGTCTGGTTTCATGTCTGGAGCATGGCGTCCGGAACCTGACCTTTATATCTGGTTCGGTCTCGGAATCTGGACACTCATGCGCCATGTCTTGTCCTGTATTGGCATGAGTGCACTGCGCTTGTAATCTTGGTGGCATGCACTCAATAATCCACGTCTATCACTTGCATGTTGCGCTTTATTTACGCTGGATCCCAACCCGGTCCGGTAGTTTATTGTTGTTCCCCCTTGTGGGAGTTTTGTGTGTTTTATTTTGTATTAAATAAACCTTTACTTTTCTTTGGGTCGATGTTGTGCTGAAAGGTGAACTTCCTCTTCATCTTCAGCTTTCTAACGGATGCCTGAAGGTCTTGTGCCAACATTGCCTGGTATTTGGATCTGTTCATCATTCCCTCCACCCTGACTAAGGAAAAACAGTCCCATAGTATGATGCTGCCACCACCATGCTTCACTGTGGGTATGGTGTTCTTTGGGTGATGTACAGTGTTGTTTTTGAGCCAAACATACCTTTTGGAATTATGCCCTAAAAGTTCAACCTTGGTTTCATCAGACCATAACACATTTGGGAGACTTGAACGGGCTTGGATGTTTTTCTTTGTAAGAAAAGCTTCTGTCTTGACACCCTACCCTGATAGCCCATTCATATGAAGAATACGGGAGATTGCACAGATGCAGAGAGCTTCCAAAGCATCAGAGGGATCTCATTGAAAGATATCAGTCAGGAGAAGGGTACAAAAGAATTTCCAAAGCATTAGATATACCATTAAAAAAAGTGAAGACAGTCATCATCAAGTGGAGATAATATGGCACAACAGAGACATTACCAAGAACTGGACGTCCTTCCAAAATGGATGAAAAGATGAGAAGAAAACTGGTCAGGGATGCTTCCAAGAGGCCTACAGCAACATTAAAGGAACCACAGGAATTTCTGGCAAGTACTGGCTGTGTGCTACATGTGACAACAATCTCCCGTATTCTTCATAGGAATGGGCTATGGGGTAGGGTGGCAAGACGGAAGCCTTTTCTTACAAAGAACAACATCCAAGCCCGGCTGAAGTTTGCAAAAACAAACATCAAGTCTCCCAAAAGCACGTGGGAAAATGTGTTATGGTCTGATGAAACCAAGGTTGAACTTTTTGGCCATAATTCCAAAAGGTATGTTTGGTGCAAAAACAACACTGCGCATCACCCAAAGAACACCATACCCACAGTGAAGCATGGTGGTGGCAGCATCATGCTTTGGGGCTGTTTTTCTTCAGCTGGAACCGGGGCCTTAGTCAGGGTGGAGGGAATTATGAACCGTTCCAAACACGAGGCGATTTTGGCACAAAACCTTCAGGGGTCCGTTAGAAAGCTGAAGATGAAGAGGAAGTTCACCTTTCAGCACGACAACGACCCAAAGCACACATCCAAATCCACAAAAGCATGGCTTCACCAGAAGAAGATTAACGTTTTGGAATGGCCCAGCCAGAGCCCAGACCTGAATCCAGTTGAACATCTGTGGGGTGATCTGAAGAGGGCTGTGGACAGGAGATGTACTCGCAATCTGACAGATTTGGAGCGCTTTTGCAAAGAAGAGTGGGCAAATATTGCCACGTCAAGATGTGCCATGCTAATAGACTCCTACCCAAAAAGACTGAGTGCTGTAATAAAATCAAAAGGTGCTTCAACACAGTATTAGTGCAACCAGGTTATTGTGAGCTTTTTTATTTCCCCCCCTCAAAGATTTCAGTTTGTTTTTCAATTGCATTGTTCACGTTATAGGTCACATTAAAGGTGGAAAAAGTTCTGACATGATTTATCCTTGTCTCATTCTTTTACAATCGCAAGATCCCGCATTTTAACAGGGGTGTGTAGACTTCGTATATCCACTGTATATATAAATAAACACACATACATAAATATACTGAATACACCATTGATATATTATCTTAATTATAATTGTTAATTATTTAAATGTATCTGTAAATGTATTCTTTAATCCATCTATTGACAGCTCTAATATGTGACAATTCAAAACATTCATCGTTCACAGTTTTCCCATTCATTTATGGTCATTTACACTTTCCCGTGTATATTTTCCCCTCAAACAGAATATCGTGCGTCTTTAGCGTTCGATGGATGTTTTATTGTCTGTTTTAATTCCACTAAAAGATCAGCTTAAGTGTATGTCTGTCATATATGAGTGTCAGTGTAACGTGTTCACCTGTAGCTGTTCACGAATCGCGCCGTGTTCCTTATTAAACTTGTGTTCAAAGTCTTTACGCTCCTGAGAAGAGAGAACACACAAAATAAGCCCAGTTCATTAAACTGAATACATCAGGAGTCAAACAACACGTTGGGCTGCTCACCTTCAGTAGTTGCTCAGAAAGCTCTTGAGTCTGCTTCGTCTGAAAACAAAAACAATAATCAGATATTTAAATATAAACCACATTTAATCATGTGCTACTACTAGAATGAAGAAGCTTGATGAAGAAAACAGATGTGAGCATTCACGAATGGTTTGACTAATCATTTACTCACATATTTGTTTTGCTCATGTTTCATGAATAAGGCCCAGTGTGTGTGTGTGTGTGTGTGTGTGTGTGTCGATGCATGTGTGTGTTTATTTCCACCCTCAGCAATAATATAAGCGAGGAGTTAGACAGCATATGTTGTGTCCTCATTCACACACACATTTGTACACACTCTTACCAGCGTCTCGAGTTTAGCTGTGAGCTGCGTGTTTGTTAGCGTGCTGGAGTCCAGCGCAGCTGCCAGCTCTTGGTTGCGAATCTGACGTGTCGGCATGCACAGAGAGAGAGAGAGAGAGAGAGAGAGAGAGAGAGAGAGAGAGAGAGAGAGAGAGAGAGGTGTGTGTAAGGTGGCAGGTAAACAGAGGTATGATTATATAATACAAAAATATATGAAATGAGAAATTGACGTCCAAAAATTCAGTTCATGTGTGCAGATTTAAGGTCATCAATATGCCAATGTACTCCAAAAGTACATTTTATATATATATATAATTTTTTTTTAAAATATTATTTAATATATTATTTAAAGGACAGGAGGCGGGGCTTCTGTGACTTGGTTCATAGTAAAGTACAACCAATAGCTGGAATCAAGTAGACGTACGTACACACACACACACACACACACACACACACACACACACACACACACACGCACCGCTACATCCATTTTCCAGATTACTAATTCTACTACGTCAGTGACATCCAGACAAATCGCATTGATAGGCCGTCGCGACAACGCGTCATGCGTGTTCTTCGCTCGAGTCGAAAAATTTCAATGAAGCGATTTCGCGTGTTAGAGTCGCTGGGCGCGAATTCGCATCTATTCGAATCTTTGCATTGACATTGTATGTAATCGCACCATGCGAAACGCTCGCTCTGCGTTGTATGTGAACGCACCATAAGCCATTACGTGACATCTGCCATTACACGATCATTTAAAGTGAAACCGAAGCGCTTTGCGTTCACTTTCTATGTTTATATACATGTTTGTTTATATTTTCGCAGGAGTTTGGCACGAGTCTCCGCTGACGGCGCATGCATCAGAGCACTTCACGTGCTATTCTGGACAGGAGCTGCATGACACCGCTTCTGAGAGCGTCAATCCGTGCATCTGATCACGTGACTCGTTGTGCATGACACCGCAGAGACTCACAGCATGTGGAGACTCATGCTACTCTCCACGATCCACACACAACTCACCACACGCCCCATTGAGAGAACCACTAATCACCACCACGAGGAGGTTACCCCATGTGACTCTACCCTCCCTAGCAACCGGGCCAATTTGGTTACCCCATGTGACTCTACCCTCCCTAGCAACCGGGACAATTTGGTTACCCCATGTGACTCTACCCTCCCTAGCAACCGGGACAATTTGGTTGCTAAGGAGACCTGGCTGGAGTCACTCAGCACGCCCTGGATTCGAACTCGAAACTCCATTGGTGCTAGTCAGCGTCAATACTCGCCGAGATACCCAAGCTAAAAATACATTTCAAATTTACAGTCCCTATGCAAATTTTTTACCAATCAAAAGCTCTTAAATGCAAATGTCCCTCCCCCTAATGCCACCTGCCTGTAATTAAATAGCACGAAGCTAATCATGTTTTTTTAGGCTGTGACTAAAAGTAAATGTCGCTACTGGAGTTTCTCGTCATTTAATGGCGTCTTTAAGCAACAACGTTCCTGTATGGTTGTACTATGGGAAGAGACTTTAGCCGATGTGTGCATAACTGTATTAGATTAAACACTGTTCTGTGTGTGTTTGTGTAGTTAACAGTCAGACTGGTTTTAGTGAGAAGCAGGATGTTTGTTCATGGTGTATCAGGTGATCATGTGACCGCTGAACCAAAGACCAGCACTAGCACTGCAGGACACGTGTGAATGTGTCTTAAATAAGAGGTATACACAGCAGAGAACCAAGGGATAAAGCTAACATACGCTAGTGTTTCTAAGAGCGGGAAAAACATCTTCCCCTCGGCTACAAGCTATTTTTATCGTAAGACCTTATAATCTGCTTAAGCGAGATCAGTGAAAGTTTAAAGTGGTAATTATAACCCTCGGTTGCAAAACAAATCATGTTAAATAATGCAACTTTGCATATGCATTTACATTGTTATTTAGCATCTTAATGAAGCTAGGTACAGTTAAATATGACTGATGTACCTCCAGGTCTTTCTCACTGACAGATGGCGGTCCGCTGTCTCCATTGATGTATGTTGTTGACTGGATAACATGGTGGGGGGGGGGGGGGGGGGGTTTACATATGACATATTAGTTTCCAACATTAAACATGACTTCTCTTAAAAGGAAGCAGATAGACAGGTGTGAAGGCTCACGTCAGACAGAAGTCCATTGAGCTGCTGGGAGAGCTGTCTCAAACTCTCTGTAGACGACAGCATCCTGCTTAAACGTAAATACAAGTTATTTTTTGCGTAACAAATGAGACTGAAACAACCATATGATGATGTCAAAAGTGAAAAGCTTATTTGGAGGTTTGACAATAAAAGCCAAAGCATGCTTTCATCAGTGAAGTACGCACGTGCTGTCTGTGCACAGCCCAGTGTTTCCTAGACATGCACGGGCAATAGTCGTAGTGCACATGCATCGAATGCATCCATGTGGGCTCACGGTCAAGAGCATACTTTGAATGCCGATATATACTTTTATACTTCTGCATCGAACTTACGGCATAGGCTTTGCGCAGTGACCAACGCGGTGGTTTGCATTTATAGTTCTGTGTTGGTGTGTCTGTGTCATTTGGGAGTCCACGCAGCCAAGTGCTGTATTAGAGAAAACGCCTTAATTTCTGAAATAAATTTGTGGACTTATTATAGCATTAAAAAAACAAAACAGAGTTTATCGAATCAGAACATTCAAAGAGTTCTCATCAAAATAATCCTCCATGTGCAGCTATGACAGCTTTGCAGATCCTTGTTATTCCAGCGGTCAGTTTGTCCAGATACTCAGGTGACCTTTGACCCCACACTTCCTTGAGCACTTGCCCCTTCACCCCACACTTCCTGGAGCACTTGCCCCTTCACCCCACACTTCCTGGAGCACTTGCCATAGATGTGTCTGTCTTGTCGGGCACTTCTCACGCACCTTACAGTCTAGCTGATCCCACAAAAGCTTTTAACAGCCCGTCGGGTCGTCTGCGGGCCCGGTCGACTATTGCGCAATAACTTCACGAAATGCAAAAACTCAATTAAAAGATACACATATCTTACATCGTTGGAAAGCTGAGACTCTTGTGATTCGAACGATGTAAACCATTTTAATATACACTTAACACAGCGGGTACAATCGGTGTATTTCTCAGACCACTTACAGCAAAATAAACGAATCCAAAATGGTAGAAACTCACTAATAATGCTCATCTTACTCTACTGATCCACTTCATTCCATCAAAAATGGTTTAGTTACACTGTAAAGGGTCCATACAATCCAATTCAACAAAGTTTTTGGTCCATAACACATTTATATATCAATAAACACCCACGTAGTATAGACGTAGCATTTCGAGCTAACCGACAGAGCTGACACAACTTTGTATTCTTTGATGAAGCTACCTTGAACATGTAAACATTACAGATATTTTTATGTCAAAATGTCCGCTGACCCCTGGACTTTAGATGGACAGGTCATTTTAGCCAGTCGGTGCATTTTAGAGGTGTGGCCAGGTATCAATATCCTTGAAGCCTATACATACACTTGGATAAACATGTGTAAAACACTCATTTTCTAATGTATTGTTATCAAATTTTATATTGGGTTTGGTAAGGCTTCATGCTATGATCTAATTGTGTTTTCCAGCTATGTCCTCCCAGCTGTAGTTATCTGCAGGCATCTTTTTACAAAAAAAAAATGTAGGCGGAGTTTATTTCCCCTTTTTGAGTGTGTTCAAAGTTCTATTACTCAATACAAGTAAGCCTTACAGTGATTCTGACTATTCAGGAACAAACCTCAAAGTCTCCCCTTTCAAAAGAGACCAAAAGCATGCATATACTCCAAAGGGTTCAAGAACAGCATGCATTTTAATTTGGGTAGGCCTTTTTTAGGCGTTTTTGGCAAATATTGCAGGATGTTTAAAAGGTTAAGATCCGTAACACTCTTTTCCAATTATCTGTTGTCAATGTCTGTGTTTCTTTGCCCACTCGAAACTTTTCTTTTTGTTTTTCTGTTTCAAAAGTGGATTTTTCTTTGCAATTCTTCCCATAAGTCCTCCTGAGTCTTCTCTTTACTGTTGTACATGAAACTGGTGTTGAGCGGGTAGAATTCAATGAAGCTGTCAGCGGAGGACATGTGAGGCGTCTATTTCTCAAACTAGAGACTCTGATGTACTTCTCCTCTTGTTTAGTTGCACATCTGGTCTTCCACATCTCTTTCTGTCCTTGTTAGAGGACCTAATATTAATCTTAAGACATGCCAGTCTATTGCATACTGTGCAACATAAACACAAAGACAATGTTCAGCTTCATTTAATGAACCAAACAGTTTTTAACTGTGTTTGATACAATGGCAAGTGATTTTCTAGTATCAAATGATCAATTTATCATGATTACTCGAGGATAATGTGTTGGAGTGATGCTGCTGTCTAGATTTGATCATAAATGACTCTTTACAAATAGTGATGTTGCTGTTTTATACATCAGTAATGTCCCGACTATACTTGTGATCAGTTGAATGCCACTTTGGTGAATTAAAGTACCAATATCCTTTCGAAACAGCAAAATCTGTCCATTACGCCAAACTTTTGACCGCCAGAGTACATCAAGCAAGAAAGAGAATAAAGTGCAAGTTCATTATTTGTACACAGATGTGCCTTTTTAAACAAACCAAATACGAAAACAGCAGATGAGCCTGATTAAAACGATTCTCTAAGTCCCTTGTTGGGGTGTGCGTCGACGCAACAAGCAGTTACACTTTTTTATTTAATGCTTTAACCACCATAGCTACCCATCGCCTACATCGTAGGCTCGACACAGATGTATTTAATGGGCTTGACCGTGCACACGACAGAACAGCATGTTATAAAATGAAGTACACCCCAGCATTAAGGCTCTATTTGTTTAATACATTAGCTAACATTAAATAAACAATACTTTACATTAAAAGCAGTATTCATCAATGCATTATGCACTAAAAGCAAACAATTGTATTTCTGTATATTTAAGCTGTAGTGAGTGCTTTCAGTGCACCAAACAGAAAAGCAAAAATAAACATTGTTTTCAAGCAGCTTTTCCTGCAAAACAGAAAAACTAAAAGCAGAATGTGACATAAAGAGAGAGACAAATTCACCTGTTTTCTTCCACATGATGCTGATCACCATTTGTATCTGCTGTAGAGTTCTGCTGGATAAACAAACAAAACAAAACTTGTGACGATAGAATAGACTTACAGTATGTGACACATACCAGAGCAAGCATTGCTGTGAATGAATGGACATACACGGCTCCTGATCAAATCATTAGCGGGCTTTAGAAAACATCAGCACACATGTGAACTGTTGAGAGACATGGCCAACTAACAGCTGCGTTTCATAACCGAGTGTGCTGCCAACCTAGACCACATCTAAAGCCCAAAGCTGCTGTCCAGGAAGGCAGCTCAGGAGGTTTTGAAGCGCAGCTGTTCAGTGACACTCAGACACACCTGCAGGACAGCGTTATCAGTGACACACTCGGTGTTAATAGCAGAAGCGAGGTTACACACAGCCGAGTCTCGCTCTGGTTCAGCGCTGGTCTCCTCCAGATCCGGAGAGACCCGGTTCAGCACATCCACATGATCCTGATGCAACACAGCCACAAACACACACACGTTAAACTCGGACACATCAGTGGGTTAAACACACACACACACACACACACACACACACACACACACAGTTACAACAGTTTTCATTATTCGTTGGCAGAGTCCAAAATTAACATATGTGTTGCAGAGGTATATCAATATCACTTTTTGAAACTATTAGTCCTCAGCAAATATCTTTGCCAACAGATCATTTTCTCCCAATTTGGAACGCCCAATTCCCAATGCGCTCTAAGTCCTCGTGGTGGCGTAGTGACTCGCCTCAATCCGGGTGGCGGAGGACGAATCTCAGTTGCCTCCTCGTCCGAGACCGCCAATCCGCGCATCTTATCCCGTGGCTTGTTGAGCCCGTTGCCATGGAGACAGCGCATGTGGAGTCTTCACGCCATCCACCGCGGCATCAACGCTCAACTCGCCACACGCCCCACTGAGAGCGAGAATCACATTATAGCGACCACGAGGAGGTTACCCCATGTGACTCTACCCTCCTTAGCAACCGGGCCAATTTGGTTGCTAAGGAGACCTAGAACGGGAGAGTTTTAGTTTTGTGGTGTTGCTCATTTGCAGTGTATTTAACATCTATGTTCAATATTCAATGAATCCAAAATAATTACAAAGTGCTTTTTGCTCTCGTTCTACACCTCATTTTCCTGTGCCGCCACGAACAGAGGTGGATCATAAAGCATTAGAATCAGTTGTCATTACTGATAGGACGGAGGACTAATCTATGCGGCGCTGATTGGCCATTGCTGTTTCATTGCTCAACGGAGATGTCTGTGATTGGTTAGAATACTCAACCGCTGCAAAAACATGATGCAAACAGAAACCATTGATGCGACAGGAGCAGACTGTACGCTGTAATTGTCGTTTATTACATAACCGTGGCGGCCATATTGGCGATTAGTTTTCGCTTAATTGTGCAGCCCTAATTAAAACCAAAGCTAACAACAAACCCCATTCGGATGATGCAAACATGCAACAAGCCAAGAGATGCCTCAGTACCACTGAATAAACGTCTCCGTGTCATATTACTGCATGCAGGGGAATACAAAGGCCCAAACTCAAAGAGGAAGGAAACAGGAAGTAAAGAGTGACAGTGAGACGCTCACCTGACTGCTGTTGACAAATGGAGGCTGAGAAACTCCATTAGTCACGCAAACATCAGACACCAAAACTTTGAGAATATTCCCAATCTACAGGGGAAGGAGAGGAAGACGGTGACAGCACAGGAGTGAGAGAGAGAGGAGGGAATAATTCAAGTGATAGAGTGACAAAGGAAGCGCACAGGGGGCAGAAAACACAAGATGATGGGATAGCAGAACTGAGGTTAACTACCTAGCGGCACGTTAGTCAGAGCTTTTAGTAATGGGACTCTCTGCAATGACTCCAATGTTTGGTGAGAATCGCCCAATAAAAGGCACAAATCTCATGTTGCGTACAGAACCATTATATACACCATAGATTAAACGATTATCAATGATCTAACATCAAATTAACATAGCATGATTTTGGCTGATCCCCTCTCAGCAGTCATGACCTTCTCAAACGGCGTCATAATCCTGACATAATTCGTTGAACTGATAGGGGAAGTGTCCCAATTAAGCCCAACCAAATCAAAGTTTTACATGTTTTCTTATAGAAATGTTTAGTCAGCCTAGTGAGTATTGAATAAAAGTTCAATTTATCATCCAAACACTCACTTTTGTGATACTTTGTGATTTGTGTTAATTCTGGAGTGGGTTTATAAAGAACAAATGTCCCATTTAAGCCCACATGTGCTCTGAATAAGCCCACTGTGCTGTTAAATCAATATCAAATATATCATCAAATCAATCTTTTCAAATACAAAGAAAATCAATAAAATCAAGATGCGTTGATTTAATAATCTCTTTATTTTAAAACTGTTATCATTCAGGAGGTCTGGGTATCTCAGCGAGGATTGACGCCGACTATCACCACTGGAGTCGCAAGTTTGAATCCAGGGCGTCCTGAGTGACTCCAGTCAGGTCTCCTTAGCAACCAAATTGGTCAGGTTGCTAGGGAGGGTAGAGTCACATGGGGTAACCTCCTCGTGGTCGCTATAACGTGGTTCACTCTCTGTGATGCATGTGGCGAGTTGTTTGTGGATGCCGCGGAGAATAGCGTGAAGCCTCCACACGAGCTAGGTCTCCGCGGTAACGCTCCCAATGAGCCATGTGATAAGATGCGCGGGTTGACGGTCTCAGACGGAGGACGAATCTCAGTTCTTGAATCTCAATTTTTCCTGCTTTTTGTCCGTTTTACATTTCAAAATAATACAGTAAGTGGGCTTATATGGTACGTGGGCTTAACAGTCACTTCCCCCATTCAATTAATGGTAGAAAAAAAACAGTTTTGCCAGAGTTAGAAAAATTATCAAACTACTATTTTAATTTATTTATGGTAAAAAAAAGTAAGTTGATCAATAACCGCAAACCATCTCATGAGCTGGACAAACGCCATCTTGAAAAGATTAAGCATCTCCTTTCAATAATAATTTGTACTTTTTCCATGCAAAGCGCCAATGACCAATCAGTCAAAAGACACTCAGACCCCAACTATGTGCTCAGACAGTCAATATTCGTCCCGTTTGGCCCTTGAAGCACTGATGTTGACGGTGATTTACAGTGGAACAGATTTAACCTGACTCACATTGTCTGGCGAGTGTCTGTCAGCAGGTGTGTTGGGCTGATCTCCTCCTTTGACCTTCCTCTTCTTCTTTGGTCCAGCACTTCCTGTAGATGGTGTAGTCTTCTGCTGAAACTCCTTCAGCTACAGAATGAATATGCAGAAATGTTAAACACACAGAACAGAGCTTAACTGATGTTTTTGGCGTTGTGTTGATGCAGTTAGCGACAGCAAGATTAGGCCCTTATAAGATTATCAGTGTTAATGGAGGTGTTAGCTCTCCCTAATGTTAACAAAATGCCCGTTTCACACTTTAGCGCACGTTTCAAGTATACATTACGAAAAAAGTCTGCTTACAGCGTCTGTGTGTAAATATAGATCAAATGCTAGAATTAAATTGTATTAGGCTATAACACATAAATCAGCTGTTTATCAGCCATTGAAAATCCCATTTAGGTCAGCCACTTTATATAAAAGCTACAATATTACTCATACCTGTAAAGCGATTACTGGAAGGAGGGCAAACCATTTATATAAACCCTTACAAATTTAAATAAAACCACTTAAAAATGTCTGAATGTCATTTAAATGGATGATACAATATATCAAAGGAAAAGTGACATTTAGGAAACACACTTTCAACCAAAACGTTTCATAAAAATTTGTTTGGTTTGATTTTTTTTGTTATTAAATTTTTTTTATTGATTCTTACAATAAATAAACAAAAGCAAAATATATAAAAAACAAAAATCAACATTTAAACCCCTTCCAATCCCCAACTCCACCCTGACCCCTAACAAACATCTCTGTGGACACATGAGATTATACACACAAAAAGCCCCAAAAACACAAACAAATATATATATATATATATATATATATATATATATATATATATATATATATATATATATATATATATATATATATATATATATATATATATATATATATATATATATATATATATATATATATAAAAAAAAAAAACACTATACTACTCACTCCACCGCCCCACTCTGAGAGCCCACTCCCTCCAAAAACTCCAAATAGTTGCCCCATTTCCCAACAAATAAATCCAAGTAACCCCATCTTCCAAATGACACATCCTCAAAAGCCGCCACCCACCCCATCTCCGTGCACCCCTCCCAAAATGGGGGCGCTCCAGCTGACCTCCACCCCCTCAAAATAACCTGCCTGGCGATCATCACACTGGTCAGAAACCATTTCCATATGTGTCTATTCCCCACATCGATGACCGCCCCATCACCCAAAACACTGGGGCAAAACGAAGCCCGAGTGCCCAACACGTCACACACACAAAACTCTGAACCTCCAACCAGAATTCCTAGACCTCAACACACCACCAAAAATCATGGGCCGCGTCTCCTTCCTCTGATAGGCGTTGCAGGTGGGTGTGTCGTTAAGACCAAGCCTATACAACCTAGAAGGGGGTCCAATATAAACAATGTAAAATCTAAGACGCACCCCCTTGCATCTCTAGATACACACTCTTTCCTCCAACACCAAGTTTAAATATTTCTCCCAAAATCTCTTGAGGGAAGTTAAAGCTCCGTCCCCCAGACTCTGAATTAGCAGGGAGTAATACACTGATGCCTCATGACCTTTCCCAAAAGCAGTAATCACCCCTCCCAGAGTATCCACCACTTTAGGGGGGTGTGTGCTACTCCCAAAAATAGTACGGAGCAGGTGGCGCAGCTGTAAATACCTATAAAACTAAGATCTGTGAATCCCTAAATGATGAACCAGATTTTCAAAAGATCTCAACACTCCACTCTCATATAGGTCACAGAGTGTAGTGACCCCCCTCACAATCCCCTCTGACCAACCGAAAGGGGACTCATTAATACATCATTTAGGGAGTTCATCCATATGCTTGTGGCAACATTTAAACAAATGTCCAAATTAAACACTCTGGGCACTTTTGTCCATACCGAGTGTATATGTGAGATAACAGGGTGTGACTTATCGTCTCCATTTAGTTTAATAAAAAGACTTGGCAATGGCGAAATAGGGGCACTAACTTCCTGAGGGTTGAACTGTGAAAACAATAGATCTAATGTTGAAATTGAAGACCGGCAGTATTGTGACACTTCTTATTTGCCAAACCTTAGTGAAACACGCAGGTAGTGAAAGTGCTGAACTCCACCTGTGGTTCCTCGGCTAGAACACCTGTGTGAATTTGGAGAAATGACTTCATACCTCCACTTAAAATCAAAGTCACTGAGCAAAAATCACTCAGTAAAATCACTCATGTTAAAAGTGCACGTTAGTTCGGAAACAAATATCCTGCAGCATTTGAGCGCAGATGACACTTGCCTTGCTTAATGAAATTCAGACATTGTTTTGTCTCAGTTGTCCCATCTCTGGCACAGTGCATGCAAGCACTCTGGTGTAACACCTTGTGAAAGTGTCTGTTAACTAAATCAAGATCCACTGCACCAGCGACTCACACAGACCGATGCAGTCACACACGACTCAGTGACCTGCAAAGGACAAACAGTAAATTCTGTTGTCCTAATGCTGTCATATGGAGAGCACGGCGTCTTTGCAAGCATACGGTGCATGCAGAAGTGTGTGTTCCAGCTGTCATGGGACGGACGGGTCTGAATCAGATGTCATATGACACAGACCTGCCTCCTCATAACTTAAATTCCAGTAGTGATTTCTTGATGCACAATTGACATTCCAGACCACAGACACACAGACAATGCTAAGGACAGCCAATGTGTTTTAAAACATATATTGAGATGCCCATCTACACAGCATTTTGCATAGTGAACTGCCTACCTAGTCAACATTTTGGGCATCTTGTGGCTGCCTTGCTTGCCTAGGACACATACACAGCATTTGTTTTGGTATGTTAGTGAGTTGTTTACACTGTGCACTGCCTACTACACTGACAACATTTTGAAGCATCTAGGAAGCTGTCGACATAGACAGCATTTTGGAGCATCTAGTGAGTTGCCTATATAGTGAACTGCCCATCTAGACATCATTTGCTCAACAACGGGTTCAAAGGGCATCAAGTCACAAACTGCACTTTAACATTAAATAAAAGTATACCATAACATTTTTGATTGTTGTAAAACGAATTAACTGTTTAGGATTTTTTTTGTTGAGTGAAACTGACGCCAAACACAGAGGCTAACAACATTAGCATCCCATGCTAAACTGTCATCCATTCACTCACAGACACGGTCAACCTTATAACGTAATACTTATAGGCTATAACAGTTCAAAATACAACTTTCCAATGCGAATAGATAGACATATAATAATGAGGATGTATGCGGTGGGATTTATGTCGCGCAGGCCCCACTTAATCCCCGACCTCTCCTGAAAACCACGAACGCCAGGGAGTCCTGACAGCCGGATCCGCGCTTATCGAGAGACCGATAGACGTGGAATGTCACCATGACACATGAAACAAGTGATTCAGTTATAATGAACAGTTGGATTATGATACAATGATAGTAATACATGAAATAAACTCTAAAAACGCACCTTTTTCTTGGCTGCAGCGAGTTTGGTTTGCCTGTTCTGGTCCGCCATCCTCTCACGCAGCTGAGCGAACGGCAGCACCACGTCATCAGATCATGAGCGCGCGCGTTTATGTATGTGTGTGTGTGTGCGCGTGTTTATTTGTATGAGTGTGTATATGTGTGTGTGTGTGTGTGTGTGTGTGTGTTTATTTGTATGTGTGTATGTCTGTGTATGTGTGTGTATGTCTGTGTATGTGTGTGTACGAGTGTGTGTGTGTTTGTGTGTGTGTGTGTGTGTGTGTGTGTGTGTGTGTGTGCGTGTATGTGTTTATATATTTGTTTGTGTATGTGTGTGTGTGTCTGTGTATGTGTGTGTATGTCTGTGTATATGTGTGTGTGTGTGTGTGTGTGTGTGTGTGTGTTTATATGTTTGTGCCTGTGTCTGTGTATGTGTGTGTGTGTCTGTGTATGTGTGTGTGTTTATATGTTTGTGTATGTCTGTGTATGTGTGTTTATGTGTGTGTATATGAGTGTTGTGTGTGTGTGTGTGTGTGTGTTTATTTGTATGTGTGTGTGTGTGTGTGTGTATGTATGTGTTTTTATATATATATATATATATATATATATATGTGTGTGTGTTTATATGTGTTTATATATTTGTGTGTGTGTGTGTGTGTGTGTATGAGTGTGTGTCTGTGTATATGTGTGTGTGTGTTTGTGTATGTCTGTGTGCGTCCGTTTATGTGTGTGTGTGCGTGTTTGTGTATGTCTGTGTGTGTGTTTATGTGTGTGTTTGTGTGTGTGTGTGTATGTGTGTGTGTTTGTGTGTGTGTGTGTGTGTGTGTGTATGTGTTTATATATTTGTGTGTGTGTCTGTGTATGTCTCTGTGTGTGTGTGTTTGTGTGTGTGTGTGTGCGTGTATGTGTTTATATATTTGTGTGTGTGTCTGTGTCTGTGTGTGTATGTGTTTGTGTTTGTGTATGTGTGTGTGTGTGTGTGTGTGTTTGTGTGTGTGTGTGTGTGTGTGTGTGTGTGTGTGTGTGTGTTTATGTGTTTGTGCTGGCCCAGGGTCAGTGTGAGAGAGTTTCAGGCCAGTTGATGGAGTCACCTGTCCCGTCTGTATTGTCACTTAATTTTAACTCAAAGGAATTGTTCTGCCAAGAATTTAAATAATTTACTTTCCCTAATGCCGCTTTAAACTCGGATGACTTTCTCTCTTCAGCTGAAAAGATTTTTACATACGGCAATAATAAAAAAAACAACCAAACGTAAAGACTAGAGTCTATTATACATGCCACATCCGGCCACACTTGGGAGAAACCAGGCTCACTGTGGGGGCCGGTTCCCCTCTGCCTAACATCACGAATATAATGCCAATATTAGTTATTTATGTGCAGAGCAGGTCATGGTTTAAAATGATTAATCTAAGTGTTAAGAGACAGTGTTTAAACATGTGGCTTTTGATGTTTCAATAAGTTTTCTTATCTCTTCGTGACTCGTTGCTCGTGAGGTGCTGTGCCAGATGATTGCATAATTCCAATTTTATTTCTGATGATTTCTATTTTATTAGTAAATAAATTCATGAAATTGTCACTATTGTGCTGTGACGTAATATCTGGTTCAGTCGAGGCTTTATTCCTAACCAATTATTTTGTGAAGTTCTATTTAGTGGTCAAAAGAATAGTTCTACCTGAACGATAGCGTGGTGTAGATTGAGTGCCATTAGATGATCGTAGCATACAAGAGACGAGGTAAGGATCTGAGATGTCACATTTAATCACATTTTTTTCAAATGATTTAGTGAGGGGTTTGTGTTTGGTAGTTCGGTGAACAGACACAGTCTTTATATGATATCTAGGTGATACAGTTTCTATGTGTTGTAGTTCATGTGACCTGTGTGACGTCTTAAGGCAGCTAGCAGACGTTCGGATTAGCCAGTTTGTCTATTCCAGACCTGAACTTTTGCCTTATTTACTCCTCTCATGACCAACTTGTCTTTGAATATTGAATAGATGTTGTCCCTTTACTTCCTTGTCCCACTTCTCTGGCCACATCCCCTCAGCAGCCTCTTTAATTAACCCTTTGACTTCAGAGTAACTAAATAGTGCACTGATGTCAATTATGGAATGTGTAAGAGCTTGCTTAGCCATATTATCCACTCCACTCCAACATTAGCAGGTACCCATAAAAAACAGTATTATTCTTTGTTGATGTGTACTGAAGAAACTCTGGAGAATGTCCAATCCAATATCTTGCCAAGATGAGGATTTACCACTCATTAAACTTCAGAAAAGTCAAAGTCAGAACAAATCACTACATTTAGAGGATGGATTTCTTCCACCCACTGTAAAGACAACTGAACTGCTATCATCTCTGTTGTATAAACTGATAAATGATTTGATATCCTTATAATAATTTTTGTTACTTGAAATGAGGAATGAGGTATTCAAAGCGCTTTACAGTGTGACTCATTCACCCATTCACACACCAATGGTGGCAGAGCTGCCATGCAAGGTGCTAGTCTGCCATTGGGAGCAACTTGGGGTTCAGTGTCTTGCCCAAGGACACTTCGGCATGTGGAGTCATGTGGGCGAGGAATCAAACCGCCAACCCTGCGATTGGTTGCTGAAATGCTCTACCACATGAGCCACAGCCGCCCTCGTGGTGGCGTTGTGACTCGGCTCAATCCGGGTGGCGGAGGATGAATCTCAGTTGCCTCCGCGTCTGAGACCATCAATCTTATCATGTGACTTGTTGAGTGCGTTACCGTGGAGACCTAGCACGTGTGGAGGCTTCACGCTATTCTCAGCAGCATCCACGCACAACTCACCACAAGCCCCACCAAGAGCAAGAACCACATTATAGTGACCACAGGAGGTTACCCCATGTGACTCTACCCTCCCTAGCAACCGGGCTAATTTGGTTGCTTAGGAGACCTGACTGGAGTCACTCAGCACGCCCTGGATTCAAACTCACGACTCCAGGTGTGATAGCCAGAGTCAATACTCGCTGAGATAACCAGGTCCCCTCGTGGAGCATATTTAACATCTCCAGTGGTGGTGGTGTAGTGGGCTAAAACAGATAACTGGTAATCAGAAGGTTGCTGGTTTGATCCCCACAGCCACCACCATTGTGTCCTTGAGTAAGACACTTAACTCCAGGTTGCTCCGGGGGGATTGTCCCTGTAATAAGTGCACTGTAAGTCACTTTGGATAAAAGCGTCTGCCAAATGCATAAATGTAAATGTATTGGGAAACGTCTTGAAAATCACCCAGCAAAAAAGGTAGTGAGTCCTAGTTGGGAACATGGGAAAAGTAAATGCACCAGTATCGGTTGGGTTGTTGGAGATTTAGTTAAAGATATGGGATTAGAGGAGTATAGATATGCATCAATATTAACTTTGCCGCTAGTACTATTATGGGTCATTTCACAGCTGCTTCAAAAGATCCAAAAAATGGTCGCTTACGGGGTGCATCCACAATTACAAAGTTGAAAGTGGATAAGTAGGATATCAGATTATTTACAGGTGTTAACTGGAGGAATGAACACCGTTGCCTCTCTCCCGGACGAGCTTAATACATTTTATGCTAGTTTCGAGAACAACAACACCGCCCTCGCGGAGAGAGCACTCGCGGCCGATACTACAGATGATGGTTCACTCTCCGTCTCTGTTGCGGATGTAACCCGATCCTTTCGACGGGTGAACATCCGTAAAGCCGCGGGTCCAGACGGCATTCCGGGCCGCGTCATCAGAGCATGCGCGAACCAACTGGCTGGTGTTTTTACGGACATTTTCAACCTGTCCCTCTCCCTGTCTGTAGTCCCCACATGCTTCAAAACATCAACCATTGTGCCTGTACCGAAGCAAGCCAAAATCACTTGTTTAAATGACTGGCGTCCTGTTGCCCTCACCCCCATCATCAGCAAATGCTTTGAGAGGTTGATCAGAGATCTCATCTGCTCTGTTCTGCCCACCTCTTTGGACCCATTGCAGTTTGCCTACCGTAACAACCGCTCCACTGATGATGCCATTGCATCTACAATACACACTGCTCTTTCCCACCTGGAAAAAAGGAACACATATGTGAGAATGCTGTTTGTAGACTACAGCTCAGCATTTAACACCATAGTGCCCTCCAAGCTTGATGTGAAACTCCGGGCTCTGGGCTTAAACCGCTCGCTGTGCAGCTGGATCCTGGATTTCCTGTCAGGCAGACGTCAGGTGGTTAGAATGGGCAGCAACATCTCCTCATCACTGACCCTCAACACTGGAGCCCCGCAGGGCTGTGTTCTCAGCCCACTCCTGTATTCCCTTTACACACATGACTGTGTGGCGACACATAGCTCCAATGCCATCATTAAGTTTGCTGACGATACGACGGTGGTAGGTCTGATCACTGACAATGATGAAACAGCCTACAGAGAGGAGGTGCACACTCTGACACGCTGGTGTCAGGAGCACAACCTCTCCCTCAACGTCAGTAAAACCAAGGAGCTTGTGGTGGACTTCAGGAAGAAAGACAGAGAACACAGCCCCATCACCATTAATGGAGCACCGGTGGAGAGAGTCAGCAGCTTCAAGTTCCTCGGTGTCCACATTACTGAGGAACTCACATGGTCCGTCCACACTGAGGCCGTTGTGAAGAAGGCTCACCAGCGCCTCTTCTTCCTGAGACGGCTGAGGAAGTTTGGAATGAACCAACACATCCTCACACGGTTCTACACCAGCACCGTAGAGAGCATCCTGACTGGCTGCATCACCGCCTGGTACGGCAATAGCTCCGCCCACAACCGCAAAGACCTGCAAAGGGTGGTGCGAACGGCCAGAAACATCATCGGAGGTGAGCTTCCCTCCCTCCGGGATATATATAACAGACGGTGTGTGAATAAAGCTCGGAGGATCATCAGAGACTCCAGCCACCCGAGTCATGGGCTGCTCTCACTGCTTCCATCAGGCAGGCGGTATCGCAGCATCAGCACCCGCACCACCCGACTACATGACAGCTTCTTCCCACAAGCAATAAGACTTTTGAACACATGATCTCTCACGATCAACAATCAGCACTGCACTTTATTAATCCTCACTCTGTCAATATATTCCCCCCAATTCAGTTAGTGTATATATATATTTATACCCGTATCTAGTGTATGTGTATTCTACATTGTGTATTGTGTACATTTGTTATGTAAATTGTTGTGTAGGTATGTGTACATTTGTTATGTAAATTGTTTTGTGTAAATATGTTGTTATTGTAAAGTGGTTTTTGTCTCGTCACTGTCATTACTGCAATGTTGCTCGGAACTGCACACAAGAATTTCACCTGCTGTTGCACTCGTGTACACAGTAGTGTGACAATAAAGTGATTTGATTTGATTTGATTTGATTTGAATGTCTGCTATAATGATGGGAGTAAAGTGGGTAAGTGAAGTTAGAGCTCATCATGTATATATGATATGCGCAGACTCTAGCTCAGCCCTGTTTTGAGTGTTCAGCAATCTGATACAAGACAGGATTTGATAATAGAGATTCTTCAGGACTTATATTCATTACTGCAGAATAATACGCATGTTCCGCTTTTGTGGGTTCAGGCGCATGTGGGGTTGAAAGGAAACGAAGAGGCGGATACATTGGCTAAGAAGGCAATTAGAGAGGGAAACAGTGGATATCCAAGTGTCTTTTAGTAGATCAGAGATAAAATCAATAATCAAAAGGAATATTAATAACATATGTCAACAGCAATGGGGGAATGAAAGAAAAGGCCGACATTTGTATGCAATTCAACCAGCAGTAGGAAATGGCAGGTTATCAGGAGGGAGAAGGAGTGAAGAGAATATAATAACAAGAGTAATGTTGGGTCATACAGGGCTGAACAGTACATTATACTTAATAATCAAACATCCAACAGGATTTTGTGAAGTGTGTGTAGTCAGTGGAGGAAACATAGAGTAGAAGCTTACATTAATTTGTTAAAGCCAGAAATATCTATTTGATGAATTATCTGGAAAATTCATGGCTAGTTTTATTTTGCTATTATATATTTTTTTAGGGGCTACGTGTGGAAGCTGCAGCCCCGAAGGTGTTAGGAAATTATGTGTGAAGGTAAACAGGGTGGTGTGCTTATTTTATTTGTAAATAGAGTGTTGATGGTCCGAATGGCCGATAGGTGGCGGTAATGCGCCGATGGGTTTGCGAACCGCCGTAATACAGCAAGAGGAAGAAAAAGAAGATGCTGATTGGCTAATCCACGAGTTCAAATGACGTCATTGTGTGTTGCGGGCCAATCGTCACGCTCCGCCTTACGCATGCGCACCGGATCACTCAAAAACATCCTGGCGGTAAAAGCGAAAAGAGTGTCAACAACGTAACGAAGCTACAAAAGGTGATTTGTTATCATAATAAATAAATTTTACCGATTGTACAGCGTGAATCGAGCCACTAAACGCAGCGATTACGCTCAGACGTGAATGGCTGATTTTGTTTTATTATGTTATATTTAAAAATATAAATTGTATTTCTATTCAATTCTATTATTGTTTCTTAATGACGATGTATCGCGTCGCAGATACCGCGATGTCCCAGAGAAGCGATGCAGTGTTTGTCTCATCTTTGGGTAAAGGAGATGGTTTACATCAACAAGGTTTGGATATCTGAAAGTTTTTGCCTCTATTTCTCTGTAGTTTTGATATTATATTATATTTCCACCAATTACTGTTGCATGTTGGGTTCTCCTGTGACTTTCCACCGTCACTGGACCATAATGAATATCACTTTTTGTGCCTTTAGTTTTATCAGCATTCCCTCTGTGCCAGATGACAGAAGGTGATTTGATCCAGAACCCTTTATTCTGTAAATTACTGGCAACTCTCTCCCAGCATGTGGACCGAACCGGACTCACACAGCAGCTCAGGAGAGATCTTGAGAAGGTTGGACCCAATAACTGCATTCACCCTTTGTAACCAGTTATTCGTTTATTTTAACAGTTGGTACAATTCATTAAAGTTAAAGGGACAGTACACCCAAAAATGAAAATTCTGTCATCATTTATTCACCCTCATGTCATCCCAGATGTGTGTGACTTTCTTTCTTCTGCAGAACAAAAATTAAAACAATGCAAGTGAATGGTGACTAGAACATTGAAGCTCCAGAAAGCACATAAAGGCAGCATAAAAGTAATCCAAAAGACTCCAGTGGTTTAATCCATGTCTTCAGAAGTGATATGATAGGTGTAGGTGAGAAGAAGATCAATATTAAATTCTCCCTTCCCAGTCGGTGGCGAAATGCACAAAGAATATGAATCACCAAAAACAAAAGAAGAAGGTTTATAGTATAAAATAACTTAAATATTGATCTTTTTCTCACCCACACCTATCATATCACTTCTGAAGACATGGATTAAACCACTGGAGTCGTGTGGGTTACTTTTATGCTGCCTTTATGTGCTTTTTCGAGCTTCAAAGTTCGTCCTCATTTGTGTTCTGCAGAAGACAGAAAGTCACACACATCTGGGATGGCATGAGGGTGAGTAAATGATGAGAGAATTAAAAATTTTTGGGTGTACTGTCCCTTTACCTTAGAGTGATTCAATACATTTTAATGCAAATTTATATCTAATTGTTTTTTCACTAATGGGTAGGCCTGCCAGGAATTTGCATACAGATATTTGACCAATTACAAATAAAAATTTTAGTTAAAATAAATAAATTATTATTTTTACTTAGTATATAAGTATACTTAGTAGAGGTCCTCGCGGTTACTCGCCTCAATCCGGGTGGTGGAGGACGAGTCTCAGTCGCCTCCGCGTCTGAGAACGTCAATCCGCGCATCTGATCACGTGACTCATTGTGCATGACACCGCGGAGACTCACAGCATGTGGAGACTCATGCTACTCTCCACGATCCACACACAACTCACCACACGCCCCATTGAGAGAACCACTAATCACCACCACGAGGAGGTTACCCCATGTGACTCTACCCTCCCTAGCAACCGGGCCAATTTGGTTACCCCATGTGACTCTACCCTCCCTAGCAACCGGGCCAATTTGGTTACCCCATGTGACTCTACCCTCCCTAGCAACCGGGCCAATTTGGTTACCCCATGTGACTCTACCCTCCCTAGCAACCGGGACAATTTGGTTACCCCATGTGACTCCACCCTCCCTAGCAACCGGGCCAATTTGGTTGCTTAGGAGGTTACCCCATGTGACTCTACCCTCCCTAGCAACCGGGCCAATTTGGTTACCCCATGTGACTCTACCCTCCCTAGCAACCGGGCCAATTTGGTTACCCCATGTGACTCTACCCTCCCTAGCAACCGGGCCAATTTGGTTACCCCATGTGACTCTACCCTCCCTAGCAACCGGGACAATTTGGTTACCCCATGTGACTCTACCCTCCCTAGCAACCGGGCCAATTTGGTTACCCCATGTGACTCTACCCTCCCTAGCAACCGGGCCAATTTGGTTACCCCATGTGACTCTACCCTCCCTAGCAACCGGGACAATTTGGTTACCCCATGTGACTCCACCCTCCCTAGCAACCGGGCCAATTTGGTTGCTTAGGAGGTTACCCCATGTGACTCTACCCTCCCTAGCAACCGGGCCAATTTGGTTGCTTAGGAGGTTACCCCATGTGACTCTACCCTCCCTAGCAACCGGGACAATTTGGTTGCCCCATGTGACTCTACCCTCCCTAGCAACCGGGCCAATTAGGTTGCTTAGGAGACCTGGCTGGAGTCACTCAGCACGCCCTGGATTCTAACTCGCAACTCCAGGTGTGATAGTCAGCGTCAATACTCGCTGAACTTCATGAATTTTAATATTTAAAGTGCTGTACTGGTCACCATTTTTTCTTAAGATTTTACTATTTTTTTAAAAACTTTACACGTATCGCACAGACATATGTAGAAAACAACAAACACATTGGTTTGACGTATATGGCTCTTTGCAGGCCGAGCGTGAGTTGCACACACAGAGGTTGGGTTGGCTGCGAGTGGAGAGTCTTCATCGGGTTCTTCAAGAGATCGTCCAGGAGCATCGCTTCAGTAAAGACTCCAGTGCAGAGGAGAAGGTATCATCTCACAGCATTTTACTCAACTTCTGGTACTTTCACGTATATTTTATGAACCCTGAATACACTCAATAAAAAAAATATTTTCACACTTTTTGCGTAGTTTGGATATAACGCCTCTTAAAAATCTGTTGCTGGTATATTTCACCCCCTTTTTTTTTGTGGACCAGCAGTTGAAAAACATAAATGCTTGTCTTATCCCCTGAAACTTAATCTTGAATTTCGTTTCACTCGTGTATGTTTGTTCCTGCAGTTCTTCAGCACATTAGAGCAATGTCTGCTGCTGGGTCGGTGTGTAAGACAGTTAGACTGCTGCTCTGATGTCAGTGAACATCACAACACTGTTCTGGGACTGTCTGAGGAGAGACTGATGAGACAGATGCCCCCCGAACAGGTGCAGTTACACCACAAACACTCAATGCAACAGTTCAGTCTGGTCTGTTTGGTGGATAAGTGGTGATTCAAGCATTCTGAGATTTAATGGTACTTGTGAGAAAATGTGTCAGAAATGAGTATTTTTGTATTTATGAAACATGTGCTAACGTTAAGTAGCGGGTTGCTGATACTCTTAGGGTATTAAATGCTTTTTGTCTATATTTCTGACTTCAGGAGGTGTCACAAATGAACCGGAGGTTGCCATCAGAACTCCTGAAGCATCTAAAGAAGAAGGCCGTTAATATGCTGACATACTATCAGCCTGAGTGGGGTAAACAGATCATTTTTGCTTAAATGTGTATGATTTGCTATCTGTAACTATGTTTCCATCCAAGGGATTTTTTGCGACGCAAAGAAGATTGTGTGGCGCATCAAAACGTTTACCGATAAAGTTGATGGAAATGCAAATTATTGCTAAAATTTCATAAATGTCGACAGAATATTTTCCCGTTTAACTCAAGCGCATAAACTCTGTCGACACTTCAAATGTCGAGAAAAACTGGTTTGGAAACACTTGGCATTAACGCAGAAATATAGTGTCACATGACTTTACCCCAATCGTGTTAATCATGATCATCTCTCGCACGGTTATAGATTACATACAGATCCGACGCTGGAAACTGCGACACTTCCAGGAGTGCAACACAAATATCTCGTATCATGCACCGGACATCAACAAGTGACAAGGAGAACCAATGAATGGCCGCTCTTTACAATTCATTTAATCACGGTAGACATCCGTGTATTCGTTAAAGTTGCAGCCGTACCCGGTTCTGTTCATCTGTGCTCCTGGTACTTGTTGATAACCGGTGCATGATACGAGATGAATAAAGTCGTCATTCTCAGAATGTTCTGGACTTTTCTCAAGACTATAAACTATCAGATCTATTTGTCCAATGAGTCACTTTCAGAAAACCAGCGTTTGAACATTTAAATATTTTAAATCTGACCCTCTTTACCTCGGATCACATTTACTGCTTCAGAAAATATTAATTTGCATTATGACAGTAAAATTAATTTGAGATGATGATCAAGTTCAGTTGGTCTTTAAAAGTTGCGGGACATGATGCGGTTGTCATGGCGATGCTTTAGATGAGATGATTGTTTAAAATATTGAATATCAGGAATGTATCATATATGTAACACTGATATTACACACATCAATGTTTCTTTAATATCTGTGCACACATCATAAACACATCGATGATGATCCTGATACTGAGACAGAATGTTTCCCCCAATACTTAGTGCAGGTTGCAGCTTGATGGGGTCGTAACCGATGGCA